>CM076682.1:97496170-97908670 GCA_038501925.1 Xenopus petersii | reverse complement strand
CTTGTCTGATTTTTTGGCCTAACTTGGGGAAGAGTTTTCCCTTTTCCTGTGGTCAAATTATCCAGCAATTTAACCAAGGATGAACCAAACAATCTGCCTGGCAATCAACAAATTTTTCGAAGCCAGATCAGCCGACCTGTACCAGATCTACCAACTGTAGAGAGACCCATAGCTAGTTTCATAGGATACATCATATCTAAAATGTCATCCCTTGAAGTTCCCGAATCAATTTCCTCTTCCAAAGAACTCATCCAGAATTTTAAAGACCTCGAAACTGACACTGCAGCCAGCGATGGTTTACAGATACTGGCCCCTGTAAAATATGATCTCCTCAGCGCACATTCAGCTCTACGATCCAAAGGATCCCTAATGGCTGGAATGGTAGTACGATTTGATAATCTGGCTACTGGCACATCCACTTTTGGAGGCTCTTCGCACTGCTGAATTTCTTTTGAATCCACAGGAGACATGGATTTAAATCTTTTAGATGCATCCAGAACTCCCGGATGCTTTCACCTCATCAAAAACTTTAGTCAACATGCTCTTAAACCATGTAATAAACCCTTCAGGGTTATTAGAATTTGGACTTGCTTAAAAACAAATTGAACACATGAGCTCATTACAATCTTGGGGCAGTGGTTGGTCACAGCCTGCACAGATAGTATGCTTTGTCTTCCTCTTTCTTTCCCCACAATGCGACATCTGGGAAAAAAGAAAGCATAACCCATAACTTATACACCATGATAAGCATACACAGCAAGCATTTTTAACATGGGAGTAAAGCTACAAAATGTACCTTCTTCAGCCCAGTTTCTTTCCCAGCAGCCTGGCAGCACAGCACAGCACAGCAGGAACTTTTGGGAACTGGTAAGGGCAAGAGCCTACCCCAACAGAGCTCTTAAATAGCCTGGAAGAGGTCCCACACCTCCTCCTTAGGTAACAAATACAGGTTGCCTTACCGCACCAGCCATTTGTGATCCTCATTCCTCTGCCTATAGACAGCCCTGCGCACTTCCGCATCTGATGATGTCACTCAGGTGCACCTCAGTGCATGGAGGACCCACTCTGCAGAGAACAGCAAATCAAAAGCGCACCACTACCAAGGGGCCCCTCATAGCCTCACACAGGTACTCTGCCATAATGCCTAGGGGGACTCCACTAATTTTCTTCCCGGATTTGACCCACGCCATCATGGTCAGTCCAACAGCCCTCATGCCCCTAGAGTCCTGGTTTTGTGTGTGCTGCCTGTAGGACGTAAAAAATATATATATATATATATATATATCTCTATGTGTGTATATATATATATATATATATATATATATATAATGTGGTAAGCTGGCGTCTTGAGCACGTGACTTTTGGGGGAATTAGTTAATGGTAGGCAGGCAGCATAGGACAAAGGAGCATAAAGTCAGGGACACACAGCTTCTTCCAGGAAAACAGCAGTTTATTTTCCCACTTTAAACAAACACAGTGAATTATCCACAGACACATGGGTGACCATTGTATCATACAAACAAATCATAAAATAAAACCTAGCCCACCGGGCACTACCTTCCAACTTTGGAGCAGTCCCTGACTAGGTTGGGCCCCTTGTGGACTAACAACAAAACAATGTTGTGGCTCACCCCTGTACTCACAGGACTCCTTCCTGGTAGTGTTCATCCTCCTGGCACAACTTTGTCAGGGTCACAGGCTCCCTCTGCTTCATGCAGTATCAGGCGGCACTCTCAGCTCCTCTGGGAGTTCCTAACACAGCCAGGTCTCCTACCTGCTGTGTCCTGCTGAGAGACACACTCTCCCATTCTAATTAACTTTAAATAGCATTTCCACAGGACAGCTTTCCTGTGGAAGGTGAACTCCAATCTCTGGACTGGATCTGCGGAATGGAGTCCCTGGCTACTAAAGTCTTTAAACAGAGTGCTGATTCTCTGTTTAATAATTCCCTTCCTGGGGCCTATCTCAGTACCTGGGGTAGGCTAGAGTGACCCTTTTCCACCTTTTCCTAGTCACTCTACCACATATCCCCCCTCTCTGCTTCAACCCGTAGGGGTGAGAACATTGAAACCCTAATAGAAATTCTCTCTCTTTTAAAGGGATTTCTATAAGTCTCCTCATGTTTTCTTTCCTATGCATGAGATCCAACACACACATCTCAATCAGGGATAACACATGCATGCTTCTTTGTAAGGGTGAGCGACTCTCAGGCATCACCATGCACTTTTGCCTTAGTTTAGTCACCCAGGTTCTCCTACTTGACTTTTGGGAGTCCCTTTTGGATGAACCCTTCAAGGAGAACTTATTATTGCTACCACATGAATCTGACACGTGTCTCTATGGGAGCGGCCACACACACTTCCAACTCTTGAATTTTATTTACTAGGAAAGACACACACACACTTTGGCATCTCTGTTACCATCATGCACGCTTTGCATTTTAGTTTTACCAACTGCCTGGGATATAGGGTGTCCTTCTTGGGCACCGATTTGTGTTATACACACTGACACACAATCAGTTATATGCTCAGTATTAGAAAGCACCCCACATTTGGCAGCATTATCAGTTTGCAACACTCCTTCTATGGCTGGTAGAACAGGAGTGGGCACACACACAGGAGCCTTAAGAAGAAGTTTAACATCAACTTTACTTTCCTCTACACTCACACCATGTGGCTTACGACCATTGGCCACCATGTACTCATTTTCCACAACACACTCAGTTTGGTTGCCACTCAACACACATTTGCTGAGCATAACACAACCCTCTGTCTCTTAGGGTTCGCTGTAGGTGGTCTGGGAATCCCCACCTGAATCACTTTTCTCACACAAGTCTTTAGTTTTAAAGTATATGTCAAATGCCTCCCTTAGCTTCACCCTTGCAGCGTCACACTTTTTAAAGGGGCAATTATCAGTTATGTGACCTGGGCCAAAACAATATGTGCACTCTGTTTTGCACACAGTCTCAGACTTGCACACACACTCATGCATGTTATACATGGGGCAGGGCTTAAGGTTTACTTCACCTTTAAGATACACCCACTGTGAATAACCTCCTTCACAGGCTCTAGGGGAACATTAAATTTAGGGGTCACCCCTACCATTTTCTCTAAGGGTTTTACGTCACACCCCATAGTCATACTTTCACATTTTACCACAGGACATTTTTCAGCAAAATTAAACATGACATTTTGCATAGGATAAACATTACCCAACTGGTTTGACTGCCCACATGCAATACTTCATTGTTGTTTAATGAGTCCTGAACTAAGGGAACTATAAGGATCAAATTGGGAGCAGAATCAGTAAATGCTATAGATACGCATACCAGAGACCTCTAGTGACCAAACAGAGGTAAAACTATGAATACAAAAAACTTTTCTCCAAGGCATGCTAATTAGTAAAAAAATATTTTATTTACATCAATAATTTAAAAGACATGAAGAGTATACCCTCTAACGCCTGAGGGTATACTCTTCATGTCTTTTAAATTATTGATGTAAATAAAATATTTTTTTACTAATTAGCATGCCTTGGAGAAAAGTTTTTTGTATTCACTGAACTAAGGGAAAGTCTGTTCCCTGAACAATGTCTCTCCAGACCTTGCCTGTAAATAAAGAGTCCCAGTCTTTCAACCCACCAGCCTGCTGTTCCCTTTCCACCACCCCTTTAAGAATAGTCTCACCATTCCTGTAGTAGGGCCTGGGAATGAATTCTGGCCAAATATGCCAGACTGGACTTTGAACCCAAACACAGTGGACTCTCTTGGCACTTGTGAAGCCTCTCTCAGCTGCTTTAACATTGGACAGGTTGGGACACACTCACCAACTCTGTGGCATCTCCAGCATGGCTCCTCCATGTGGCTTGGGCCATCCCTCTTCATCTTTCTCACTTTACTATGCTGTAACATCAAGACATCCTGTCTGTACAGCTCTCTCTGTGGTACACAGAAAACATTAGTCTCTTTTACTGAAGACTTTGTAGGAGCCTCCTTTGCTCTTGACAACTCACCACCACCAGCCACGGACTCAGCTGCTGGCCTTATTTTCGCCCACTTTTGCACTGAACTTTTGCTGCCTCTCTCAGGTCCTGCAGCACTTTGGAACGCTCACCTGGCTTGCATCTAGCCGCAGCGGTCTCCTTTACCATCCACAAAGTTTCTCTCACTTCCGGTGTCTTTACCAAACTCGCTGTGTGGACTCTCTCCCAGTCTCTGGTGAACTGCATCCACCAGTCACCATCTTGCTGTTCCTGTTGCTTTAACACAGCCTCCTGCTGAACAGCTGAAGCACAGGGATTAGCAGCATAACTTGCCATATTCATCACAGGCTTAAAGGTAAGTCTCCTAGGCTCATCAACCCTTTAAACAGGTGTATGTCTTTTAATTGCTCCTTATTGTACCCGCATCCGAAACACCATATGTGGCAAGCTGGCAGCTTTTGGGGGAATTAGTCAATGGTAGGCAGGCAGCATAGGACAAAGGAGCATAAAGACAGGGACACACAGCTTCTTCCAGGAAAACAGCAGTTTATTTTCCCACTTTAAACAAACACAGTGAATTATCCACAGACACATGGGTGACCATACAAACAAATCATAAAATAAAACCTAGGCCACTGGGCACTACCTTCCAACTTTGGAGCAGTCCCTGACTAGGCTGGTCCCCTTGTGGACTTCCAGCAAACAAAACAATGTTGGGGAGAAATTAAAGGCTAGAGTGACCTTTTTCCACCTTTTCCTAGTCACTCTACCACAATAACCAAACAATAAAGCCATATATACAAGAGTTGGTGGGAAAATAGACAAATTGAGGCTGACGTATAAACATCATCACCAAAATGCGACTCTGATTTACATATCACTCTAATTTACATATCACTCATGCAAAAAATGCATAACTTGCATAAATTACACCTATTAATAATCACTACATTTAAACATTACATGCATTCAACTACTAAAACCACAATAATATGCAACTCTGTTTTATAACATTAATTGAGCTGTCATTTCCTGCTCTGTGTCATAACAATAAACTATGTTGCAAAAATGTATCAAAAGCAAGAGATAAGATAACAGGCTTCATGTATCCATCAGTGATAAAAACAAAACTTTTTCTTTACCAGTGGAGAGCATGCCATTGTACTGAATAGATCATAGATCCATAGTTGCATAGTATTGTGGTTTTAGTAGTTGAATGCATGTAAAGTTTAACTGTAGTGATTATTAATAGCTGTAATTAATGCAAGTTATGCATTTTTTATATGCTCTTAATGAGTGATATGTAAATTAGAGTGATATGTAAATTAGAGTTGCATCTCCGTGATGATGTTTATACGTCAGCCTTAATTTGTCTATTATTTAAACTCTTCTATCTATGGCTTTCTTGTAATTGACTAGACACTTGATAAAGGCCTCGGAGGAGGCCGAAACGTCAGTGTTGTATGTGACAATAAAACTTTTTACATTTTTACTTAAGACCTGAGAGTGCGGATCTTCCTAGCTGAATATGTATTGATATTATTGATACTGCACCCAGGCAACTTAAACTACTTTTTGAGAGTGCTGGCTATACCTTATATATACCTTTTGGTGAAAATCTATCATGCACCTTTTTTTCCTATGTCTGGCTTAAGGCCATACACAGGCTGATAAAAGATGCAGACAGACCGAGTTAGCAGCTTATCCGCCTGTCTGTAGGGCCCTCCGACGGGCTTTCTCAGTTGATCTGGCTGAAAGTTGTGCAGGATTAATAATCCAGTTGGATCTAGGCAATATCTATTCGTTGATGCGGTCCAGCGATCTGACTTCTGTCTGTGTTGGCTACATTATGACCCGATCATTGGGCCCTAGGGCCCATGATCGGATCAGCCCAATATCGCCCACCTCAATGTGGGCACATCAGGGTGAGATCTGTTTGTTTGGCGAAATCGGCAAACGAGCGGATCTCTACGTGTGTGTACACCTTTATACTGTATTTGCCAGTCAGCAGCAATAAGGGCATGCAAGTTTTTGAGCTCTATAAAGGCTCAAATATGTATGGGGGGGATCCTTCTTCCCCTTTACAAATTACCGGTAAACCGCAATCTAGAATATGCAGTGCAGTGTTGGTGTTGGGCATGCATTCAGGTTACATGAAGGGAGGAAAAATAATTTTTAACAGTGAGAGCTGTCAAGTTGTGGAATTCTCTCCCTGATGTGGCTGAACTGCCATTCATTTCAAAAAGGGGGTTGTTGGGGTAACCGGCTACTGGAACCCTGGAGTCCCCTGAACAGCATAACGTTGTGTTCTCGGAGAGACACTAACAAGCTGTGAGTCTTATAACAAATTCAGTTTATTAGTGGTGTTACAGAAGCTTATATTTAGTGTACAGACAATGAACGTTACACCTAGAGCAATTGACTGCAACATGATACATCCTGATTTACCTATACTAGATATGATACATCCTGTTTTGCAGTCAGGTGGAGGTTATAGCTGCAGGCATATACAAAACATGAGAAGCTGCACATACACAGATGTTAATCCTTCAATCCCCTCTTTGATCATAACATGATCATAGTAAATGTAAAATATTAAGGATGGGTATATAAATGAGTATGTAAGCGGGCTAACTGAGAGTGTTCAGATGTTTCAATCATAGAACGAATACGAGAACGGAATGAACAAACAAGGTATAACTTAAAAAGGACGAGACATATCATAATAATGGTAACAACAACAATAGGATAGAAAATAGCCTGCATAATTTGAGAACCGGTAGGAGACCAGCCAGTAAAGACATCATACCAATGGTGCTGTAAATCATGTTGTAATTGTGAGCCTAAAGAAATTAATTTATATTTCTCAGTCGGCCCTACCTGTCAGTGAAAGACGACTGGGGTTAAGTTGCTCCTCCTGGAGGCAGGACAAACTGAATAAACTTTCTCCAATCCCTCTTGTCCTTCTGGCTCCACCTTCTGTACAGTTTTCAGTTTGTCCTGCTTGGAGGCAGCATTTCTCCTCACTCTATCACATTATTTATTTTATTCTTATTATTTGCATCGCTACTTCTACAGACAGGTCTGAAGAGAAGATTAATCCGCATGACCTCAGCAGCAAGTTGAGCCCTTTGTGCACTCCTTTTGTCCTCTTAGGATATTTCGTTTCGTTTACGCAGGCGTGCTCCCCAACTCACTGACACACTGCATAAGAGCTCCCAAGCGTTTGCTCAGGTTGAGCCCAGCGTACTACCCAATGGAGAAGGTAGAACCCTTCGCGAAACTCCCGCGAAAATTCGCGTCAAAAATTTGCCGGCGTCAACAAATTTTTTTTTCGTCAGAAACTAGACTCCGGCGCCGTTTCGCGAATTTTTCGCCGTTTTGCGAAATTCGCAAATTTCTCGGCGAAGCGAAACGGCGCAAATTCGCCCATCACTATACATATCCAATACCAGACGAGTACAAACATTGGGACAAAATTCCGAAAGTAGACCCTCCTATAGTCAGACTAGCACGCAACACTACTTTACCGGCAGAAGATGCAGGCTCCCTTAAGGACCCTATGGAGAAAAAAATAGATGCAGCACTGAAACATGATTTTCAAAATGCGGCAGCCATCCTAAGACCGGCAGCAGCATCTACAACAGTAGCTAAAACAGCAAAGTACTGGTGTCAGGAACTCCTAAGACAACCACCAGATTAACCAGATCAGTTTGCAGCAGCACTAGAAAAAATTAAAACAGCCCTATATTTCTTAGGAGAGGCAGCTATGGAAACAGCTAAACATACTGCAAAGGCCTCTGCAGCGTCAGTTACAGCACATAGAGTATTGTGGCTAAGGCAATGGTCTGGAGACACAGCGTCAAAACACAAGCTGACATCGCTTAAATTTAACCAAACACAATTGTTCGGTCCGGAACTTAAAAAAATCATATCAGACGTCACAGGAGGCAAGGGTGCCTTTTTACCCCAAGGCAGCGACCTCGCCGGGAATTTCACAGACGCAATTACCATCACAAACCTTGGTCATCCACAAACAGACAACAACAAAGGTCACCTAGATCCCAACCGCAACATCAGTCAAACAGGAGATTTAAAAGCCCTTGGCAGACCCAGTCTAGATCGGTCCAAAAAAATACCCTGTCTAAGGGGCAGGACTCCTGACTCTCGGAAAAACACCCACACTCGAGTAGGGGGAAGACTGGGCAACTTTGCAATACAATGGAGAGACTCCACAATAGATTCTTGGGTGTTTGAGTGTATTCTAGAACATGGTTATACTATTCCCTTCAACAAAAAAAACACAGATTTGTCCCCCAATCCTTCCAATCCTACCAAACAAAAAGCTCTCCTCGATATCATAGAGGATCTACAAAGAAACAAAGTCATTATACCAGTCTCACGAGAATTTCACTACCAGGGATTCTACTCACAACCTTTTCTTGGTGCCAAAAAGAGATGGCGGCTTCCATCCAGTTCTCAATCTCTGATCACTAAACAAGTTTGTGAGATACGAATGTTTCAAGATGGAGTCGCTTCCCTCAATAACAAAAAGCCTAAAACCAGACATATTCATGTCCAAAAAAATAGATATAAAGGATGACCAATCCATCAGTCTCACCAACGTTTTCTACAGTTTGCAATAGGGCACCAACATTTTCAGTTCCAAGCTCTTCCATTCGGGTTAACATCCGTGCCCAGGGTATTAGCAAGGTTCTGAGGGCATTACTAGCGAATCTTCGACTGAGAGGCATACACGTCACAGCCTACCTAGATGACCTCATAGTAGTAGCAGACTCGGAAGCACAAGCCATTCAACACACAACCGAATGCATGGTCATGCTTCAATATCACAGTTGGCTAATCAATTACAAAAAAGTCTACTCCAACCAACACAGGAATTAGACTTTCTGGGCATGCACATCAGTTCACAAAAAGCACTCACGCTACAGGAAATGGCCCACAATATCTTCAGGCAACCTCAGTCGTCAGCCTTCGAAGTTCTCAGTCTTCCGGGACTCATGGCGGCCAGCATAGAAGCTGTCCCTTTTGCACATATCCACTTCAGACCTATACAGTGGGAATTCCTCAAGATGTGGAACAAAGATCATCAAGACCTCTCGCAAACAATACATCTCTCAACAACCGCAAAGTATTACTTGGTGGACTCAACTAACCAACCTTACCAAGGGCAGTATATGGGACTGCCCAGTACAGGAGGTGGTCACAACAGACGCCAGTCGTAGTGGATGGGGGGCGACGTGGCCACCTCGAGTGTGTCAGGGGATGTGGTCTCAACAGGAGAAAAAACTTCACATCAATGCCCTGGAATTGAAAGCAGTTTACCATGCCTTATTTCACTGGCAGACTGAACTACAAGGCAAATCCGACAACAGCACCACGGTCGCATATATCAGTCGACAAGGGGGAACAAGAAGTGCATCAGCACTTCAAGTAGTATCCAGCATTATGTCTTGGGCGGAATCGCACCAAGTCACCCTATCAGCAATTTTCATTTCCGGAATTCAAAACTGGGAAGCAGACTATCTAAGCCGAAACACACTAGACCCTTGGGAATAGCAGTTAAATCCAGCAATCTTCCTGCAAATCACAAACATGTGGTGCTATCCTGAGGTGGATTTACTGCTTCGCTTCATTGCAAAGGTCCATGATCCCAGAGCGGAAGGGGTGGATGCACTAATTTGCCCATGGCAATGCCACTTGGCATATGCATTTCCACCCATACCACTCATTCCTCGTCTATTACACAAAATAAGACTGGAAAGAGTTCCCACTATTCTCATTGCTCCATGGTGGCCACGCAGAGCGTGGTTTGCGGAACTGATACAGTTGTCAGCGGCACCGCCTTGGTGCATTGCATTACAACCAGACCTCCTCTCACAAGGTCCAGCAAAGGCAGACCACATACACAAACTAAGTTTGACGGCGTGGCTCTTGAATCCAGTCTATGGAAAAAATAAGGATTCTCAGACCAGGTAGTTTGCACACTAGTAGCGGCAAGAAAACCATCTACATCCACAACTTATCATAGAATTTGGAAAGTCTTTCTCAACTGGAGTAAGACTAACAATATTCAGTGGCAATCAGTTTTTTCGACTCATATTTTAGATTTCCTGCAAGACGGAGTAAATAAAGGACTGAGTACCTCAGCCCTGAAAGTGCAAGTCTCTGCACTGTTGGATCTATGTCACAAACAATGGGCATTAGTACCAGAGGTTAAACAATTTTTCCAGGCGTTAATTCGAATTCACCCACCAAGACGAGACCTTAAAGGGATACTGTCATGGGAAAAAAATGAATCAGTTAATAGTGCTGATCCAGCATAATTCTGCACTGAAATCCATTTCTCAAAAGAGCAAACAGATTTTTTTATATTCAATTTTGAAATCTGACATGGGGCTAGACATATTGTCAATTTCCCAGCTGCCCCAAGTCATGTGACTTGTGCTCTGATAAACTTCAATCACTCTTTACTGCTGTACTGCAGTAACCAGATAGCAGCTCCCTAACACAAGATAACAGCTGCCTGTTAGATCTAAGAACAACACTCAATAGTAAAAACCCATGTCAGACTGAGACACATTCACTTACATTGAGAAGGAAAAACAGCAGCCTGCCAGAAAGCATTTCTCTCCTAAAGTGCAGGCACAAGTCACATGACCAGGGGCAGCTAGGAAATTGACAAAATGTCTAGCGATGTTTTCCGATGACAGGATCCCTTTAACTTAGTGCTTCGAGCACTTCAAAGACCACCCTTTGAACCACTGGGCTCTGTGGACATGAAATTCCTAACGCTAAAAATAACATTCCTATTGGCGATCTGTTCAGCCAGACGAGTGTCTGACCTTGCAGCTCTCTCTCACCAACAGCCATGGACTATATTTCACCAAGACAAAGTAGTACTTCGTACAGTTCCTTCTCATCTTCCTAAAGTTACTTCAGAGTTCCATCTCAAACAAGAAATTATTCTACCTTCATTTTGTCCTAAACCAGCAAACAGCATGGAAAGGCAATTGCATACATTGGATGCAGTCAGAGAATTAAAATTCTACATTCACAGAACTGCAGACTTCCGAAAATCAGATACATTATTGGTGTCATTTGGTGCCAATAAGAAAGGCCCGGGAGCCTCGAAACGATCTATAGCTAGATGGTTAGTGACAGCTATTCTAGAAGCATACAAGTCCATGGGACAAGCAGTTCCATTTCCGCCCAAAGCACACTCCACTAGGAAAGTGAGTGCATCATGGGCATTCCATAATCAAACTCCCATTGAAGCAGTATGTAAAGCAGCTACATGGAGCTCAGTGCACACGTTTTCAAGATTCTTTAAGTTAGATGTTAAAGCTTCTTCAGAAGCATCCTTTGGCAGGAAAGTGCTCCAAGCAGCGGTAGCGCATAGATAGTTCCTGCCTAGTTAGTTTACAAATACTTTTCAATTCTGTTACAGTTCAGTTTTTGTTAGTACCCACCCTTTTTTGACGGCTATGGGACATCCCCAGTCGTCTTGCACTGACAGGTAGGGCCGACTGAGAAATGGAGATTTTCTAACCTGAAAAATCCTTTTTCTCATAGGCCCTTACTGTCAGTGCAGCATCCCTCCCATGGGGTGCCGGTTTTTGCGGCACGGCATTTAGAGTAAGGGAGTTAAGTTCTTCTGTCTCCACCTGCAGGCTTGGGGACTAAAACTGGATCAGAAAGTGGAGCCAGAAGGACAAGAGGGATTGGAGAAAGTTTATTCAGTATCATAAAGTTGATCTGTATGTTACCTATAAGCAGCAATAGTATCAATGTTATCTTGGAGTAACTTAAGAAACAAATGCGTAGAAAGTTGATAAGAATCAATAGTTAAAGACAGTGGATAATAATTAACTTGGTGATAAGCTTCTGGAATTTGAGAGAAATAATATTTAGAACCCCATTGAAGGACAGTAATATTTGATAGCCTGCAAAAGGTAAGGATGTAGCGATTAATACTATAGGCACTAGGGTATACATGCAATGGCAGATATTACGATCTTGATGTAGAAGACAAGGTTTAAATACTGGACTGGATTGTGACCAATTATATGAACCGGGTATGAAAAGAGACTTTAGCATATTACGTTGAAGATCAGCAGGCATAAAACGAAGTGGGATCTCCGGAGGAAATATAACAGATTGAATGGCAGTGAGATTGGAGATGACAAAATCACGTATCATTAGATAGTATAAGATAACCTAGAGAAGCAGAACCCCATAATGTGAGAATGGTAGGCCTATTCCAAACGTTACAATGTCTATTAGCAGGACAAGTGAAATTATCTTGGGTTCTAGACCTGTTATCATTTTTCTACCCCCATTGCCAAATATCTCGAACTAAATCAGAAATAAACAGTAGACTGCTATTCTGGTCGCTGGATTGTCTTTGTGTTCTTCTGTTTTTGTCTCATCATTAATGGTTGCATTTATATTTCTAAGGCCAATGCCACACGTTACACAGTAAGACAAACACATAGCTTTGTATATATAATTGATTGCACTGTGTTTATGTGAGGTGAAGTTTATTATTTGTAGAATTATGACAT
This sequence comes from Xenopus petersii, assembly GCA_038501925.1. Classification (NCBI taxonomy): domain Eukaryota; kingdom Metazoa; phylum Chordata; class Amphibia; order Anura; family Pipidae; genus Xenopus; species Xenopus petersii. The sequence continues at coordinate 97,896,101 of CM076682.1, read as the reverse complement.
ATAACCCCATAGGCCTATGCACACTAATAACCTTATCCACAAAGTTCTTTTAATTGCACAATTGTTTGACTAGCTGGTCTCTGGACTTTGAGTATAGAAACAATATCCAAGGGTCTGAATTCCTGCACTGGATACAAAGTCTGCTGGATCTGGGTCAGAAATTGTGTTGATAGTACATGTTGCCACATGGGTAGATTGCATACATCCTGGATTTTACTTCAAAGATATAGAAAGTCTCTGATTTTCTCAAGGCCTTTCATCCAAAGTAAAAAGAAAATGTCTCTGTTAAACCACCATGCATTACAATGCTTACTTGGCACATCTCCTTTAGTATTGTTCTCATCATTGGATGCAACCATGGTTCCCCTGTAGTCTGGTTGCAGAACATGGGATCCTTCATGAATTTTGAGGTAGCTGTTCAGCTGTCATTCTGATTCAAGTCTTTGAAACCAAACATCTCAATTTATATGCAAATTAGTTGTAGGTGTCATTTCACTGGTGTGCATTTTATCGCAATTAACTGAGTTATTTATAAAGCAGTGCAGTGACACCTATTTGGTTAATATGTCAAAATGCTGAACAGGAAAAAGGATGGAAATACCACCACTCTTTACATTAACCTCACTCCCATAGTGGGATTAAACACTGTACAATATGACTCATAATTACTCGGTTGATACATACTGTTTAACTACAGCTAACTTCAAACATTAACTTTGTTGCTGCATCTAGTGCCAAAGCTACGCTAATTATGTATAAACAATAGAAAACACCCAAAGCAAAATGTAACCAATTAAGCATTTCTCAAAATCTGAAAGAGATGGTTTTCAGCAGAAAAGACGTAGAGGATTTAAACTAAAACACATAAAGGCACTTATTTACAGTTTTCTATAATTATTATATTTCTCCATGTATCATTTTGAGTTAAAATAGTTCTGGTACAGTACATTTTAGGGAGAAGTAGATACCAAACCAAAATAGATATTGGTTTATATTATGTTCTCATATATATACATGTATGTATGCATATAGCACTACTTATCTACGCAGCATTGTAAAGATATGAAGTACAATTACATAGTCAATACAAAATATTGACTACATTCAAAATAGTAAATTAAAAATAAAATGTGCATATAGAAATATGCAAACATTACAATACTTTCAAAAATTGTCTTAGCTACATTAGCTCTTAAGATCACTTCCACTCCTAACTCGTCAAACTTGTTTGGCTAAAAATCAGGCTTAAATGTGCATATCCATTACTTATCCCCAAGTATGTAGGTGTGTCCACGAAGGAAATCAATAACTACAAGAGCGAGCAATAAGGTTGTCCAAATCAAAATATACTATTTGTATCAGATACCACATTTTTCCTGTGTCCTGAAAAATCATATATATTCATCATTGGAACATGCCTTGGCAATATCTGGGGTTGTGATATGTTTGTCCTTAAAGGAATCAAATATACACTTGGAAAAATAGCTTAGTCACTCAACCACATAAAACAGAATAAAATATATAACACTAAACCATACATTGACAATTGTCATTTGTGCAAAAATACCCTTTTAAATATAAAAGTGTTTGCAAACCAATTTTTTTATAGTGAGCTCATGAATATCATCTGGATTTTTATTTAAAAAAAAAACACTATCATACTAAAAGACAGACATAACAAAACATGTTATTGATGGCCATCAAATGTTAGTGCATGCACGTTTTCCAAGAAGAGTGTTAGAAAACCAACAACATAAAGTTTCATTTCATGTTAGCAACATTAGTTTGAAAGGCATGTTAGTAAGGTAATAAAACAAATGGATTGGTAAGGTTTTCATCCACAGCAGAGGCTGTAGACATTTCATCATGACAAAATATGACTGGGCAACTGATTTTCCTAAATAAAAAGAAATAAGAAAACCTAGCAATGAAACAAACAAATAAAGTTAATATCCACAGTATGGAAATGGGTTACATGTTTCTTTTCAGTTGTCCTTTGCTTATTATATTTAATGGGTGTATATGTCTTCTTGGTATTGATAAGCAAAGTTTGAGTGTCATGCCAGCCTGGAGCTACTTTTAACAAATTCTCTCCACCTGGTTTCATGCAATTTTAGTCCCATTCTAGGTCACCTCCTTCTTTTAGACACATTTCTTTGATCATATCCATATGATATTGATCATTTGCTCCCTCAAGGGGAAAAAGTAAACATACATCTATAGTTTCACCCCACCCTGCTATATTATCTACCCAGGGATCGACATAGAATCCTACTGTAGGACTACATCAGTACATCCATGCACATATTGCTTACACGTTTCTCCGGGAATAAGTGGAGGCAAACTTTTAACTCCCATTTCTAACTCTTTCTTATATAAAAGTGGTTGTAACAATTCTGGACATAAACAGGCTGTATTGGGAGCAGAGGTCCCTACAAAACCTTTATCCCTGTCCGAGATAACTATTAATGTTGCAAAAATTTTATTGAATATTAAATATTGTGCCATAAATCCTGGTGAAAAACTGGCTGTCTCGAGAACGTAGATCCCGGAAAAACCTTGCCCTTCAATCAGGAGGTAATCCTAAATATTGCAGGATATTTAACGTAACACAAATATACAAAATATAATAGTTAAATGATATTAAAACATATCATGCAATAAGAACACTTAGTAAATGCTGTTAGATCAGAGGAATCCTGTTCCAAGTAGATTTATAGAGTTTACCTAAAACTCCAGGAATTTACCTAAAACTCCTATAATATCCCTCGTCAGGGATTTTCTACTAATTGTGCACCAAAGCTATTAGTATCCCAGCTCTATAGCATTAAGCAAATACGGGTGGCAAGGAAAAGATCATCAATAAGACAGATTTTTACTTACCCTCCGTGCCTCTTGCTGTATCCCACTTCTGACACCAAATTGTTGGGGTAACCGGCTACTGGAACCATGGAGTCCCCTAAACAGCATAACCTTGTGTTCTCGGATCCGGGAACTTTTACAGAGAGACACTAACAAGCTGTGAGTCTCATAACAAATTCAGTTTATTAGTGGTGTTACAGAAGCTTATATTCAGTGTACAGACAATGAACATTCCAATGTGCCGACACCTAGAGCAATTGACTGCAACATGATACATCCTGTATCTTGCAGTCTGGTGGAGGTTATAGCTGCAGGCATATACAAAGCATGAGAAGCTGCACATAAACAGATGTTAATCCTTCAGGGGTAAAATTGGTTTTTAGCAAGTGAGAAAATACAAAGTTGATCTAGGGACTTGTCCGATTGCCATCTTTGGTTCAGGAAGGGATTATTTCTCTCTTAAAGGCAAATTGGTGAAGCTTTAGTAAGGGGTTTTTCACCTTTATGTAAATCAGGTAGACTTTAGTTAAGGGACAGCTAATTATACAGAGGGCTTCTTATTAGACTGTGTATTTTGCTTTGAAGAAGGCAGGAATTAGGATGTGGCTTTCATTTTCAGATTTTGCCAGTTTTAAAAATTGAAAGCCATTAATATTTAATTTTAAAAATAATTTAAAAAAAGTTGTCAAGTATGTTCACCACAAGCCCTGTTCATTGAATCAATGAAAAGAGGGTTATACTGTACTTTTAAGTTCTGATTGGAATAAAATTTTTGCTAAGCCAGCCTCTCTTTACTCTAGAATCTGGAATCTCTGGATGCAAAAGCTGAATCAAGTTCTTGTGGATCTCCGAATGTGGCAGCCAGATGCTTGTTACAGACCTGCAAGCAAACCTTAAATATTCTGGATATTTGGCCCCAGTTATTCAGCACCTCATCCATTTTAAAATGCAGAATATATTTTGCTGCAAGCTTTTCAAGATAGTTTTTTTTCCTAACCATCTACAGTACTTTATACTGGATAGTAATTGCAGAGTCTGTTGTTTACTGCCAATACTCTAAGCACCTCAAGCTGATGTAATATGAGTGTTCTACTGGTTATGTGGCTTTTAAAGGGATACTGTCATGGGAATTTTTTTTTTCAAAATGAATCAGTTAATAGTGCTGCTCCAGCAGAATTCTACACTGAAATCCATTTCTCAAAAGAGCAAACAGATTTTTTTATATTCAATTTTGAAATCTGACATGGGGCTAGACATTTTGTCAATTTCCCAGCTGCCCCAAGTCATGTGACTTCTGATAAACTTCAATCACTCTTTACTGCTGTACTGCATGTTGGAGTGATATCACCCCCTCCCTTCCCCCCCCCCCCAGCAACCAAACAAAAGAACAATGGGAAGGTAACCAGATAGCAGCTGCCTAACACAAGATAACAGCTGCCTGGTAGATCTAAGAACAACACTCAATAGTAAAAACCCATGTCCCACTGAGACACATTCAGTTACATTGAGAAGGAAAAACAGCAGCCTGCCAGAAAGCATTTCTCTCCTGAAGTGCAGGCACAAGTCACATGACATGGGGCAGCTGGGTAATTGACAAAATGTCTAGCCCCATGTCAGATTTCAAAATTGAGAAATGGATTTCAGTGCAGAATTCTGCTGGAGCAGCACTATTAACTGATTCATTTTGAAAAAAAAATGTTTTTCCCATGACAATATCCCTTTAAGGGTGTGTATAGATTTAGATTTGTTTTGTTTTTTTATTTGTTGCCATTTGGGAGAGATTTTTTTATTAGCACTATGTGCAAAATACAAACTGATTGTTTCCAGTTGAAATTCATAAACCTATTTTTTGTAATTCTCATGTACTGGGAATTGTTGAAATCCTCCTTTTTACCCAGTAATTTAATAGAGTATTAATGATTTAAATGTAAATGATAGAGGTGGACTTGTTTACCCTGGGAGGTCCATCAGCTGATTGCTATAATGGCATACATGGTGGTGTTCAACAGCAATTGAGTTTAAGGTTTGATATCCCTAGGTAACCTCTCATCTTATTTGTGTTAAATTGGGGAGTTTCATATGTATCCTGTATCCTGCCTGCATCTTTAGAGTGAGAAGTTTTTTTTTCTGACTGTCTCTCCATGGTGTACAGTGGTATGAAAAACTATTTGCCCCCTTCCTGATTTCTTATTCTTTTGCATGTTTGTCACACAAAATGTTTCTGATCATCAAACACATTTAACTATTAGTCAAAGATAACAGAAGTAAAGACAAAATGCAGTTTTTAAATGAGGGTTTTTATTATTTAGGGAGAAAAGAAATCCAAATCTACATTTTCATGTGTGAAAAAGTAATTGCCCCCTGAACCTAATAACTGGTTGGGCCACCCTTAGCAGCAATAACTGCATTGAAGCGTTTGCTATAACTTGCAACGAGTCTTTTACAGCGCTCTGGAGGAATTTTGGCCCACTCATCTTTGCAGAATTGTTGTAATTCAGCTTTATTTGAGGGTTTTCTAGCATGAACCGCCTTTTTAAGGTCATGCCACAACATCTCAATAGGATTCAGGTCAGGACTTTGACTAGGCCACTCCAAAGTCTTCATTTTGTTTTTCTTCAGCCATTCAGAGGTGGATTTGCTGGTGTGTTTTGGGTCATTGTCCAGCTTCAGCTTGAGTTGACGAACAGATGGCCAGACATTCTCCTTCAGGATTTTTTGGTAGACAATAGAATTCATGGTTCCATCTATCACAGCAAGTCTTCCAGGTCCTGAAGCAGCAAAACAACCCCAGACCATCACACTACCACCACCATATTTTACTGTTGGTATGATGTTCTTTTTCTGAAATGCTGTGTTACTTTTACGCCAGATGTAACGGGACGCGCACCTTCCAAAAAGTTCAACTTTTGTCTCGTCGGTCCACAAGGTATTTTCCCAAAAGTCTTGGCAATCATTGAGATGTTTTTTAGCAAAATTGAGACGAGCCTTAATGTTCTTTTTGCTTAAAAGTGGTTTGCGCCTTGGAAATCTGCCATGCAGGCCGTTTTTGCCCAGTCTCTTTCTTATGGTGGAGTCGTGAACACTGACCTTAATTGAGGCAAGTGAGGCCTGCAGTTCTTTAGATGTTGTCCTGGGGTTTTTTGTGGCCTCTCGGATGAGTTGTCTCTACACTCTTGGGGTAATTTTGGTCCGCCGGCCACTCCTGGGAAGGTTCACCACTGTTCCATGTTTTTGCCATTTGTGGATAATGGCTCTCACTGTGGTTCGCTAGAGTCCCAAAGCTTTAGAAATGGCTTTATAACCTTTGAAATTGAACTCAGGTGTGATAAACCACAGTTAAGTTATTTTTTAACAAGGGGGGCAATCACTTTTTCACACAGGCCCATGTAGATTTGGAGTTTTTTTCTCCCTTAATAACGTAAACCTTCATTTAAAAACTGCATTTTGTGTTCAATAATGTTATCTTTGACTAATAGTTAACGGTTTTTGATGAGCAGAAACATTTAAGTGTGACAAACATGCAAAAGAATAAGAAATCAGGAAGGGGGCAAATAGTTTTTCATACCACTGTAGTTATCTGCATTTATTAGAAAAAGAACAGTCAATGAATTGTGTTTCCCATAGCCATACCTTTTAGAAGTCTCTCCCTTAAATATTGCCATGTCTTATACAGCCAAGGAAACGAGTACAGAAATCAGTAAAAATATTCTCAATATTGACTGACTTCTAATTAGTATTGCCACTAATTTTAATGTAATAAAAGCTGCTAAGACAGTTCAGTGCAGTAGTACTGACCACGGGTTTTAAGTTAAATTTTTGTATATATAAATATAGAATATTACTTTGCATTTTGATAGCTGCAAAACCAAAAACCTGCAGTTTGTGAAAAGTAAGGAAAGATATAATCTCTGGAGTAAAAAAAAAGCCATTTTTTAGCTTCAGAAAAATGTTCAGATAGGCTGTTGGCAATGCACTTGAAAGGTGTATGTAAGCAAGAATTGAGACTGCCGGAAACATATCACAAAGATAGTAAAGTATTGAACATTTTTTAGGGCTGTTATCACAAGTTAGGTGAAAACTAGGGATGCACCGAATCCAGGATTCGATTCAGTTTTGGGCCTTTTTCAGCAGGATTCGGATTCTGCCGAATCCTTCTGCCTGTCCGAACCGAATCCGAACCCTAATTTGCTTATGCAAATTAGGGGCGGGAGGGAAATCACGTGACTTTTTGTCAGAAAACGAGGAAGTAAAAAATGTTTTCCCCTTCTTACCCCTAATTTGCATATGCAAATTAGGATTCGGTTCGGTATTCGGCCGAATCTTTCACAAAGGATTCGGGGGTTCGGCCGAATACAAAATAGTGGATTCGGTGCATCCCTAGTGAAAACCAGATATTCTACTCTATAAATTCACTTTTATGTGTTCTTTGTTTAATCTGTGCTACAATTTATTAAAAAAACAGAGCAACACTAACTACAATTCTGCATTTTATTTCTGCACAGTTTGGGTGTCTTTCTTGACTATATTTTTCCAGTTCACTATTCTGGATATTTGGCCCCAGTTATTCAGCACTTTTTGTGTTTTGTTTAAAAATAATTGTTTCAGAATAAAAAAAATACATATTATTATTCCCTAGTCTTCTCAGTTATTGTGATGCTCTCCATTCCGTTGTAGAGTACGTGTTTAAAGAACAGCAAATTAGAAAGGATTCTTGCTTAATTGCTTAAAATCTAGTGGGGGATACATGTTTGGTACACAGAGCATGTACAACAATGCTCAATATGGTTTTTAAGGAGAAATTGCAATTGGTTCAGATTTATGTTCAGCAGAAGCTCCATGTGATGCTCTCCATTCCGTTGTAGAGTACGTGTTTAAAGAACAGCAAATTAGAAAGGATTCTTGCTTAATTGCTTAAAATCTAGTGGGGGATACATGTTTGGTACACAGAGCATGTACAACAATGCTCAATATGGTTTTTAAGGAGAAATTGCAATTGGTTCAGATTTATGTTCAGCGGAAGCTCCATGAATTGGTTTTGGGGTTTTTTGTGGCCTCTCGGATGAGTTGTCTCTGCACTCTTGGGGTAAAAGAGGTTTTGTGCTGAACATACTTTTTGCCTACTGTTCTAATCATGAAAAACTACTCCATGGAAATTAAAACTACCCATGCTTGGTCCTTAATAGGTAGATCATTTGATCAACAGTATACAACCCCCTCCCTAAACCCTTTGTTGTGACTGTTTTGTTAGCATGAGTCAGTTTTGCATGAGGATTATCTGCACTGGTAAAGTAATTATCTATTTTGCAAGGGCCAAGCATGTAGTTGCTTCACTCTCCCTGTTTAGCGCAAATAATAACAAAAACCACTGATCCTTTAACACTTGCTTTTCAATACTTCCAGTATTCCGCTATGCATTTTATAAAGACTAAGGTCACATCATGTAATATCTCATATCTCATATCCCATAACTACGTGAGTTAAAGAATTAACAGTGACTCTGGGATCAGGGCAGTGTACTCTATAAACACAGATGGCAAAACAATGGCTATCCTGTCATAAAAGGCGATTGCCTTCATATCTATCTCCTAACACTGTTGTGTAAATGAGGAACACCTATCATGGACAAAAAGAGTCCATAGACCGGCATCGGGTGAGGAAACAACAAAGGCAATGAATGGTATGTGAGGATCCCAACAACAAAGCATAAACGGATATGTTGTTTACACCCTCGGGGTGTCAGAACAGGTTTCAGACCCCAGGAACAAATGTCAGGTATGTAAGTCACTATCTGTGCAACACTGCCACCCACAGGACATCTTAAACATCATTAGTTGGTCTACACTGACATCTACAGGACACTACTAACTTGGAGGTTTCCATGGCTCACCATATGACATTGACTTAATTGGCTGGGACTGTCTTTTGGGTGTGGCTATCCTGGGAAAAGGGTAGTATGCTTGTTTGAATGGTCTTCCTTGTGTTTATATAAAGAGCATTGTAAATACTTTGTTAGTTGGGTCACTTTCCACTCCCCTCCATTGCACCTTTCCCTAGCCCTTTCTTCTTCCCTCCATCTGAGTTAGTTCCCTTTTTATGTTATACCTTTTGGTTCCTTTGTAAATAAATACCACTTATTTAAAGATCAGTCTGTCTCAGGTCATTAGCCTGGCACCCCAAAATAGAGCAGATCCAACATTTTGGCATCCCAGATTTGAGGAACACCACTAAACCCATCAGTTTGACCCAGATATTGGGAAAGTTTGACACTAATTTATCCCCTATTAGCCTTTCCAATAAATTGGAAGTTGTGGTCAAACAATATAACCTAGGAAATAAAGATGCATGTGCCTTGCTTAGGCATGGCTCCCATACCAGTTGGCTGCAGAACTTAGGCCTCCCGTTGGTAAGCACATTGGAACATTGTCCAATATCAATGAAAATTGGGGAGGTACCACTGAAAGGTTAAGAGAGTTGCAAAGGATTTTGGGTGGGTTTGATACAAGATGCATTGGAGAATGCAAGGTATAGGAAAGGAGATCCAATGTTATTTTGCACCGATTACCTCTCCCTATATAAAGTTGTATTCAACTGCCCAGATATGTTGCCAGATGAGCCCAATTTCCTCTACTCAATGGCAAATAGATGTAATGTTGATTACAACACAAGAACTGCCCTTAGGTATGCCACCTCATACAACAACTTCATAAATACACTTAGGGATTGGTCTCAGGAGACTTTTGAATTCCAGAGACAAATTTCTGTTGTTTCTAAGAACCACCAAAGCAGGAGATTTCATCGGAAATGTTACAGTTGTGGTAAGTATGGTCATATTGCTAAATTTTGCAGAACTTCTGCCAAACAGCATAGTAATTACCCAATCCGTTCAATACAGAGACAAGAAGGGGATGCACAGGAAAATCTAAATGATTATCTCCTTGACCATAGCCCTCCCCCAGAGCCTGAAATTATCTCCTTTGATAACATAGACACAGATTCCAATACTGCATGAGATCAAAAAGAGAGCCAAAATAAGCCCAAAGGGAAATTTCACACACCTCCCTGTAAAACAGGAAAAGAAGGGACAACTGCCCCACTGTGACGAAACTGGGGGGTAGTTCCATCCACCAGGTGTACTAAGTGGGCAAAAATAAAAAAACACTATAAAAATTACTAATACTCTTGGGCTAATCCAAAGAGGCCTACTCTAGCTTTGTTTTGTGACTTTCCTTTGGCTATATATGCTCTTCCAATGGCTTCCCTAATTCATCTCCATATCGTCGTCTTGGATGCCGGCCGGCCTGCGCGTGAGCCCGATGGAATGATGAAAAGTGAATCTGGACGTCTGATCTCCTTCGTACGTTTGGTATAACACCTGAGCGCTCTAACTACATCCAGCCCTACAACCTTTTCTCTTTAGGATTCTTGGGGTTCCGGACAGAGAGATGGCACAACTATCTATTGTTTGAGGTGGAAGGAAGATACTACATTAGGTAGAAATGAGGACTTGGTTCAAAGCACTGCTTTATCTTTGTGAAACACCAAGAGTTGAGGGTCGCATGAGAGTGCTGCTAGCTCGGATACTCTACATGCGGATGAAACTGCTACCAGGAACACTACTGTCCAAGTGAGCCATTGAAGATCCACAGAAGATGTAGGCTGAAATGGGGGGTCCATGAGTGCTGTAAGTACCACATTCAAATCCCAAGTAGGTGTTGGACGTCAACGTGGTGGAACTATATGAGCAACTTCTTGAATAAACTCTTTGACTGTGCTGTCCCAGGCAATCTTATGCTGAAAAAAGTAGTGACAGTGCTGAAATCTGTACCTTGAGAGAGTTTAGTTGGAGTCTCATATCGAGCCCTTTTTGCAAAAAGGATAGTACAGCTGGTATAGAAAAAGTCTCAAAATTGACGTTCTTCTCTTGACACCACAACCAGTAACTCTTCCAGATTATGTGATGAATTCTGACTGAAACTGGATTTCCCGCCTGTATTAGAGTAGCAATCACTTCTTCGGAAAACACCTTTCTTTTTCCAGATGGACTCTTCAATAGCCAAGCTGTCAAATTGAAGAGCATTAGATTGGAGTGATGAATAGGACCTTGATGTAGTAGATCCCACCTGCGAGGTAGAGGGATAAAATACAAACTATATAGGTCGTGATAGAAAAGTTCTTCTTGATCAGAAAGGGGCTATCACTATCACCAGGAGATCCGATTAACATATTTTCTTGAGAACCCTGGGTAGCATGGGAATCGGTGGGAACACATATGCCAGGACGAAACTCCAAGACTGGGTCATGGCTTCTATTCCGTCTGCCAGCAGGTCCCTGTACCGAGCAAAGAATCTGTGAGCTTTGCGATTTGTTCTGTATGCCATGAGGTCTATCTGCAGGATTCCCCACTGTTGAGTCACACTCTCGAACAGCTCGGGGAGAAGCTCCCATTCCCCTGGGTCTATCTGGTGTGGACTGAGGAAATCTGCCTGAACATTGGATACCACTGGGATGTGGATTGCAGATAGCTGTACTAAGTTTTGCTCTGCCCAATGGCTAATACTTTCAGTTTCCTTTAGTGCACCCTTGCTTCTGGTGCCACCACATGAGTGAAGATTTGGTTTCGTTGGATAGAGGGAAACGTTGGCATGAGGGATCCCTTCTTCCATCATCGCAGTATGTCTGACTGTAACGGTCGCAGGTGAATCTGGGGAAACTGAACTGCTTCTATGGTCGACACCATAGAGCCCAGAACCTTCATTGCTTGATGGATTGTTGGTCGAGGAGACTGGATTTGATTGGAAATCTGTTTCTGCAACTTGATCTGTTTGTCCTGTGGCAGAAACACCTTCTGTGAAATTGTGTCAAATTCCAGACCCAGAAAAATATGTGATTTCTTCCAATTGATCCACCAACCGAACTGTTGAATTATTTTGGTTGCTTGATTCAAGGCCGCTTGAGCTTGCTCTGTTGTGTTGGCTTTGAGGAGGAGATGGTCCAATTATGGAGTCACTGAAATTCCTTGGAGTCTCATTGCCACCGCTGTGACAGCCATTAACTTTGTGAATACCATTGGAACTGATGACAGGCCAAAAGGGAAGTGTCACAAACTGGTAGTGTTGATTGCGAAATGCAAATCTTAGGTAGCATTGATGTAGTGGCCAGATCTGGACATGAAGGTAAGCGTCCTTGATGTCTAAGGACATAAGTAGTTGATTCAGTTCCATGCCCCGGATGACTGAACATAATGTCTCCATCTTGAATTTAACCACTCTTGAATTTGAGATCCTGAACTGGTAGAAATGTTGTTCTGGACCAGAAAACAAATTGGAGTAAAAACTGTAAAATCGTTGTTGGTAAGATACTGGAACTAATACTCCTGTCCTTTGAAGAGTTGCAATACAGTTGAGAAAAGCTTGTGCTTTGTGTGGATCGGTGGGTATTGTGGACATGAAGAACTTTCTGGGGGGGTAGCCCAGAAGTCAAACGATACCCTTCCATAATGATTTCACTTATCCAGGTTATTCTGAGGTGTGTTGGACCAACATATCCTGGAACTGTAACAGTCTGCCCCCTGTGGGCCTAAGTGGTTTGCCCCATCATGCTGAATTCGATTTGTCTTGAGAGGGCTTGCCTTGGGGTTTGTTTGATCTCCAACTTAGCTTGTTCTTGTCAGAGAATCTTTTATGAAAATTGGTTCTGTGTGGGGAAGTAGAACATTTTGCCGGTCTGCTACTTTGGCCATGAAAATATTTATCCCCTGCGAAAAGTGTTAGCTGATTGAGACTTTGATTGAGGGAGAAAAGTACTTTTGCCCCCTGTAGCCTGTGATATTGTCTTTTCCAGTTCTTCTACAAAAAGACGTAGACCTTTAAACGGGAGTGCTATCAATAACTTCTTGGAGCTGAGATCTGCGGACCAGTTCATGAGCCATAGAGCTCAACGAGCCGCTACCATTAAGGCCGAAGAACATGTTGTCAATTGAGTTGAGTCAAGAACTGCGTCATTAAGGTATGCACTGGCTTCCGCAATGTCTCGGGCTGTGTCCATTAGACTTGCTCTAGATATCTCATCTTGTAATCCTTTTAAGAGGGATGTGGCCCATGTTTCCATGGCTCTGCTGATCCATGCTGTGGCTGGGTGAAGTGCTGAGCCGGATGCCAAGAATATTGCTTTCAGAAAACCTTCCATTCTCTTGTCAGTCGGGCCGCATCTGTCACCGGAAAGGTGGAGACGTTGCCCACTTATTGACCTGTTCCTTTGAAAATGGGTACAGTTTTGCAAATTTTTGGTTAGTTTGAAATTTTCTATCTGGAGTATCCCATACATCCTGGATGATTGCCCCTAGTTGATCGTGTGAGGGAAACTCAGTTAAGGTTTTACGTTGTCTCTTAAATAGACCTTTGGCTTGCATTTGCTGATCAGCAGGCGGATCTAATTTCAAAGTTCCTATAATTGCCTTAATGATACCCTCCACATCATGATGGGTATCTTTGTCTACTTTGCCTTCCTCTTCGTCCTCTGAATTGGAACTGGAGTTTGATGCTTGAAGAGGTAAGGTAGTGGGAGAAAGAGGTAATGTGCATTTGGAACTTGTCCGCTTACGCTTTTCTCCAGTGTTTTCTTGATTTTAAACATAGATTTGCCGATGGAGTCTGCTATGGAGTTTGCTATAGTTTCGGCTAATGAAGGTATGTTTTGCAGTGCGGCAAGTGACTGAGATAATTGGACCGCCCAGGAGGGGGCTGATGGCTCTGCGGTAGGTCTAGTTGCAGCGCTTTGGGCAGTGCTTTCTTGGGGAGGTGACACCGCCTGATCCCCTTGACTATTTGGAGATTATGTGGATGCTTGTGGCATCCGTTCCCCCGGCAGGCATGACCTGCAAAGCAGCTGTGCCTGGCCCACTTGAAATTTGTAATGACATTTTATGCAATTAAAATATAAAACCTGTGCCACACCTGGTGCTGATGCAGCTTGTCGCCCTCCTCCCTGTGAAAATAGCACCCTGTCCTACCTTCTGCCATGTCACAGAAGGTGCTATGGTAAAAACCTGAGGCTGTTAGCAGAGAGTTTGTAACTTTTGGTCAGTTGCCGTGCAGTAGCTGCTGAGGTGATTCTTTATGCTATATTTGCAATAAAATGCCGCAGTTAGTGAGGAGAGCGCATTAGTGACATGGGAGGCGTTTTCCCACAGATATCAGGCAGCACAACATGGGGGAGGTCTCAATGGGATTGTTTAGAGAGGGGAGAGTGCAGCAGCACCACGCTTTAACGCGCCCAAAAGATAAGGTTAGGAGTAAAGCTCCTCTTACCTCATCTCAGCATTCAACACCAGAGTCCCTGCACCCCACAGGGAGCAGGTTGTGATCTGGAAGGCAAATCTGCTGTGTAGAGTGTATGGCCCTGGAACTTTTTACTTCCCGCGTTGGGGGGTAACTATAATGGGTACAGGGAGTTCCTGTCCCAAGTTTAGCCCCGGGTGTCATCACTACTCGCTCACCAAAGAATCCTTTGATGGGTCTCACTAGAGACCGATGGGTCCATCCTCCTGTGGACAGGACACTTGAAAAGGAAAAGGAAGAGGGGTAAAGCCGGAGTCTTGGCACGTCCTCTTTGTTGATCTGTCAATCAAGTGTCCTGCCTCCTGAAGGATGGTGCTTTACCCCATCAGTCTCATGTGTCCCCCAGAGAGTCAGAGAAATGAATACATAAATAATAACCCCATGTAATATACCATTCAAAACAATAAGCTTTTATTAAGGTGAACTACCCTTTTAGTTCTACATAGGACTGGTGCTATATTAGGGTAGTTTAAAACAGACAGGCTGGAATTAAAGACCATGGGTCTCTGACCCAGTTTTGAGACATGGAGGAAAAGTGACATCCCTTTCTTAGTAATGATGTCCTATATTAGGACTGAGCATCATCCACGTGCTGCTTGTGACACCTAAGGACAGACATCACTCAGTATCCCCCCCAAGTAACATCAATGTCCTAGAGACAATCTTTGCTGTAATTTCTTCCATTACACACAACACAGATCTGAAGTTTTTAGATTTCCTTTGTCCAATACCCCTCAACTCTGATTTTACAATGTTTGGTTGTCTACTTCCCACTCCACAACTAACAACAGGGTAAAAGAAATATAAACATACTGTCATAATTATCATCTTGTTTAATTTCTGGCAAAAGGGTAACAGAATCACCAAATAGGTTTATTTAAGTTTATTTTATTGGTAAATCAGTAATAAAGAAGAAATACATTTCACAGTGGTATATATACAAAGTGCATTTTCTTGTTTGTCTGTATTGACAGGGCAGAGTACTTAAGGTCTCTTAGGGTTTCTTAAGATTTCTTCTTGCTTATAGGCCAGGTCTATAATGTCGGCATTGAACAGTAAATCTGAGGGAAGAATAAGACTATGTCAGTATATTAATCAGCTATAACACAGTTGAATAAAACAGATTCTAAATATAAACCTACATGGAACAATCTACACATTAAGATATAAATCTCACCATTAGTCCATTGTGCAACAAGGTAGAAAATAGTTCTACAAATCGATGACTCTGGCACTTCAATAGTATTAAACACATCGGGCATCATATTTCTTCTATTCAAAATATTTCAGGCCAGCGTTTTGAAAGAAGTTTTCCAAAAATTGCCAAGAATAAATAAATGCGCAGTGGCCCGTACTTCCAACAAAAGTATCAAATGATTTGGGCAGGTCAAAACCAACGTCGTATCTCACAAAATTACAGTTCTCATTGTTTAGAACAGGCTCAAGGATGTTTCGGAGCATCTCAGTATATAGAGTTCCTGAAAAGGAAACGGTACTACATTGTTAATAAATACACGGTAGCCTTTCAATTCTACCAACAAACAATGACCTTGGATTTATCTAGCAAAGACTTGTGCACCTTCTTAATGTGCATGAAACATTTTTAATAAAATGTACAGCTGGAACTATTTAGCAGGAATCAACTCTCCTCCAGCCAAGAGGCCTACTTTCCTTAATCTGTTGCATGTCCTGTGATAAACAAAGCTGTAAAGAATCACATCAGTGTGCAAGGTATTGTGGGAACTGTAGTCTTGGCCGGTGGAGAACGGGCTACTGCTTCAGTGATACATGCACTCTGTTCAGTAGACGTGTGTTTAAAAGTGAGACCCTTACCT
Source organism: Xenopus petersii (assembly GCA_038501925.1). Classification (NCBI taxonomy): domain Eukaryota; kingdom Metazoa; phylum Chordata; class Amphibia; order Anura; family Pipidae; genus Xenopus; species Xenopus petersii. The sequence goes on along the minus strand of CM076682.1, from coordinate 97,880,068 downwards.
AACTGATCTCCCTTTACAGCATCCTTGCACATTTCAATACGAGTGGAGTGATAGGGAACAATGTAATCTTGTAACGCGCTCACTAGTATCACATTCTTCAAGTGCTCCAAGCCTGTAATATAGTAATATTCACCGTGAGATTCCTGAACAATGTAAGACATCAATACAGACACATCTTTCATGAAATCATGGGCATAATACTTTCAGTAAGACACATTTTAAATCACTATTTTGCAATGTAAGTTACTCAAGAATATTGGGTCCATGGAAGCTGCACTTTAAGACCTGCAAATATCTTAAAATACTACCTCGCTGGTTATGGTTAAAATATTTTGCAAACGTTTCTAATAAAACAGATCAGATCACAGTAGCTTTATTTTGGGATTTTGTACAATTTAAGATACAGATGAAATCCATATGAAATGGGCCATATGTCTTACCTGGTTTCTGGCTAAGTTTGTAGAGGAACCTTTGTCTTGGTTCTTTGTGATCTGAGAATGCCATCTGAGACACAGAGGCAGCTATAGGCAACCACTTCTCTAACCACAGACCTATAACAAAAGACATGCACATATTTCTTTATTGTATTGTATAAAAGCATGTTAAAGTTCACTAAAATGTAGGTAAACATTATATTATCAGGAAACACACTGCATATTGACAGTTCCAAAATACAGCCATGATCTTTCCCAAACATAGTTTACATTTTTTTCTTTTCCTATCATAATGATATATTAATTGTACTTGGTGTAAATTAAGCATGGTTAAATCCACATACATATATTACTTGTTGTTTCTAATCTTTCAATTACTTTTCAATGATAAAGCAATAAGCAATGTGGCCAGTAAATCCCTACCAGTTTTAAAAAGAAATGTGTTGTGGTACAGAAGGCCCATATGTGGTCCACCGAAGGAGAGGTAAGTGTGCAGGTTTCCACGGTAGCCTTCAAATTCAGGTCTCCACAGGGCTGAGCGAATTATTAGATTGCCCAAAGAAAAGCCGATAAAGCTGCAGGGAGAGAAAAGCAACATTACTATAAAAAATTGATATATATTAATAAGTATAGAGATTTTTTGTTAATTACTGTACCTGATCCTGGAAATAGTGAGCTTCTTGCTTGTTATATGCTGTAATATTTCATACAGGAGATATCTGCTTAACGTATTAATATCATTATTGGTATAGCCCTGTAAAGAAAATACAAGAAGTGAAAAAGCACATAATAAATATTAAAGCACAGAATTAAAGCAAGACATGCACAGAGACCAACACTAATGAAAACATTATAGTTGCCACAATTATTTAATAGCAATATTAAAGGGCCTATCTGCTAACAATCAGAAACAATAATCTTCTATAAGACCTATCCACGTCCCATCTTGTTTCATGAACTATTTTTCATGCAAATTAATACTTTTCTATATAGCTTGAGATATCAAACGCCATAGAAGACTTTTCTGTTCAAAGGGATTTGCATTGATCGACAGCGTCAATTTGTTACAGATCAGTTGTTACAGTTATATATCAAACTGATCTTCATGGGCCCCACTGCAACTGGTCATTTCATATTAATCATCAGTAAACTAATAAAATACTAATAATAAAAGGATAGATTTCTCAGGATAGTTACATTTTATCATTGCCTATTAGTTTACATTGAGCTGAGATGGATAGAATGTTTGAACAGTTTCATATAGGAATGGAGATGACCCCTCAGAAAAAGACACACAGACATACATACCTGGTTGCAACGAGACATTAGGAATCTGATTTTCCCATGTGTCACTACAGACTTGATGTAAGGTTTTATAAGTAGAAAATCATTTTCGGAACCTAGAGTAGAAATAAAGTCATTTATTTTAACAGAGCAGGGCAATGGTATATCATATGATAAAACACATGCAAGTGTTTGTGTCAGAATCAAATCTTGATTTTACTTACCACCCAAGCCGTGCACACAGACTATTAGATGTGTTCCATCTTGACTACTGGAGTTATCTTTTGAACCTACAATAAAATAAAATAAGTCATTATAATCAAAGTAATGTCCTCTTTCCTTTATGATTTAATTGAAAAATCAATGTTTAACTAACCAGTAAAACTGCTCTGATTTTTCATATGTATAAGTTGCTCCCAAACGAGTTTCTTTTTGCTGGTTTCATGGAATAATCTACACAATACAAAAACACAAAGTTGGGTCAAGTAAAACTGTCCATTGAAATAGATGATGATGATGATAGATAGATAGATAGATAGATAGCATTTCTGTATGTACAATATCACATCATTTACCTGATCCTGGATATGATCATACTGTTAGATTCTACTAGTCTTGCAATTTGGGTCAATAGACGATTAGTCAAAGAATCATAATTAGCCAGAGTTTGATCCTACAAGCAAAATAAATAAATGGTATTAGTAATTGGAAATAAATGCAGCATTGCCATAAAAACCAAAAAATCAGAAGAACAACTGAGACAATGCCTTGGCCATTCTAACGACTATATTTTTAAAGTCCCTTTCCTCTAGCAACTTGTAGGGGCTGGATTTAATAAAACAATTTAAACTTTCTTTTAGGACTCTGACATGACAAAAAAGCAGCAGTCAGCTATCCCCCAGATTAGATTTCCTATAATCATTTGGTTCCCACAATATTGTTTCTATAGTCAGAACCAGCTATGCAGGAAATAGCAAGGGCTAAGCGAAGAATATATCCCATAATCATTTCTCCCTCAGTTATTGCTCTTGTTCCAAGTGCCGGCTACATACTATACCTTGTTTCCTAGATGTCCGATGACAGCAGTTCTTCCACCGAGACATCCATATACAAAGGTAATTATTGCACACACATCTGCTTTATCTAGGGTAAAAATAAGTCCATGGTTAATGTTCAAGTTAAGATAAAATATGTGTTATATTCCCCACAGGAGACAATATAGTAAAAAGGGAATTACTATTAGCAGGTCTCATCCTGATATGCACAGATATTCCTTCATTTGATCTGTTGTCTAGCTCCATGCTCATAGAAAATTCCTTGGAATGGTTGTTGAAGAACTGACTTATCCATTCCTTCAGTTCTTTTTTAACATCACATAAGCTAAAAAAAACAAAAGATATTTTTTTTATGTTAATACTGATATCTATAAAACTAACTGACACCACTGGGGGAAATTCAAAATTCTAGGTGAAAACACATGGCTGGGCCTCTGCTAGCCTGGCTTTATGATGAAAAGATCTTGGGGGATGTTACATTCTTATAAACAGCAACAAAAAAATTTCAGCTGTTCCAGTACAAGGCACGTTATCGTATGTAGCTGAACTCAGGTGACTATATTGCAAGATAACCAGTGATCCCGGGATTCATACTTATTTAGGATTGTTATGGCCCTTTTTATATTCTACTATTTTAATTTTTTTTATATTACATTTTGTGCATTATATTTATATTTGGTAGGTATTTGAACTTACCCTTTCCTCAAACGCTTGTCATTTCCAGGTACTGTTCTGATAGACATAAGTTTCTTGTGCGTATCTTTAGTACTAGCAATAGGGGAAGATTTAACGTCTTCTGAACAGTCTATAAAGTCTTCTGAACAATCTATAAAAACAAAATTTTTAAGGTTAGCAAGAAAATGCCTTCCCATAAACACTCATATATAGAAAAGTGATATTATCTTTCAGTCGGTACATAAAATTGTACATAATCTCAATGGTTCTATTGTAACAGGGCGGCGGGATACATTGGCACTTTAGAAATACGTGTTTAAAAGATAATAATGGATAGAAGGAGTTCTGAATGAACAACTGTCACACACTAGAGGCAGCAGCACCTGTGGATTCTTTCCATACGTACCTATTGTTTCAGGCTCTAAGTAGCGGTCTTCAAAGATCACTGGGGCAGATTTTGATATTGAGTCCCGGCACTCTAGACAATCGACTTTTGGAGCTTTTTTGACTTCTTTATAAATCTCTTTGTGGCTTTGGGCGCTGCAATGAGAAACGGGTTCTTATATTTAGAAATAAATCACATCCAGAGATCAGTAAACTAAAAACTGAGGGATGGAATAAAAAATCTGGAGTATCACATCTGATAATCAAACCAATAATATCTGCTGTTTGGTTGCTAAGGATACTAGACCTGTAGTAAATGTGTACCGTTTATTACATTAGCATGGCAACAGCATGACATTTTCATATAAAAGCATCTCTTACAGGTAAAACTGTAAAGTACCGTAAATATTTTCCATAAAAGTGTGTAAATTTAATATTCCCCAATTAGATAACAACTGACTCTCTCTAAACATAAATATTTGAAGAAAAACCATTGTACTTACATCTTCTCATCATATAAAATAGCTTCTTTTCGGGGATGGTCAGTAGAAAAGAATAATTTATTGAACTTTTCTTCCTAAAAACAATAAAATAGACACAGTTCATAAGCACAACCTTGAGAGATAACGGCAGTGTAAAACAATAAATGTAGTCGCACTAAAGATTAAGCACTAAGCTGTAAATGACATAAGAGGAAATCTGCATCTACCATAAAGCCTATTCAATGTGCGTCTTACCTTTATTTGCTTCTTCTCTTTTTCACTCTCCAAGGAGGATTGAAGAAATGTTCCCCACAGATTGAGAAGTTGAGCTGATAGCAATATTAGGCTGCTATTTATTGCTTCTGCCAGATCAATGGGGTCTTCCATTTCCTATGATTAAAATATTAAATAATCAACAATGTGTAAACGAGGTGAATACAGTATGTAAATAACTTTTTAATAACCCAATAGTATAAGGAAACTAGTTTGGGTGACAGGTTAGTATCAGATTACAGAATAAGCAATAAGCAAACTTACCATCACTTTGTCAGATAACTCACTGAGTCGGGTTTTCATATCCAGTTTTTCTGTGGCGGAAACAAAGACCATGTAACAAAGGAAACAAAGACTATTTTTAGCAGCAATATAACCATCTGTTACCCACCACAGGAAAAGTCTCAATAAAATGAATAAGAGGAGCCTTGTTAGGCAATAATTGTAGGTGCCCAGTTACTCGCGGTGCTTCCTAACAATGGTAAGTGACCTGAGATGAGTAGCGAGTGTTTTACCATTTGCCACTACCCTAATATTGACTCTATGAAGATAACTGTCACTTTGGGATACCTAATTGTGCACTTTGTTTGTTCATGCCCAAAATCTTTAAACTTCCAAGATGAAATGTGTTCATTGACTCATCAAGATCTATAATTCATTTTGGATGTTGGGTGGTCAGAAAAGGTCAATGTTTAAATTAACTAAGTTGACCAAAACCCAAAGAACAGGCCAAATAGGTGGCACAAAGTAGAAGCAATCACATACCAAGCTCCAGCTTGCATGAGGAAGGCAGCGTTTCTGATACAGAGATGAAATAACTGTACAGTCCATCATAGGAAAGCAGCAAGCAGGATCGTAGTGTTGAAAGGAAACGGTAGGCATGCTGCAAGTATTTCTCTTCTATCACAAAGCTTTTACCCTAAAATAGAGAAACAGAGGCATGAAGCAAGAAAAAAAGCAAAGAGGACACAAATCAGTACAAGATGGTGCCCTACTAACCCGCCACACTACTCTTTTTCCAGTTAAAGACATAGGTGCAATGGTGAGACTTGCTGGGGTTCAGGAAGAGGGAGAAGGCAGTTACTGGGGCCTGGGGTTCTCTGGTAAGCTTTTGTTCTCATTTATAATTCCACTCACATAACTGTTTTTACCCTCTGGAAGGTTCAAATACAAATTCATGTTTGTTACTTACGTCTGCTGCCAATTTTTTTTTGAAGTTTTTGCCAAAAATGACACTTTCCAACATCGGTCTTTTAGCCTTTGTCCACCGGCTGGGAAGAATTCTTTGGAATACTGAGTTTTTCTTGGAAAAGCTATAAAAACAACAAATACAGATGATTGTATTATCTTGAAATTGATATTATTTCTTAATGAAATAGTAAAAAATGTCATCATCTCTATCTGACAGTAACAATCCGTGTACATACCTCTTCAGTGGGGGTTGTAATACAACCAACAGGCCATGAACCATGATCGATAGCTTTGAAAATGTATCAAACACTATATTCGTGTTGTTGTGAATCCCTCGATGCAGGTTAAAGTACAGTGTCATGTCCTCACTGCACAATGGTGCTGAACTCTTACATTTGCTTAATCTGTTCAGATAAAACCAGAAGATTGGTGTATTAAGCACAAATCAGATTTCACTAATTAGCTTTACTGTATTAGAATGAATTATATGCTGATTTATGGAACGGTATTGCCGCTTAACCAAGTCTAATGGGGTTGTTCACCTTTAAATTAACTTTTAGTATGATGTAGAGAGGGATATTCTGAGATCATTTACAATTGGTTTTCATTTTTTATTATTTGTGGTTTTTGAGTTATTAAGCTTTTTATTCAGCAGCTCCCCAGTTTGCAATTTCTGAATATGAATAGAAGAGGCCTGAATAGAAATACCAGTAATAAAAAGCATTTGTTTTTTACATGGGGTCTGTGACCTCCCATTTCAAAGATGGAAAGTATCAGCAGAAAAGGGCAAGAAATGAAAAAAAAATATTAAAAATAAATAATGAATACTAATTGGAAAGTTGACATTCTATAATATATGAAAAGTTAACTTAAAGGTGAACCACCCCTTTAACTGCTCAGGTAGAAAATCAATTTCTATATGTAAGTGTAACTGGCCAGTACAAGGGTGGTCGGGGGAAGTCCCCTCATTTGGCAACATTTTCCAGTAAAGCAAAAACATTAGAGAAATATGAAAGAAAGGAGTTACAGCACAAACATAGAGTCAGAGTTGTAGTATATTCTTCAATTCTGATAATTTTGGTACTTACTCTTCATGGCTTTCTGCATAGTAAAGGCCAAAGTTCATCTTGCTCTTCAGGGCATTCAGAGTCTCTTCAATCTGCCATTGTAAAGAAAATGGAAAAAACATAAGATACGGTAAACGGACCACACAAACCCAAAGCTAATCTAAAAGACTTTTTATCACTTACTTGACTCTCATCCAGGAGGATATTAACAGTGTAGATCACAACGTTGTCAATTATAACAGTACGTACGGTGTTATTTAATTTAAATGCACTGCTGAAAAGGACACAGCCCTCAACTGAAGCCGGATTTGTCACATTATCTAGAACAGAAGAGTTTTACACAATTTACCAAACTGTTACACAACAGTGTGAACAAAGACTACATCAGCAAAAACAACGCACAGGGGAAGATTTATCAAGGGTCTATTTTAGTGTAATTTTAATTTGTAATTTTAGGAAATAGTCCAAATTTGATTCAAATTAAAAAAAAAATAGAAATTCTAATTTTTCTCTAATCTAATCTAAAACCTGCTGGTTTTTGGTGTGAAAAACACATAAATCAAATTAGATCTAATAAGATTCGATTTGAGTTTTCAGGCCGATCCTATTCACCCGAATTTAAAAATTTTAATTAAATTTCGATTGGTCGTGTTTTCCCGCCATTTTTGAGTTTATGGGAGTTTTTGAAAACTCCCATAAACTTGAAATCTGCCCCTTGATAAATCTGCCCCTTAAAGCGCAATATTTCTGTAAATAACGGAGATGGTCATTGTTTTAGGAAAACTGGGTCCAAATGTTGATGAGAATCAGTGCCTGGAAAGTGGAACATAAACCTTTCCTTATGAATCAGCTGAATCCATTGCACTGGAACTAGGTAACGAGGTTATAAGTAACACATACCTTCAGCATGGAAAATCCTTGCTTCGATTGTGTGAGGGATGCTCGTCAGAATCTCAAAGGATGTCTTAATTTGCCAACATCTAAAAGCAAAAACAATATTTTCAACATAAATATTTATAATCAAACTCTCTCTGCCCCTAAGGGCTCTTACACATGAGCGTTCCGACCTGCGCTCCCCTGCGTTCCGTTTTTTGGCGTTCAGCCGCAGGGGAGCGCAGGAATAGACGCAAGTCATTATTTGAAATGGGGCTGTACTCACTCAGGCGCGTGTAGGCGCCGAACGCAGGTTCAGACCCAACATGCTGCATTTTTCCTGCGTTCGGCACCTACACGCGCCTGAGTGAGTACAGCCCCATTTCAAATAATGACTTGCGTCTATTCCTGCGCTCCCCTGCGGCTGAACGCCAAAAAACGGAACGCAGGGGAGCGCAGGTCGGAACGCTCATGTGTAAGAGCCCTAATAAACACGTTCTGTTAAAGGGGATATTCATTTGCCTGAATGCTTCTATGTACTCCTTTCACTGGTAGACAAGCCGCCCTTTGCTGCTGTCCATATGTAGGGGGATTATTTATTCAAAATGCAAAAATCACAAAAAAATCTTGATTTTTTTAAAAATATATATGTCAATGGGAGACGTCCCAAATGATTTTTTGATGTGCATTGGGTTTTGTGCAATACCACAAAGTTTTCAGAGTTTTTGGGCAAAAAAAAAAAAGTTTTCCAGTGAAAATCGGAAGAACAATCGGAAAAATCCATGAAAATCTGATTTTTTTCCCCGCAAAGCAAATTTTCAGGAAAATGTAGTAATTAATACGCACAAAAAACTTGAGCGGATTTGACTGGAGTTTATAGCAGAAAATATTGAGATAAATTCGGACTTTGATAAATAACCCCCATCTATGAAGGGGATGCCAATCCAAAAACAATTGGAACATGTTGCTCAATATCTAAAGGTCCTAAAATGATTTTACTGCAGGGCCCAGTAACTTCCAGTTTTACTATTTACTCAGCACTGATCATAGGACATTCTGAGTATGTGCGAGCAATTGCCTTAGAAGCTGCCATATTGAAGTATGCTCCAAATCTAAGATTCAACTGAGTCCTAGGATTTTTTTGGAAGATTTGGATTCAACCAAACACAGACATTTAACCTAATCGGACGCCTTAAAGCCTAAAGACACACTTACCCACTTTGAAGATTTAACATATTCTGAAATTGCTTTAGATGTAATGAAAATTCAAGTGTAGCTTGAACTTTTTCCATTGATGCTATTGTTGTTTCAGGTTAATATACTAAAAGGCAAAAGAACAAACAGGAAAATCATGTTAATGCTTAAAATCATCTCATAATGTAGCTCATTGTACATGTTCCCCGGTGTGTGTAGGTTTGTGTTACATGTGAGTAATAAACAATCCTACTGGTCAAACCAAAATGTATAAAGCTGGAAACTAATGAACATTGCAAAATGCACTTTTTTCATCTATGTCTTTATTGAAAAATGTTGAAATGTAATAAAATTCAAGATTACAGGGTTTTTTCACTTACCTAGTTTATAAACAGAAAGAAAATTGATAAAAATAGAAGTAAAATCGGGAAAGTTTTTCTGCGATGCGACACGGTGTGAAGATGCAGGAAAACTGATGCTTAATATCTGTTTACTGACTTATCACAGGATGGCTGGTGATGTCATAATGACATTGACTTGTTTACTGATGACGTTGCCGTGGTGGTGATGATGATGTCATAGTGGTACAGCTGTAAGGCAACTTGAAGTGTTGACTGAATGTAATTCACTGCCTAATGGATTTAATTTACATTTGCCTTTTTAATAAACTGTGCAATGAAAGTTATTACTCTGCAAAGCTTATGGTTTTAAAAAGAGAAAAGAAAAAAAGACAAATGCAGCGTGAAGCTACAGGAAAACTCATCCCCTAATGTGTGTGTTTTATTTACTCACATGGGACGGTGGCTGGTGATTTTATAATGGCGCGTCATGTGACCCAATGTTCAGCCTCCCCATGCTGCAAACAGCTGTTTAACTGCACACCATATAAATGAGCCTGATGCTTTTAATGAGCTCAAATGTCTTTCTCTTATTGAATATCTATATTTACTGACTGTCACACACACAAACGGATGATATCAGAAGAAAATAAGTGAGGCTTGAGGGCCAGATGAGTTTAATTACGACCATATCAGTCCTCATTCCACGTGTTTTTCTGTCCTAATACAGGAGTTTATCTGGGCTTTTAACTTATACTTTTAATTCATTGCCTGCTTTTTATACTTAAAAAAACATTTTTATATTTTATGGTTTTTTTGTGGTTTTTGAGTTATTTAGCTTTTAATTCAGCAGCTAACATATTTGTAATTTCAACAATCTGGTTGCTAGGGTCCAAATTACCTTAGCAACCATGCATTGATTTGAATAAGAGACCCCTGTTTGAAATCTGTAAAGTGTCAGAAGGTAAAGGCAAGTAATTAAAAAACTATAACAAAATTAATAATGAATGCCAATTGAAAATTGCTTAGAACTGCCCATTCTATAACATACAAAAAGTTAAGTTAAAGGTAAACCACCCCTTTAAAGATATTGAGGGGCAGATTTATTGGGGGGCGCATGTGTGGGATTATACAGGAGAGAAGTGCTTCAACTAAGCTCCTGTCCGTAATTAGCTGCCTGTCGCTTCTAACATTGCATCGGGAACTATAAGAAGGTGTCGCATCATGGCTGGAAGATGGCGAATGAAAGATAATACCGGCACAATGTCACCCTACCTACAGAAAACGTAGTGACAACATGACGGGAATCAAGATGGCGCTGAAGGCGCCGAGGAGCCTAGCCTGGAGGCCTCGCCAGAATCTCCTCCATCTCCTGTTCCTAGCTTAGCGGGGTGCAGCGATGTGGATCCCATCATAGTTCGGGCACAATTACTGAGAGCAGATGAGCAAATCGTTTCGCAGGAGCCTGATCTGGTCACTGTACAGGTACTTTCCCAGCACCTCATGCGACTCCATGACAAGCTCACGATCTCCATAGCAGATACCATACGCACTGCACTTAAAGAGATTCGAGCTGATATAAGTGACTTGGGGCAGCGAACAGACTTGTTAGAAACCAATGCATACCTCCCAACATTTTGGAAATAAAAAGAGGGACAAAAAGATCTGAGGTGCGGAGAAATTTTTGACCAAGTCCATTTTTATGGCCATGCCCCCTAATTACCATGTTCATTTCACAAAATTTGGCAGGTCATGAAAGGTTGAACACATTTCTTGGTTTTTATGTGTTATTACGGTTTTGCTAATGAAGGTGAATTGCCCTTTAAACTGCAAGTCACAGTTTCCCCAAGAGGCCTGCTTATCTTAAATTGTTACAAAATTATCTAAGTGCAGCTGACACAAACTCTGGGCTCTCTGCCAAGAGCCAATTAAGTTAGAAACATTGTATCTTATTCTGGTTTTTCAGAATAGGAGATCAAAGAGAAAGTCGGTACATTTCAGTAACAATCCAGGACTGCGGATTGAGCTGTCAAAATCGGGACTGTCCTGCGAAAAACAGGACAGTTGGGAGGTTGACGTTATATGAATGAAAAGTGTACCGGCTGCTAATAACTTTAAAGGAGAAGGAAAGTTTAACTTTGATTTTGTTTTAGAATTACCAAAGGATGTGGTTGACATTTTTTAGCTTTGGCAGTGGTAAAATGCCTTGTATGTTGTGTACTAACTTCTTTCAATCAACATGGAAAATACATTAGGAACAGTAACAACTTGTAAGTGGCTCTCGTGACACAGCATGTGGGCCACTCCATAGAAGACAAAATTAAAGGGGAAACACGTGTTCAACTTAAGGTATAGCAGAAAATTAGTTAACAGGGAAAACAAACGAAAATTGTAAAATATAAATGAAGAATTAAATATTTCGCCATTTCCAACTATGGGTTGTTTGTTTTTTGACCTTCTTGTCTGTTCAGTATACCTACTTGAGGAGTAGAAAAAATAAAAGGCACAACCAATTCTGATAAATCAATAACAACTACTGTGTAGATTATTGTAACTAATGTTAAAGCAGTCATGTGCTACTATATTCCAGAAAGACATTTGGAGAATTGAATAAACTATACCATTTAGGATGCCAAGTTGCAATTCATACCTGATAAAAGTCACAAGATCATTTCAATCTTGACCATTCAAAACTTTTCAATAATATGATATATTTCAATCTGCAATCTGCTGAACCATTCATAACACAGATAACATATATAAAGAGTATTTGAGCAAAACAGGACAGAATGGTGTATAAAAATTTTTTTTTCCCAAAAACAATCAACAAAGAAAGTGGTTAACGTTCAAATCCATTTATTAGGACAATACAGGTTAAGGCCTAACATGTTTAGTGCCTACTGGGGCATTTACTCATAGGCTGTAAGTGCCCCAGCATACGGAACATATTTTAGGAATGAGCCACGAGGGGGGAGATTGCAACAGCAAATGTGGGTTGCACGGAGGTGTGACTGCAGTTTCTTTGGATAATTGAGTAGAGTAAGAGATGAGTCTGCATACTTCTTCTTTACAAGAGCGCATGCAGGAGTGTGTGTTCTCCTGATGATGTCCTAAAATGCGTTCCGTACCAGTAAGCATGAAACGCGTTAGGCCTTCACCTGTAATATTTTGGTATTGTATACATGCACCCACAGACTGGGTGAACTGTATCTTTTGGTTTCTTTATTATAACCATCAATTATCTTCATTATTGTTTTTGTGGTAGTGCCACAAATTGGCTTTTTGCAGCTTGTTTTCATTTGTGATACTAACAAGTCCCATGCCTGTATTGTCTACTTAAGGAGGAAGTTTCACCTTATTAATGGGGACAAATGAGACCAACTTTAAAAGCCTGGGGATCCAATTTTGGGTTCCCAAACCCCAGGTTGCAAATCCCCTGTTTTATACTGAAGAATGCCTATTTATGGCACACAAGGACAAATGCAGACATTAATGGAACAGTAACACCAATAAAAATTAAAGTGTTTTAAAATAATGTAAATATTATGTACTGTTGTCCTTTACTGGTAAAACGGTTGTATTTGCTTCAGAAACACTACTATAGTTCATATAAATAAGCTGCTGTGTAGCAATAGCCGAAATTTAAAAAAGGCTATATGGCACAGGTTAAATAGTGGATAACAGATAACACCATTATGTTCTAGAGAGCTTATCTGCTATCTGTGTAACCCAAGCCCATTTCTCCTTTGGATGGCTACCCCCATTGCTACACGCTTATTTATATAAACAATATCAGTGTTTCTGAAGCAAGCACAGAAGTTATACCAGTGCAGGGCAAAACGATTATATTTTTATTTACTTTTAAATCTTTTGCTGAAATAACAAAACTGTAAAATGACCCTTTATTTAAACTTGAAGCTTTCAACACAACACTTTTGTACAACCTGATCTCTCTGATCCAACTGCATAGCTCTGGTAATGGCACTATCCTAGTAAGTGACATGTCCGTGGGTACTAACCAACACCTAGCCAATCAAACTCTGATGTGGTTGAACCAGCACTAACTGGCTAGGCAAAATTGTGGACCAATCCTTGACCTCCATACACGAGTTGGTAAGTTTTGCAACTGAGCTGCACAGATCTACATATCTAATCTACAGTGAACCAACAAACCAGCTAAAGGGAAACTTGGCTAGATAATATTTCTTTATTGTTTGAGCAAATTCTTGTGTTACTAAATTGCTTTAGTAATACAAGGAAAGGAAACAAAAATGCAGTGCTAAAGTTGTCAAACACTCGTGCCTGTCAAACACTCGTGCCAGCACTATTCGGGCAAAAACAGCCTGAAAAATCATATTGAAACTTTGTCAGGCAACTATTGTTAGACAGGCGCTTGGCACAAGCTATGCATTTTTGTGCTACTTAAAGGAGTAGTACATGCATTTGCCAATAAAGTACAATAAAAATAACTTGTGTTAAAAATACATTCTGCCAATTCTTTTCATTTAAAAAAAATACATATTTTCCTAATTTTGTGTCTGAGCACACTAATTAGTAATTGTTTTTTTTTTTACACTGATGTCCTTCCCCCTCTCAAATTATGAGCAATTATAAGGAATGATAATATAATGCACTGTTGGCCTGCACTGGTAAAACGTATGTCTTTGCTTCAGAAACTAGTTTATATAAACAAGTTGCTGTGTAGCCATAGGGGCAGCCATTCAAGCACAGGTACACAATAGATAACAGAGAAGCTCTGAAAAATCCTGTTGTATGCTACAGATCTTATCTATTATCTGCTGTGTAACCTGTGCCTATTTTCCAGTTTGAATGGCTGCCCCCATGGCTACACAGCAACTTGTTTATATAAACTATAGCAGTCTTCTGAAGCAAACACACCAGTTGTAAAGGCCCTCATACACAGACAGATAAAAGCTGCCGACAGACCAAGTTGGCCGCTTATTGGCACATGTGTAGAGCTCCCCCCGAAGGGCTTTCCGATCATCGGCCAGGTTAGAAAATCCTGTTGCATCTTCTCGTTGTTATTGCTACTTTTTATCACTCAGTGTTCTATTCATGCCCTCCCCTATTCATATTCCAGCCTCTTATTCAAATAAATGCATGGTTGCTAGGGTAATTTGGACACTAGCACCCAGATTGCTGAAACTGCAAACTAGAGAATTGCTGAATAAAAAACTAAATAACTCAAAAACCACAAAGAATAACAAATGAAAACCAAATGCAAATTGTCTCAGAATATTACTCTCTACAATTACATCTTACTAAAAGTTAATTGAAAGGTGGACAACCCCTTTAAACCAGTTTCTTTTTTTTTGGTGCTACTGAGAAACTATAAAATAAAATATAACACCCTTTTAAAGATCAATTGAGCAACAGAACATGTTTTCCGTGGATATACAGATATACATTAGGGGGTTGAAAGTACGAAAAACCCATGGAAGAAACTGGCAAAATGTTTATGCCACTGGCTGAAAGATTAAGAATTGCTCTAAGGGTTGTGACCCAGGGGCAGATTCGGGGAGATTTAGTCGCCTGTGACTAATAGCCTTTTCTGGGCGACAATCTCCCCGAACTGCCTTCACGTGTCTTCCCGTCCACTATGATGAAAAGTCGCCTGAGCTAAAGCACACTTGGCGCTTCGTTTTCCGAAGTTGAAACTCACAACCCTAAAAGGAAAATAAGATAACTTCAAAATAATACAACACAGATTGCTCTTATCTTTCAGTTACCCTCACTTCAAAATAATACAACACAGATTGCTCTTATCTTTCAGTTACCCTCACTTCAAAATAATACAACACAGATTGCTCTTATCTTTCAGTTGCCCTCACTTCAAAATAGAAAAGTATAAAGGTGCAACTTATTTTGTGCAAAGATCATTTTATTTAAATGTACTTTTCTACAAATGAATAGGAGAACATGAGTATGAAATTGAATCTAATGGTTGTTGTGTAAATGTGATAGGGAACGGAGAAAAGATAGAATGTCTGTCAAAGGGCCAGTAACACCATAAAGTGAAAATACTTTATACAGCAATAAATGTTAGGTTTGTCAAGCACCAGCAATTAAATATTTCTTGACAGCAAAACTATTTTATAGGAGAAAGTATTTCATTCTATAGGTGTGTAGAGATTAGAGAACCAAGAATGACAAGAAAATAGCTTATTGTCTGCAATGCCAATATGAATAGCACCTTATTGGCCTTATACGAGGCCCTCAGGACCGACTGCCCAACAAATATCTTTGTTTAAATGCTTCTAGATATCTATCAGTTGAGACTGTATCAGTTTAGTGGTACTATATGGTCCTGACAGGTCCCTGTAGGAACACAGTATAATACATCACTTTGCACCCATGAGAGTATCTTGAATATATGGCCAACTGTACATCCATTTTTAAACTATTTTAAAATTTCAGAACCAAGTATTCATTTGATGCATAGAAAAATGCTAATGTCTGGGTGTAAGTGGCCATTTAATAAATAAGGCATTTTTCCTTTCCTTCACTTTTGTCATCTGAAGTGGCTCACTCAGTAATCATCTACTCTGGCACATTGATATTCTTAAATCTTTAATGTGGTCCTAAAAGCATTTGTATCTTAAAGGACATAAGATGGTTATACATGTCCAGTACAGTCAAAATCTATCCAAACTGCTATGACATCAGGGCCGATATATCAGATTGTGGGTCAGTTTGGCTGCCTATCCTGTAACAGTAACTCCTGCAATGCACCTTGTCGGAAAACTCATAGTGCATGTGCAGATTTGTCTTTGATTCCCACAAATCCAATACCTTAGGTCAGGGCTGTCCAACTGGTGACCCCTCCCACCGTGTGGCCCTCGACCTACTTGCTGTGTCTGCTTACCATGTGTTAGATTTAAATGGTATCACTAGAGATTAACTGGCCCCTGCATTGTTTAAACCTCAAATTCAGACTAATCCCCTGTATTGTTCACACCTGTAAACCCCCTGCATTGTTCACACTTGTGAGCTTCTGGTGAAGTGACATTCAGTCACGAAACGCGTAAAGCTAGTTCCCCTGCCCGCTCAACTATGTTGTGTTTAAATACGGATCAGTAAAGATTTATTGTTTTATACAAAGTTTGGGTTCCCCGGATTCCTGTTTTTGAGATCCTTCAGACACCATCAAGTTTCTTCTTCATGTGAGTGACCGCAGCCAGAGCGGAGTTGGAGGGAGCGTCCTGGTATCAGGTTATACTACTTCCCCTGTCAAGTGCTGTAATGCCATTTGCCCTTACTCCTCTATGATTGTTCACACTTGTCACATCTGAAAGCCTGTACTGTTCACACCTAAATCCCAGACTGAAACTGCCCACATTGTTCACACTTTATACAAAATGCTAATGGGGCACCAGAACTGTGTAACTGTATGCAGTCCATATTAGAGTGATCCTGTACATATTAGGTTTCCCTGTCTCTTGCTCTGTTCTGCCTTTCATATGCCCTACTCTGCCTGTGGAACATAAACCTGGTATTTGTTCTGGGGGGGGGTTTGTTAGCAATTGAAAATAAATTATTGTTAGGGGCCCCTAAGGTATTTAATCATGCTGGGATTGCTGTGTTATCCAAGGGGATGAGGGGGCATATAGTTTTAAGGGTATGTCTTAAAATAAATTAATTTTTGTGCTTGCTGGTCAGTTTCTGTGGCAGCGTTTACAGCACAATTCAAGTTTTTGGCAACACAAATTAGGTTTAGCAATCGGTGGCATGGCAGTCTCGGTCTGTCGGCAGCTTTTATCGGCCCATGTACGGGGGCCTTAATTTTGCAGGCTGAGAGAAGCAGATCTGCTCAGTGCTCGTGCTCCATTGATTTGAATCTTATAAGCATGTTTCTCAGTTACACACAGGTGGAGATCAGCCCAATTAAGCAGACTGTAAACAACAGCCTGTGTGTCCATAGCCTAAGAATCAAGTTATGCCTTTGAGATTTAACTGGCATTATTAACTTAAAGGGATACTGATAAAAAATGAATCAGTTAATAGTGCTGCTCCAGCAGAATTCTGCACTGAAATCCATTTCTCAAAAGAGCAAACAGATTTTTTTTTTATAATCAATTTTGAAATCTGACATGGGGCTACACATTTTGTCAATTTCCCAGCTGCCCCATGTCATGTGACTTGTGTCTGCACTTTAGGAGAGAAATGCTTTCTGGCAGGCTGATGTTTTTCTTTCTCAATGTAACTGAATGTGTCTCAGTGGGACATGGGTTTTTACTATTGAGTGTTGTTCTTAGATCTACCAGGCAGCTGTTATCTTGTGTTAGGGAGCTGTTATCTGGTTACTTTCCCATTGTTGTTTTGTTTGGCTGCTGGGGGGGGGTGATATCACTCCAGTTTGCAGAACAGCAGTAAAGAGTGATTGAAGTTTATCAGAGCACAAGTCACATGACTTGGGGCAGCTGGGAAATTGACAATATGTCAGATTTCAAAATTGAATATAAAAAAAATCTGTTTGCTCTTTTGAGAAATGGATTTCAGTGCAGAATTCTGCTGGAGCAGCACTATTAACTGATTAATTTTGAAAAAAAAATTTTTTCCCCATGACCCTATCCCATATCCCTTCAAAGGATTGCTAAAATCTCAAGCCCAAACATTCATCCACCAATGATTATGCTTTTCACATAAAAACTGTTCATCCAAACCAATTTTCAAAACTTTACATCCACTCCCACTTGAAAACCAACGGTTTTACTAGTACATTATGAATTCACAGAGCATTAGCAGTAGTCCAGCATGCCTGGTTAGATTCAAATGCTACAGAGTTCTCCAGGGTTGAACACACACACTCTCCCCATGTAGCTGCACATACAGGGATCCAGGGCATTGGGCTGCCTCCCGGCTGAGACGAGCGGACACCGTCACTGCTCGGGGAGCTGTGGGTATCCCCAATTCTTCCACTGAACAGGAGGAGGATGATGGAGATGAGGACGAGGCTGCCCGCAGTGGAACAGCTCAAATCCCTGGCACACTGTAGGGCTTAGACTGTCGGGAGTCTTTATCCCCAGGCTCCCAACAATGTCCCAGGCCCTTAACTCCTGCCCATCCGAAGCAGGCGGGCCGCTACCCACTTAGCTAGACTGGGTGTCCAAAATGCAGATAAGCGGCCGCAGACAGGGGGAGGTGTGCCGCTCGTACACATGTATGCAGCCTCTCTGCAGCTCGGAGCGCACACAGCCTGTCCTGCTGGCTGCAGAGGTATCCACTGTCTGTTCCGTGATGCCATGGGTGCCCTCCGTTCTAGGCTACGGGAGCCGGGCCCCGGTGGACAGGAGGAGAGATAGAGAATGGATGGCCGACGCGTTCCTCTTTAGCCTCCACCTTCTCCTCCGCAGAAGAAGCACGGAGTTGGCGCTCGTACTGCCATTAGTCGCCGGGGGAAGCAGGAAAGTGCCCGTGCTTGGGGTCCCCGCACTGGCGATTACTTCTCCTCCTCCTCCACCGCCGCTGCAGGTTCCTCGGTCGCGCCTTGTTCCATGGATAGCGGTGTCCCAGTTTCTACAACGCGAACCTTTGCGGCCCTCACCTGGGAAAGTGCAAGTACCGCAATTGCGCCGCTCCTAAGGAACTGGGACTCTACCCTGTGCCATGGCGTTTTATTACTTCACTAGACATTAAGCCCGTTAATTTAAAGGGCGCTAGACGGTCCGTGGGGCACATGCGCAGTAGCGCAATTCCACGGACACAGGGACTGGACGCAGAGACACTTCAACTTTATTATATAGGATAGGATAGGATTATAGGAAGTAGGCGGAGCATCTGTCACTAGTTGCTGAACTTGTGTTAACCTTGTGCACAACATGGTCACGTTAGAGGAGAGGGCGTTGCCTTTGCACATCAAGGGAAATGTAATTTGTTTGGCCTGCTGGAGCGTTGGGATGCCAGGACGGGGCGTTTTACATTTTATCAAGTAATTTTAGCCTCTGACATTCAAGTGGTTATAATGGGGATTGCAGGGATCCGTGCTGGCCGAAGAGCAATGTTTTCCGTGATATTTCTACAACAACAAAGTATAAAACCTGATTCCAAAGTCATGCGTCCTTTGCTTAGTAAGTAATACAATTTTATCAAGGAATTTTAGCATCTGACGCTCAAGTGGTTAAACTGGGGATTACAGGGAGCTGTGTAGCCTGAAGATAAATGTTTGTGAGTGTGACATTTTTGGCTGATATTTTACCGGTCTGACTAGTAAAAATGATGGTTGATCCCAATGTTATTAATAGGGAAAAAAGATTCGGAAAAATAGGAAAGCCGGTATATTGTAACAGAAAAGGTGGCAACCCTAATACAAAGTTTCTGCTAAACCAGGTGCTGCACAGAATGTCAGCTTAGACTGATTGGAGTACTAGGGGCCTAGAAAACCCGGAAAGTTAATATTTTGCAAAATTGCAATGGATCTTATTCTCCCGGATCGAGTTAGAGCTGTCCATGTCAGGCGTTTCTCTGCCATCTGCAAGAAATGTGTTCCAAGTCATTGTAATATGAAGGTAATAATAATGTAATGGAAAGGTCTTTATATATTTAACAACTTTTTCATTAATGGTTTCAAAACATTAAAGAGATTTTGTCATGATTTTTATGGTGTTTTTATTTCTAAATTACACTGTTAATAATGCACTCTGCCATGTAAAATGTCATTCCTAACCCAACAAGTTAAGTTGTACAGGTATGGGACCTGTTATCCAGAATGCTCGGGACCTGGGGTTTTCCGGATAACGGATCTTTCTGGAATTTGGGTCTTCATGCCTGAAGTCTACTATAAATTCATTTAAACATCAAATAAACCCAATAGGCTGGTTTGCTTCCAATAAGGATTAATTATATCTTAGTTGGGATCAAGTACAAGCTACTGTTTTATTATTACAGAGAAAAAGGAAATCATTTTTAAAAATTTGGATTATTTGGATAAAATGGAGTCTATGGGAGACAGCCATTCTGTAATTTGGAGCTTTCTGGATATGGGGTTTCCGGATAAGGGATCTTCTATACCTGTAATATTGGCGTGAAGGCAGCCATCTCAGGTTATTTTGCCTGGTCATGTGCTTTCAGAAAGAGCCAGTGCTGCACTATGGAACTGTTTTCTGACAGGCTATTGTTTCTCCTACTCAGTTGTAGCTGAAGGAGTCGCAGTGGGACCTAGATTTTTACTATTCAGTGCTGTTGTTATATCTACCAGGGAGCTTTTATCTGGTTACCTTCCCATTGTTCTGCTGATGGGCTGCTGGGGGGAGGGGGTGATATCACTCCAACTTGCAGTGCAGCAGTAAAGAGTGACTGAAGTTTATCAGAGCACAAGTCACATGCCTGGGGGCAGCTGGGAAACTGACAATAGCTCTAGCCCCATGTCAGATTTTAAAATGTAATATTAAAAAATGGATTTCATTAAATATGACTATGAAGTCTGCTGAAGCAGCACTATTTTTGTTTATGTTTTCCCATGACGGTATCCCTTAAAAGAAAACTGTCTCTGTTAAGTAGCATTTCTCAAAAGCATCATCATCATCATCATTTATTTATATAGCGCTGTCAAGATACGCAGTGCTTTACTGCAGTTATAGCAAACAGGGAATAAATGGTGGATAACAGACAAGGATTACAGAGTACAATAGGGTTTACAAACTAAAATGTTAGGGTACAATCGAGATATTAGGATTATATAAACATTTTGTCATTTTTGATATAGCAATGATTAATTAAGGTACATCAAATAGGCCTCTTTAAACAGATGGGTCTTTAAGGAGCGCTTGAAAGCTTGGAAGGAAGGAGAAAGTCTGACAGCTTGTGGCAGAGAGTTCCAGAGAAAAGCAGAAGCCCGAGAGAAGTCTTGTAGACGAGAATGGGCAGAAGTGATCAGAGAAGGAGTGAGGCGAAGATCAGAAGCAGAGCGTAGGTTTCGTGAAGGAGTGTATTTGGAGATTAGAGATGAAATATAGGGAGGGGTTTCATTATTAAGGGCCGTGAATGTGAGTGTACGTAATTTGAATTTGATTCTAGAAGAGATTGGGAGCCAGTGAAGGGACATACATATGGGAGCAGCTGATGTTGAGCGGCGAGCTAGATGAATGAGTCTAGCGGCCGCATTTAGAATAGATTGGAGTTGTGAAAGGTGACTTGTTGGAATACCTGTGAGGAGTAAGTTGCAGTAATCAAGGCGGAAGATGATGAGAGACTGAATCAGTGTTTTAGTTGATTCTGAACTGAGATAGGGTCGTATTCGAGCAATGTTGCGCAGTTGAATACGGCAAGACTTTGCAAGTGTTTGAATGTGTGGTGAAAAAGACAGATGAGAGTCTAAGATGACTCCTAGGCAGCGTGCCTGTGTGGTGGAATGAAAGGTGGTGTTGTTTACGGTGAGTGATATCTGAGGGACAGGGGAAGATCTTGGAGGAAATATAATGAGTTCTGTTTTAGAAAGGTTCAGTTTCAGGTGACGCTGTGACATCCAGGAGGAGACAGCAGAGAGACAGTCTGTGACTTGGGAAAGGACAGAATTAGAAAGATCAGGAGTAGACAAGTAGAGTTGGGTGTCGTCAGCATAAAGGTGATACTGAAGTCCAAATGACTGAATGAGTTTTCCTAGTGAAGTTGTATAGAGCGAGAACAGCAAGGGGCCAAGAACAGAGCCTTGAGGAACTCCGACAGAGAGTGGGAAAGTAGTAGAAGTAGAGTTAGAGAAGGAAACTTTAAAGGAACGGTCAGACAGATAAGATGTAAACCATGAAAGAGCAGTGTCCCGAATGCCAGATGAGTGTAGAATGTCAAGGAGGAGTGTGTGGTCAACTGTGTCAAAGGCTGCAGAGAGATCTAGAAGGATTCGAATGGAATAATGACCTTTAGACTTTGCCAATAGAAGATCATTGGTTACTTTGGTGAGTGCAGTTTCAGTCAAGTGTGATGGGGGGAAGCCAGATTGCAAGGGGTCGAGGAGGGAGTTGTGAGTGAGATGCTGGATCAGGCGTTTGTAAACAAGCCTTTCTAGTAATTTGGATGCGAATGGAAGAAGGGAGACCGGTCGATAGTTAGTGGGAGAGCTGGGATCAAGGGAAGGTTTTTTGAGGAAAGGAGCGATTAGTGCTTGTTTGTATAATGATGGAAAGGTACCAGTAGAGAGTGAAAGATTGAATAGGTGGGTAAGTGCAGGAGAGAGTGTATCAGAGATTAGGTGGAGAAGGCGAGAGGGTATGGGGTCAAGGGAGCAGGTGGTGGGTTTTGAGCTGGCTAGAAGTTTGGTAACTTCAACTAGAGTTGCAGGGGTGAAGGAGTGCAAAGTAGATGTGAGTGGACCGCACGTTGGTCTGAGATTGTTGTCAGACGGTATGCTCAGCCTAATGAGATTGATTTTTTCATTAAAGAAATGAGCAAGGTCTTGGGCTGTAACATTAATAGGTGGAGGAGGTGGAGGGGGGCATAGGAGTGAGTTAAATGTGGCAAACAGCTGCTGTGGTTTGGAGGACATATTAGATATTAGATAAGAGAAGTATTGTTCTTTGGTTAATGATAGAGCACGGTTATAGCAGGAGAGCATGAATTTGAAGTGGATGAAGTCAGGATCAGTTCGTGACTTTCTCCACCATCACTCAGCTAATCTACTACATCTTCTGAGGTACCGTGTTACACTACTGTGCCAGGGTTGGGGTTTAGCTGGCTGGCTGTGACGGGTGGTAGAAGGTGCAAGGGAGTCAAGTGCTGTTGAAAGGGCATCGTTGTAGAGAGAAGCTGCCATATTGGGACAGGAAAGAGTATTAATATGAGATATGGATTGTGCTGATACTGTTGATAATTGTTGTGGTTCAAAGGCATTAAGGTTTCTGTACGTGTGGGTAGAGAGAGATGGTTGTGAAGGTGCAGGTGAAAGCAGTATATGAAAGGAGAGTAGATGATGGTCAGACAGAGGGTAGGGAGAGTTAGTTAAGTTGGATGGGCAGCATGAGTGGCAGAATATAAGGTCAAGAGCATGACCCTCGATATGGGTAGGTGAGTCGGTCCACTGAGAGAGACCAAAAGAAGCTGTTTATCGAGAGAAGTTTAGAGGTGGCAGTAGAAGCAGAGTTGTCAATGGGGATGTTGACGTCCCCTAAAATGAGAGCAGGTGTCTCACTGGAGAGAAAGTATGGAAGCCAGGCAGCAAAGTGATCCAAGAAGGTGAAGTAGGGACCTGGGGGGGTGATATATGACAGCAACACGCAGAGAGATTGAAGAAAACAAACGTATGCTGTGGACTTCAAAAGAAGTGAAGGAGAGAGAAGTCAGTGTAGTTAGATTTTGAAACCTACATTTGGGGGAGAGAAGAAATCCCACCCCACCGCCATGACGGCCATCCGGTCTAGGAGTGTGAGTAAGTGAGAAGCCTCCATAGCAGAGGGCAGCAGGTGAAACAGTGTCTGAGGGGGAGAGCCATGTTTCAGCGATTGCAAGAAGGTGAAGGGATTTAGCTATGAAGAGGTCATGGACTGCTGTTAGTTTATTGCAGATTGACCGTGCATTCCAGAGGGCACATGAGAAAGGCAGGGAGGGTGCTGGTTTTATGTGAATTAGGTTTGCAATATTAGAAGTGCGTAAAGTCCAAGAGACTGGAAAAGACCTTGTTGAATGCCTGAGAGTACACTTAGATCTGCTTTTTGACACCAAAAGAACTAAAAAGTCGCAGGGAAAAAAAGTGCCACTTTTTCAGGATTTATTTTGTGACAAAACTGCGACAATTCAAAATACGAAAATACTTCAGCTAAAACCTGTTGAAAAACGTACAAGTCAATGGCAGATGTCCCTTTTACAACTGGAAGATCTTTCTTTGATTCATGGTTTTCGAGGTTTGGGGATGTTTTTGACACTGACTTTTGTGCAACGCTACAAAATAGTCATAGTTATTGTGTGACAATTCTTTTCTACGACCTTTCCCAATCATAGCTATTTTAATAAATGTAATGCATTAGTGGTCTTAAAGAAAGTGAGTTTTGTCATAGTTTCAAAGACCTCTTAAATAGAGATGGCGCGAACTGTTCGCCGGCGAACTTGTTCGCGCGAACATCGGGTGTTCGCGCTCGCCGGAAGTTCGCGAACGTCGCGCGACGTTCGCCATTTTGGGTTCGCCATTGTTGGCGCTTTTTTTTGCCCTCTCACCCCAGACCAGCAGGTACATGGCAGCCAATCAGGAAGCTCTCCCCTGGACCACTCCCCTTCCCTATAAAAACCGAAGCCCTGCAGCGTTTTTTCACTCTGCCTGTGTGTGCTGAAGAGATAGTGTAGGGAGAGAGCTGCTACCTGTTAGTGATTTCAGGGACAGTTGAAAGTTTGCTGGCTAGTAATCGTTTTGATACTGCTCTGTTATTGGAGGGACAGAAGTCTGCAGGGGTTTGAGGGACATTTAAGCTTAGGTAGCTTTGCTGGCTAGTAATCTACCTTCTACTGCAGTGCTCTGTATGTAGCTGCAGTGGGCAGCTGTCCTGCTTCTGATCTCATCTGCTGACTGCTGCAATAACAGTAGTCCTTGTAAGGACTGCTTTTATTTATTTTTTTGTTCCAATACAGAGCAGTATCAAGCAGATTACTAGCCAGCAAACTTACTATCATCTGTCCCTGAAATCACTAACAGCTCTCCCCCTACACTATCTCTTCCAAGCACACACAGGCAGATTTTTCAGATACATTTTTGCCCTTGATCCCCCTCTGGCATGCCACTGTCCAGGTCGTTGCACCCTTTAAACAACTTTAAAATCATTTTTCTGGCCAGAAATGTCTTTTTTAGATGTTAAAGTTCGCCTTCCCATTGAAGTCTATGGGGTTCGCGAACCGTTCGCGAACCGCTCGCATTTTTGCGCAAGTTCGCGAATATGTTCGCAAACTTTTTTTCCGACGTTCGCTACATCCCTACTCTTAAACCAATAAAATCAGATCTTTGATAATAGGCCTCTTAGGGGCAATCTCAAAATGTGAGCTTAGAGTTTAACACAGAAAAACTCACTCACTTTGTATTTTTGAATTTTTATCAAATGGTGAACTCTTACTTTCACTTCCATTGATAAATACACTTTTAAAACTCCCGTAGGAATAAATACAAGGGTGAGTTTTTTGCTTGTTAAACTCTAATCTCATATTTTGATAAATCGGCCCTATGTTGGCCTGGAATAATTTTTTCATGATTTGAGAAAAATGCTGCAAGAAATGGGAATATACTCAAGAATATTTTTTGGAACCATGACTAGTTGGGATTTATAAACCATTTAAGGTCATCAGAATAAAGTCATCAAGTAAAAGCTGAGTGGTTTCAATATGAGTCAGTGGGATTTGTCTCTGACAGCTTTAATTATATATTTATTTTCCCAGTTCACCATTTGTTTTTTAGCCTTATTGAAAATTAATTAAATTGATAGTTGTAGGCGCTTCCCCCCGATCACCAAGTTTTAATGTTTACACTGAAGTGTCCCTTTAAAGTCTAGCGAATATGTTTGTCCAGTTTGAATTGCACACACAATTCGCAGTTATGGCACTGCTAGTCCCATATTATGATTGCAGGCAATTTTCTTATAATATAATTGGATCTTTTTTCTCTTTTAAAAAAAACTCACAATATTTAACTCATGGCTTCCATGCAACTCTATAGAGATGAAAGACTATGGGGTACATTTACTTAGCTCGAGTGAAGGTGTAGAAGGAAAAAAACTTTGAATTTCAAATGTTTTTTTTTTGGCTACTTCGACCATCGAATTGGCTACTTCGACCTTCGAATCGAACGATTCGAACTAAAAATCGCTTGACTATTCGACCATTCGATAGTCAAAGTACTGTCTCTTTAAAAAAAACTTCAACCACCTACTTCGCCACCTAAAACCTACCGAGCATCAAAGTAAGCCTATGGGGAAGGTCCCCATGGGCTTTCCTAACTTTTTTTGATCGGAGGAAAATCGTTCGATTGATGGATTAAAATCCTTCGAATCATTCGATTCGAAGGATTTAATCGTTCGATCGAATGATTATTCCTTCCATCGTTCGATCGAACGAATATCGCTAAATCCTTCAGCTTCGATATTCGAAGTCGAAGGATTTAACTTCGAGGGTCGAATATCGAGGGTTAATTAACCCTCAATATTCGACCATTGGTAAATGTGTCCCTAAGTGATTCTTGGACTTGCAGGTAATATGAGACTGAATTTGCAGGCTATTGTAACTTTCTTTAGATACTTTGATTTGGATTACTTGATGTGCTAGAGCTAACATGACCACACTAGATTTAACCTAAACCAGGTTTTTAAGAGCTACCAGTGTGCAAAACAAGCTCTTGCGCCAAAGGGCTTCTTTTAGGTCTCACACTCATTTATATAATGTCAGATCACCTAGAAAACCTGATTGATCTGTCTCAGGGATGAATAGGAGATTTTTGTACAGTCTGGTCCAGTGCAAGAATTACCCATTGTACTGATCGGCTCATCTTATCAATATGAAGAAGATCAACAAGTGCAGCTCTTGCATGTGCAAATGGGAGGCATCAGTAGACTGGGATAACTGTCTTGAAAGGTTGTGATAGGACAGTGTTCAGAAACTACCTGCTGTAGAACACCAGCACACAGTGCTGGCTTGAAAAAAAGGTTAACATAGACAAATACAAGAGGTCACAACCTCATTGCACCCCCACAACTAAAAATTAGTGGTAAGCACACATTTCCATTGTTTGTTATAATTTATACAGGAGCAGTTGCCAGCTCCATGTTGTAGCTGCCATCCTTTCCAGCTATAGTCAGGTGATCCCACTGATGGCCAATAAAAGGACAACCAAGTTTGGGAATTTTACTTTGAAAGCAGCAAGTAAGTTGCGTATAAAACGTAGTCAATTGGCAGAATTTCTGCATGTTATTCCTCACTGAAGCAAAAAAGGGAAAGTTGTGCTCAGGGCCGCCATCAGGGGGGCACAGGGGGTACAGCTGTACCAGGCCCAGGCCTGAAGGGGAGCCTGGCTGTGTTACACTTTTCAAATTAGCCGATTGTCACTCACTAAGCTCTGTGCAGTAAGGCAAGTACACTCTCCTGTTCTTCCGGTGCTGCTGCTGACATGGAGGCTGAGGCTGATGAGGGCGTGGACGAGAAGGAGGGAGGGAGGGGGAAAGGAGCAGAAGCTTTTAACCCTGCAACTCCAGACTGAGCAGTGGAGAAGAGTCAGGTATTGTAACATTGGCACTGGGAGCATCTCTTTCCAGCCTGTGTTTGTGTAATCATCTTAGCACCATCCTAGTGTTGCAGCATTACTAAAGAAATAAAAAGCCTAGCTTGAAGGTTAGTTAATGGGGTTGTTCACCTTTAGATTAACTGTTAGTATGATGTAGAGAGTTATATTCTGAGACAATTTGTAATTGGTTTTACTTTTTATTATTTGTGGTTTTTGACTTCTTATGCTTTTTATTCAGAAGCTCTCCAGTTTGCCATTTGCCACCTGGTTGCTAGGGTCTAAATTCCTTTTGCAACCATGCACTGATTTAAATAAGAGACTGGAATATGAATAAGGGAGGACTTGAATAGAAAGATGAGAAGAAACAAGTAGCAATAACAATAAACTTGTTGCCTTACAAATCATTTGTTTTTAAATGGGGTCAGTGACTCAGTTGAAAAGTTGCTTAGAATTGGCCATTCTATAACATACTGAAATTTAACCTAAAGGTGAACCATCCTTTTAAGGCAAGAAAGGCAGAAATATGTATTTGCTGCCCTAGATATTAAGAATCCAAGAAATCACCAGCAGCACACTGTTGAACTTGCAAAAGTGCTGAAGTGCAGAATTTATTTAGCCCATAGCATACAAAAAGGCAACGTTTCAGGCCTCCCAGGCCCCTTTATCAAGCTTGAATTGGCTTGGGAGGCCCAAAACGTTGCCTTTTTGTATGCTATGGGCTAAATAAATTCTGCACTTGAGCACTTTTGCAAGTTCAACAGTGTGCTGTTGGTGATTTCTTGGATGTACTGATGCCACCTTGGAACAGGATTAGGTCTTCCGGTTCAGAACCTGACACAACAAAAGTGTTTTATTCTGGGATGTGAGCGCTCCATATTTGTGACTGTCTAGATATTAAGAATGACAGAATTACTGACACTCTGATATAATACTATAACTATACTCATCTCATGAGCTATGGGAGTCTGAGGAAATGACCCACAGGGTTACGAAACATGTCAGCTGCTCTGAATATGTAGACACTGTACTGAAGTTGGAAGTTTTGAGGTGATTTTTGGAAACGTCCCCAAAATTGCCAAATTTAGGAAAGATTTGGGGCTTGGTTTTTTGGGGTAGAAAGACATGCATACCCAATTTAGATTCTGGGGAATGTGTACTTTCTGAAAATATATGGTTTTCTGGGGTGAATGTACTTTTTTCTACCTTTGCCCACTCCAAAATGATGTAAATGTGTTGTTTTTGCAGTACCTGAAATAATAGACCAAATGGGGGGTCTTCCTTTTGAGGCCCCTTTATGCCACATGCTTAGGTACACCTATCCATATTGGACATCAAACTGTTCAGCAGACCCCAGGCTTTCATATTTGGGGTAATTTGTCATGATAACTAATAGTATGTTCGATATAAGATGCTGCAGGTTGGAAGTTTTGTGGTGATTTTTGGAAATGTCCCCAAAATTGCCAAATTTAGGAAAGATTTGCGGCTTGGTGCTTTGGGGTAGAAAGACATGCATACCAAATTTAGATTTGGGGGAATGTGTACTTTCTGAAAATATATGGTTTTCTGGGGTGAACGTACTTTTTTCTACCTTTACCCACCCCGAAATGATGTAAATGTGTTGATTTTGCGGTGCCTGAAATGATAGACCTAATAGGGGGTCTTCCTTTTGAGGCCCCTATATGCCACGTGCTTAGGTACACCTATACATATTGTACATCAAACTGTTCAGCAGACCCCAGGCTTTCATATTTGGGGTAATTTGTCATGATAACTAATAGTATGTTTGATATAAGATGCTGCAGGTTGGAAGTTTTGAGGTGATTTTTGGAAATGTCCCCAAAATTGCCAAATTTAAGAAAGATTTGCAGCTTGGTGCTTTGGGGTAGAAAGACAAGCATACCAAATTTAGATTCGGGGGAATGTGTACTTTCTGAAAATATATGGTTTTCTGGAGTGAACGTACTTTTTTTATACCTTTGCCCAACCCGAAATGATGTAAATGTGTTGATTTTGCAGTACAGTACCTGAAATGATAGACCAAATGGGGGGTTTTCTTTTTGAGGTCCCTATATGCCACATGCTTAGGTATACCTATACATATTGGACATCAAACTGTTCAGCAGACCCCAGGCTTTCATATGTGGGGTCATTTGTATTGATAACTAATAGTATGTTCGATATAAGATGCTGCAGGTTGAAAGTTTTGAGGTGATTTTTGGAAATGTCCCCAAAATTGGCAAATTAAGGAAAGATTTGCGGCTTGGTGCTTTGGGGTAGAAAGACATGCATACCCAATTTAGATTCGGGGGAATGTGTACTTTCTGAAAATATATGGTTTTCTGGGGTGAACATACTTTTTTCTACATTTGCCCACCCCGAAATGATGTAAATGTGTTGATTTTGCAGTACCCTACCTGAAATGATAGACCGATTGGGGGGTCTTCCTTTTGAGGCCCATATATGCCATGTGCTTAGGTACACCTATACATATTGGTCATTAAACTGTTTAGCAGACCCCAGGCTTTCATATTTGGGGTCATTTGTCTTTATAACTAATGGTATGTTGAAGCTGGGTGGAAGCTTTGAGGTGATTTTTGGAAATGTCCCCAAAATTGCCAAATGTAGGAAAGATATGCGGCTTGGTACTTTGGGGGTAGAAAGACATGCATACCCAATTTAGATTCGGGGGAATGTGTACTTTCTGAAAATATATGGTTTTCTGGGGTGAACCTAATGGAATGTTTGGCCTTGAAATCAGAAGTATGCCGTTTTGTGGAGCGCTGCTTTGGAAATCTGCTAGTGTACTGCTTATAGATTTTGATCTATATAAGTGAGAAATCATCATAAAAGTATATATATGTGGTATTGACATGTTGAGGAGACATAGACCTTTCCAAATCGACTGTGTTCTCTTACATAAAATAAATGATGTTTCTGATATATGTAATTGTACTATGTGAAACATGATTTTTACATTTTATTAGGCACTTTGAAGCCTATATTTTTTTACAGAAGTGGAATTACACCAAAATTCTAGCATATTTTGAACGCTCAGGTTGTCCTGAAAAAAACCATGTATTGTTTTCCTGGGTAAACTAAAAGACCCCCCCAGGAAAGGCCCTTAAAGTGAAAGAGTGCAAAATGTTCAAAAATGGTCTGGCAATAAAAGTACTGAATCAGCCCAGTTTCGCACTGGCCTACCGGGATACCAGGAAAACTCCCGGTGGGCCACGGTGTCAGTGGGCCCTCATGCTGCTAAACTTTTGGACTATTTCATGGCCATTCCCTATTTCTATGAGAACAAAGAGGCTAAATAGATGTATGCCTATGAAGATCATCCAGGTCATAGTATATCTAGTATAGGAACTGAAGAAGCTGCTCGGATGAGTAGTGAAACATCTTCATTGATTACTCAGCAAGTCCAGTTGTTTTTAGATTGACCTATACTAGATATAGCTAAATAGATGGAATAATTGATTACAGTATGTAAAGAAAGGAGACTAGGAGAATAGA
Organism: Xenopus petersii; assembly: GCA_038501925.1. Classification (NCBI taxonomy): domain Eukaryota; kingdom Metazoa; phylum Chordata; class Amphibia; order Anura; family Pipidae; genus Xenopus; species Xenopus petersii. Next base: position 97,849,112 of record CM076682.1, on the reverse strand, counting down.
GGTTGATTGAGGAGGTTAAGAATAATAGTACTAGTATAGTAATAGAGAGTGGCTCCTGGTCTAAAGTTTTATGGTGGGCCCCTGGTCTAAGGTTTTTTTGGTGGGCCCCTGGTCTAAGGTTTTTTGGTGGGCCCCTGGTGTCCCAGTCCGACACTGAATCAGCCAAATTGTCTGGAAGCGAAAAGGTTAAACACTATGAGCAGCGCAAAACGGATGGGATGTCCTGTGTCCCCCTGTCGATTTAACAGTGAGTAAATAAATCCTATTTTCTCTGATTCTCCGGGGGACACAGGAGACCGATGGGGACTTACCAAAGCAGCTCCAACAACAGCAGGGTGGGCAAAGGTGCTGTGAATGCTTCCAATTAAGCTTGAACCACTGTTGTAGAACTTTGTGGCCAAACGCCGTCTCCACCAATGCTGAAGTATCTAGGTGGTAAAACTTTGTAAATGTGTGAATTGTGGACCAGTTTGCTGCTTTGCAGATCTGTTCCACTGAAGCAGAGTTTTCGCCAGGCCCATGAGGCTTCCATTGCCTTCATGGAGTGTGCTCGGATTTGAAATGGACGTGACTTTCCTTTGGCTATATATGCTCTTCCAATGGCTTCCCTAATTCATCTCCATATCATCGTCTTGGATGCCGGCCGACCTGCGCGTAAGCAGATGGAATGATGAAAAGTGAATCTGAACGTCTGATTTCCTTCGTACGTTTGGTATTACACCTGAGCGCTCTAACTACATCCAGATTCTTGGGGTCCGGACAGAGAGATGGCACAACTATCTCCTGTTTGAGGTGGAAGGAAGATTCTACATTAGGTAGAAATGAGGACTTGGTTCAAAGCACTGCTTTATCTTTGTGAAACACCAAGAGTTGAGGGTCGCATGAGAGTGCTGCTAGCTCGGATACTTTACGTGCGGATGAAACTGCTACCAGGAACACTACTTTCCAAGTGAGCCATTGAAGATCCACAGAAGATGTAGGCTGAAATGGGGGGTCCATGAGTGCTGCAAGTACCACATTCAAATCCCAAGTAGGTGTTGGACGTCAACGTGGTGGAACTATATGAGCAACTTCTTGAATAAACTCTTTGACTGTGCTGTCCCAGGCAATCTTTTGCTGAAAAAAGTAGTGACAGTGCTGAAATCTGTACCTTGAGAGAGTTTAGTTGGAGTCTCATATCGAGCCCTTTTTGCAAAAAGGATAGAACAGCTGTCTCAAAATTGACGTTCTTCTCTTGACACCACAACCAGTAACTCTTCCAGATTCTGTGATGAATTCTGACTGAAACTGGATTTCCCGCCTGTATTAGAGTAGCAATAACTTCTTCGGAAAACACCTTTCTTTTTCCAGATGGACTCTTCAATAGCCAAGCTGTCAAATTGAAGAGCATTGGATTGGAGTGATGAATAGGACCTTGATGTAGTAGATCCCACCTGCGAGGTAGAGGGATAAAATACAAACTATATAGGTCGTGAAAGAAAAGTTCTTGACCAGAAAGGGGCTATCACTATCACCAGGAGATCCGATTAACATATTTTCTTGAGAACCCTGGGTAGCATGGGAATCGGTGGGAACACATATGCCAGGACGAAACTCCAAGACTGGGTCATGGCTTCTATTCCGTCTGCCAGCAGGTCCCTGTACCAAGCAAAGAATCTGTGAGCTTTGCGATTTGTTCTGTATGCCATGACGTCTATCTGCAGGATTCCCCACTGTTGAGTCACACTCTCGAACAGCTCGGGGAGAAGCTCCCATTCCCCTGGGTCTATCTGGTGTCGACTGAGGAAATCTGCCTGAACATTGGATACCCCTGGGATGTGGATTGCAGATAGCTGTACTAAGTTTTGCTCTGCCCAATGGCTAATACTTTCAGTTTCCTTTAGTGCACCCTTGCTTCTGGTGCCACCACATGAGTGAAGATTTGGTTTCGTTGGATAGAGGGAAACGTTGGCATGAGGGATCCCTTCTTCCATCATCGCAGTATGTCTGACTGTAACGGTCGCAGGTGAATCTGGGGAAACTGAACTGATTCTATGGTCGACACCATAGAGCCCAGAACCTTCATTGCTTGATGGATTGTTGGTCGATGAGATTGGATTTGATTGGAAATCTGTTTCTGCAACTTGATCTGTTTGTCCTGTGGCAGAAACACCTTCTGTGAAATTGTGTCAAATTCCAGACCCAGAAAAATATGCGATTTCTTCCAATTGATCCACCAACTGAACTGTTGAATTATTTTGGTTGCTTGATTCAAGGCCGCTTGAGCTTGCTCTGTTGTGTTGGCTTTGAGGAGGAGATGGTCCAATTATGGAGTCACTGAAATTCCTTGGAGTCTCATTGCCACCGCTGTGACAGCCATTAACTTTGTGAATTCCATTGGAACTGATGACAGGCCAAAAGGGAAGTGTCACAAAATGGTAGTGTTGATTGCGAAATGCAAATCTTAGGTAGCATTGATGTAGTGGCCAGATCTGGACATGAAGGTAAGCGTCCTTGATGTCTAAGGACATAAGCAGTTGATTCAGTTCCATGCCCCGGATGACTGAACATAACGTCTCCATCTTGAATTTCACCACTCTTGAATTTGAGATCCTGAACTGGTAGAAATGTTTCTTCTGGACCAGAAAACAAATTGGAGTAAAAACTGTAAAATCGTTGTTGGTAAGATACTGGAACTATTACTCCTGTCCTTTGAAGAGTTGCAATACAGTTGAGAAAAGCTTGTGCTTTGTGTGGATCGGTGGGTATTGTGGACATGAAGAACTTTCTGGGGGGGTAGCCCAGAAGTCAAACGATACCCTTCCATAACGATTTCACTTATCCAAGTTATTCTGAGGTGTGTTGGACCAACATATCCTGGAACTGTAACAGTCTGCCCCCTGTGGGCCTAATTGGTTTGCCCCATCATGCTGAATTCGATTTGTCTTGAGAGGGCTTGCCTTGGGGTTTGTTTGATCTCCAACTTAGCTTGTTCTTGTCAGAGAATCTTTTATGAAAATTGGTTCTGTGTGGGGAAGTAGAACATTTTGCCGGTCTGCTACTTTGGCCATGAAAATATTTATCCCCTGCGAAAAGTGTTATCAGAAAAGTACTTTTGCCCCCTGTAGCCTGTGATATTGTCTTTTCCAGTTCTTCTACAAAAAGACGTAGACCTTTAAACGGGAGTGCTATCAATAACTTCTTGGAGCTGAGATCTGCGGACCAGTTCATGAGCCATAGAGCTCAACGAGCCGCTACCACTAAGGCCGAAGAACATGTTGTCAATTGAGTTGAGTCAAGAACTGCGTCATTAAGGTATGCACTGGCTTCCGCAATGTCTCGGGCTGTGTCCATTAGACTTGCTCTAGATGTCTCATCTTGTAATCCTTTTAAGAGGGATGTGGCCCATGTTTCCATGGCTCTGCTGATCCATGCTGTGGCTGGGTGAAGTGCTGAGCCGGATGCCAAGAATATTGCTTTCAGAAAACCTTCCATTCTCTTGTCAGTCGGGCCGCATCTGTCACCGGAAAGGTGGAGACGTTGCCCACCTGTTGACCTGTTCCTTTGAAAATGGGTACAGTTTTGCAAATTTTTGGTTAGTTTGAAATTTTCTATCTGGAGTATCCCATTCATCCTTGATGATTGCCCCTAGTTGATCGTGTGAGGGAAACTCAGTTAAGGTTTTACGTTGTCTCTTAAATAGACCTTTGGCTTGCGTTTGCTGATCAGCAGGCGGATCTAATTTCAAAGTTCCTATAATTGCCTTAATGATACCCTCCACATCATGATGGGTATCTTTGTCTACTTTGCCTTCCTCTTCGTCCTCTGAATTGGAACTGGAGTTTGATGCTTGAAGAGGTAAGGTAGTGGGAGAAAGAGGTAATGTGCATTTGGTACTTGTCCGCTTACGCTTTTCTCCTGTGTTTTCTTGATTTTAAACATAGATTTGCTGATGGAGTCTGCTATGGAGTTTGCTATAGTTTCGGCTAATGAAGGTATGTTTTGCAGTGCGGCAAGTGACTGAGATAATTGGACCGCCCAGGAGGGGGCTGATGGCTCTGCGGTAGGTCTAGTTGCAGCGCTTTGGGCAGTGCTTTCTTGGGGAGGTGACACCGCCTGATCCCCTTGACTATTTGGAGATTATGTGGATGCTTGTGGCATCCGTTCCCCCGGCAGGCATGACCTGCAAAGCAGCTGTGCCTGGCCCACTTGAAATTTGTAATGACATTTTATGCAATTAAAATATAAAACCTGTGCCACACCTGGTGCTGATGCAGCTTGTCGCCCTCCTCCCTGTGAAAATAGCACCCTGTCCTACCTTCTGCCATGTCACAGAAGGTGCTATGGTAAAAACCTGAGGCTGTTAGCAGAGAGTTTGTAACCTTTGGTCAGTTGCCGTGCAGTAGCTGCTGAGGTGATTCTTTATGCTATATTTGCAATAAAATGCCGCAGTTAGTGAGGAGAGCGCATTAGTGACATGGGAGGCGTTTTCCCACAGATATCAGGCAGCACAACATGGGGGAGGTCTCAATGGGATTGTTTAGAGAGGGGAGAGTGCAGCAGCACCACGCTTTAACGCGCCCAAAAGATAAGGTTAGGAGTAAAGCTCCTCTTACCTCATCTCAGCATTCAACACCAGAGTCCCTGCACCCCACAGGGAGCAGGTTGTGATCTGGAAGGCAGGCGTTGGGGGGTAACTATAATGGGTACAGGGAGTTCCTGTCCCTAGTTTAGCCCCGGGTGTCATCACTACTCGCTCACCAAAGAATCCTTTGATGGGTCTCACTAGAGACCGATGGGTCCATCCTCCTGTGGACAGGACACTTGAAAAACTGAGGTAAAAGAGGAAGAGGGGTAAAGCCGGAGTCTTGGCACGTCCTCTTTGTTGATCTGTCAATCAAGTGTCCTGCCTCCTGAAGGATGGTGCTTTACCCCATCAGTCTCATGTGTCCCCCAGAGAGTCAGAGAAATGAATACATAAAAAATAACCCCATGTAATATACCATTCAAAACAATAAGCTTTTATTAAGGTGAACTACCCTTTTAATTCTACATAGCACTGGTGCTATATTAGGGTAGTTTAAAACAGACAGGCTGGAATTAAAGACCATGGGTCTCTGACCCAGTGTTGAGGCATGGAGGAAAAATGACATCCCTTTATTAGTAATGATGTCCTATATTAGGACTGAGTGCCTCCCACATGCTTTTATTAAGATGAACTACCCTTTTAATTCTACATAGCACTGGTACTATATAAGGGTAGTTTAGTACAGACAGGCTGGAATTAAAGACCATGGGTCTCAGACCCAGTGTTGAGGCATGGAGGAAAAGTGACATCCCTTTCTTAGTAATGATGTCCTATATTAGGACTGAGCATCTCCCACATGCTGCTTGTGACACCTAAGGACAGACATCACTCAGTATCCCCCCCAAGTAATATCAATGTCCTAGAGACAATCTTTGCTGTAATTTCTTCCATTACACACAACACAGATCTGAAGTTTTTAGATTTCCTTTGTCCAATACCCCTCAACTCTGATTTTACAATGTTTGGTTGTCTACTTCCCACTCCACAACTAACAACAGGGTAAAAGAAATATAAACGTACTGTCATAATTATCATCTTGTTTAATTTCTGGCAAAAGGATAACAGAATCACCAAATAGGTTTATTTAAGTTTATTTTATTGGTAAATCAGTAATAAAGAAGAAATACATTTCACAGTGTATATACAAAGTGCATTTTCTTGTTTGTCTGTATTGACAGGGCAGAGTACTTAGGGTCTCTTAGGGTTTCTTAAGATTTCTTCTTGCTTATAGGCCAGGTCTATAATGTCGGCATTGAACAGTAAATCTGAGGGAAGAATAAGACTATGTCAGTATATTAATCAGCTATAACACAGTTGAATAAAACAGATTCTAAATATAAACCTACATGGAACAATCTACACATTAAGATATAAATCTCACCATTAGTCCATTGTGCAACAAGGTAGAAAATAGTTCTACAAATCGATGACTCTGGCACTTCAATACTATTAAACACATCGGGCATCACATTTCTTCTATTCAAAATATTTCAGGCCAGCGTTTTGAAAGAAGTTTTCCAAAAATTGCCAAGAATAAATAAATGCGCAGTGGCCCGTACTTCCAACAAAAGTATCAAATGATTTGGGCAGGTCAAAACCAACGTCGTATCTCACAAAATTACAGTTCTCATTGTTTAGAACAGGCTCAAGGATGTTTCGGAGCATCTCAGTATAAAGAGTTCCTGAAAAGGAAACGGTACTACATTGTTAATAAATACACGGTAGCCTTTCAATTCTACCAACAAACAATGACCTTGGATTTATCTAGCAAAGACTTGTGCACCTTCTTAATGTGCATGAAACATTTTTAATAAAATGTACAGCTGGAACTATTTAGCAGGAATCAACTCTCCTCCAGCCAAGAGGCCTACTTTTCTTAATCTGTTGCATGTCCTGTGATAAACAAAGCTGTAAAGAATCACATCAGTGTGCAAGGTATTGTGGGAACTGTAGTCTTGGCCGGTGGAGAATGGGATACTGCTTCAGTGATACATGCACTCTGTTCAGTAGACGTGTGTTTAAAAGTGAGACCCTTACCTAACTGATCTCCCTTTACAGCATCGTTGCACATTTCAATACGAGTGGAGTGATAGGGAACAATGTAATCTTGTAACGCGCTCACTAGTATCACATTCTTGAAGTGCTCCAAGCCTGTAATATAATAATATTCACCGTGAGATTCCTGAACAATGTAAGACATCAATACAGACACATCTTTCATGAAATCATGGGCATAATACTTTCAGTAAGACACATTTTAAATCACTATTTTGCAATGTAAGTTACTCAAGAATATTGGGTCCATGGAGGCTGCACTTTAAGACCTGCAAATATCTTAAAATACTACCTCGCTGGTTATGGTTAAAATATTTTGCAAAAGTTTCTAATAAAACAGATCAGATCACAGTAGCTTTATTTTGGGATTTTGTACAATTTAAGATACAGATGAAATCCATATGAAATGGGCCATATGTCTTACCTGGTTTCTGGCTAAGTTTGTAGAGGAACCTTTGTCTTGGTTCTTTGTGATCTGAGAATGCCATCTGAGACACAGAGGCAGCTATAGGCAACCACTTCTCTAACCACAGACCTATAACAAAAGACATGCACATATTTATTTATTGTATTGTATAAAAGCATGTTAAAGTTCACTAAAATGTAGGTAAACATTATATTATCAGGAAACACACTGCATATTGACAGTTCCAAAATACAGCCATGATCTTTCCCAAACATAGTTTACATTTTTTTCTTTTCCTATCATAATGATATATTAATTGTACTTGGTGTAAATTAAGCATGGTTAAATCCACATACATATATTACTTGTTGTTTCTAATCTTTCAATTACTTTTCAATGATAAAGCAATAAGCAATGTGGCCAGTAAATCCCTACCAGTTTTAAAAAGAAATGTGTTGTGGTACAGAAGGCCCATATGTGGTCCACCGAAGGAGAGGTAAGTGTGCAGGTTTCCACGGTAGCCTTCAAATTCAGGTCTCCACAGGGCTGAGCGAATTATTAGATTGCCCAAAGAAAAGCCGATAAAGCTGCAGGGAGAGAAAAGCAACATTACTATAAAAAATTGATATATATTAATAAGTATAGAGATTTTTTGTTAATTACTGTACCTGATCCTGGAAATAGTGAGCTTCTTGCTTGTTATATGCTGTAATATTTCATACAGGAGATATCTGCTTAACGTATTAATATCATTATTGGTATAGCCCTGTAAAGAAAATACGTGAAAAAGCACATAATAAATATTAAAGCACAGAATTAAAGCAAGACATGCACAGAGACCAACACTAATGAAAACATTATAGTTGCCACAATTATTTAATAGCAATATTAAAGGGCCTATCTGCTAACAATCAGAAACAATAATCTTCTATAAGACCTATTCACGTCCCATCTTGTTTCATGAACTATTTTTCATGCAAATTAATACTTTTCTATATAGCTTGAGATATCAAACGCCATAGAAGACTTTTCTGTTCAAAGGGATTTGCATTGATCGATTTATAACAGCGTCAATTTGTTACAGATCAGTTGTTACAGTTATGTATCAAACTGATCTTCATGGGCCCCACTGCAACTGGTCATTTCATATTAATCATCAGTAAACTAATAAAATACTAATAATAAAAGGATAGATTTCTCAGGATAGTTACATTTTATCATTGCCTATTAGTTTACATTGAGCTGAGATGGATAGAATGTTTGAACAGTTTCATATAGGAATGGAGATGACCCCTCAGAAAAAGACACACAGACATACGTACCTGGTTGCAACGAGACATTAGGAATCTGATTTTCCCATGTGTCACTACAGACTTGATGTAAGGTTTTATAAGTAGAAAATCATTTTCGGAACCTAGAGTAGAAATAAAGTCATTTATTTTAACAGAGCAGGGCAATGGTATATCATATGATAAAACACATGCAAGTGTTTGTGTCAGAATCAAATCTTGATTTTACTTACCACCCAAGCCGTGCACACAGACTATTAGATGTGTTCCATCTTGACTACTGGAGTTATCTTTTGAACCTACAATAAAATAAAATAAGTCATTATAATCAAAGTAATGTCCTCTTTCCTTTATGATTTAATGGAAAAATCAATGTTTAACTAACCAGTAAAACTGCTCTGATTTTTCATATGTATAAGTTGCTCCCAAACGAGTTTCTTTTTGCTGGTTTCATGGAATAATCTACACAATGCAAAAACACAAAGTTGGGTCAAGTAAAACTGTCCATTGAAATAGATGATGATGATAGATAGATAGATAGATAGATAGATAGATAGATAGATGATAGATAGATAGATAGATAGATAGATAGCATTTCTGTATGTACAATATCACATCATTTACCTGATCCTGGATATGATCATACTGTTAGATTCTACTAGTCTTGCAATTTGGGTCAATAGACGATTAGTCAAAGAATCATAATTAGCCAGAGTTTGATCCTACAAGCAAAATAAATAAATAGTATTAGTAATTGGAAATAAATGCAGCATTGCCATAAAAACCAAAAAATCAGAAGAACAACTGAGACAATGCCTTGGCCATTCTAACGACTATATTTTTAAAGTCCCTTTCCTCTAGCAACTTGTAGGGGCTGGATTTAATAAAACAATTTAAACTTTCTTTTAGGACTCTGACATGACAAAAAAGCAGCAGTCAGCTATCCCCCAGATTAGATTTCCTATAATCATTTGATTCTCACAATATTGTTTCTATAGTCAGAACCAGCTATGCAGGAAATAGCAAGGGCTAAGCGAAGAATATATCCCATAATCATTTCTCCCTCAGTTATTGCTCTTGTTCCAAGTGCCGGCTACATACTATACCTTGTTTCCTAGATGTCCGATGACAGCAGTTCTTCCACCGAAACATCCATATACAAAGGTAATTATTGCACACACATCTGCTTTATCTAGGGTAAAAATAAGTCCATGGTTAATGTTCAAGTTAAGGTAAAATATGTGTTATATTCCCCACAGGAGACAATATAGTAAAAAGGGAATTACTATTAGCAGGTCTCATCCTGATATGCACAGATATTCCTTCATTTGATCTGTTGTCTAGCTCCAGGCTCATAGAAAATTCCTTGGAATGGTTGTTGAAGAACTGACTTATCCATTCCTTCAGTTCTTTTTTAACATCACATAAGCTAAAAAAAAACCAAAAGATAATTTTTTAGGTTAATACCGATATCTATAAAACTAACTGACACCACTGGGGGAAATTCAAAATTCTAGGTGAAAACACATGGCTGGGCCTCTGCTAGCCTGGCTTTATGATGAAAAGATCTGTTCCAGTACAAGGCACGTTATCGTATGTAGCTGAACTCAGGTGACTATATTGCAAGATAACCAGTGATCCTGGGATTCATACTTATTTAGGATTGTTATGGCCCTTTTTATATTTTTTTTATATTACATTTTTTGCATTATATTTATATTTGGTAGGTATTAGAACTTACCCTTTCCTCAAACGCTTGTCATTTCCAGGTACTGTTCTGATAGACATAAGTTTCTTGTGCGTATCTTTAGTACTAGCAATAGGGGAAGATTTAACGTCTTCTGAACAGTCTATAAAGTCTTCTGAACAATCTATAAAAACAAAATTTTTAAGGTTAGCAGGAAAATGCCTTCCCATAAACACTCATATATAGAAAAGTGATATTATCTTTCAGTCGGTACATAAAATTGTACATAATCTCAATGGTTCTATTGTAACAGGGCGGCGGGATACATTGGCACTTTAGAAATACGTGTTTAAAAGATAATAATGAATAGAAGGAGTTCTGAATGAACAACTGTCACACAGTAGAGGCAGCAGCACCTGTGGATTCTTTCCATACGTACCTATTGTTTCAGGCTCTAAGTAGCGGTCTTCAAAGATCACTGGGGCAGATTTTGATATTGAGTCCCGGCACTCAAGACAATCGACTTTTGGAGCTTTTTTGACTTCTTTATAAATCTCTTTGTGGCTTTGGGCGCTGCAATGAGAAACGGGTTCTTATATTTAGAAATAAATCACATCCAGAGATCAGTAAACTAAAAACTGAGGGATGGAATAAAAAATCTGGAGTATCACATCTGATAATCAAACCAATAATATCTGCTGTTTGGTTGCTAAGGATACTAGACCTGTAGTAAATGTGTACCGTTTATTACATTAGCATGGCAACAGCATGACATTTTCATATAAAAGCATCTCTTAGAGGTAAAACTGTAAAGTACCGTAAATATTTTCCATAAAAGTGTGTAAATGTAATATTCCCTAATCAGATAACAACTGACTCTCTCTAAACATAAATATTTGCAGAAAAACCATTGTACTTACATCTTCTCATCATATAAAATAGCTTCTTTTCGGGGATGGTCAGTAGAAAAGAATAATTTATTGAACTTTTCTTCCTATAAAACAATAAAATAGACACAGTTCATAAGCACAACCTTGAGAGATAACGGCAGTGTAAAACAATAAATGTAGTCGCACTAAAGATTAAGCACTAAGCTGTAAGAGACATAAGAGGAAAGCTGCATCTACCATAAAGCCTATTCAATGTGCTTCTTACCTTTATTTGCTTCTTCTCTTTTTCACTCTCCAAGGAGGATTGAAGAAATTTTCCCCACAGATTGAGAAGTTGAGCTGATAGCAATATTAGGCTGCTATTTATTGCTTCTGCCAGATCAATGGGGTCTTCCATTTCCTATGATTAAAATATTAAATAATCAAGAATGTGTAAACAAGGTGAATACAGTATGTAAATAACTTTTTAATAACCCAATAGTATAAGGAAACTAGTTTGGGGTGACAGGTTAGTATCAGATTACAGAATAAGCAATAAGCAAACTTACCATCACTTTGTCAGATAACTCACTGAGTCGGGTTTTCATATCCAGTTTTTCTGTGGAGGAAACAAAGACCATGTAACAAAGGAAACAAAGACTTTTTTTAGCAGCAATATAACCATCTGTTACCCACCACAGGAAAAGTCTCAATAAAATGAATAAGAGGAGCCTTGTTAGGCAATAATTGTAGGTGCCCAGTTACTCGCGGTGCTTCCTAACAATGGTAAGTGACCTGAGATGAGTAGCGAGTGTTTTACCATTTGCCACTGCCCTAATATTGACTCTATGAAGATAACTATCACTTTGGGATACCTAATTGTTCATGCCCAAAATCTTTAAACTTCCAAGAGGAAATGTGTTCATTGACTCATCAAGATATATAATTCATTTTGGATGTTGGGTGGTCAGAAAAGGTCAATGTTTAAATTAACTAAGTTGACCAAAACCCAAAGAACAGGCCAAATAGGTGGCACAAAGTAGAAGCAATCACATACCAAGCTCCAGCTTGCATGAGGAAGGCAGCGTTTCTGATACGGAGATGAAATAACTGTACAGTCCATCATAGGAAAGCAGCAAGCAGGATCGTAGTGTTGAAAGGAAACGGTAGGCATGCTGCAAGTATTTCTCTTCTATCACAAAGCTTTTACCCTAAAATAGAGAAACAGAGGCATGAAGCAAGAAAAAAAGCAAAGAGGACACAAATCAGTACAAGATGGTGCCCTACTAACCCGCCACACTACTCTTTTTCCAGTTAAAGACATAGGTGCAATGGTGAGACTTGCTGGGGTTCAGGAAGAGGGAGAAGGCAGTTACTGGGGCCTGGGGTTCTCTGGTAAGCTTTTGTTCTCATTTATAATTCCACTCACATAACTGTTTTTACCCTCTGGAAGGTTCAAATACAAATTCATGTTTGTTACTTACGTCTGCTGCCAATTTTTTTTTGAAGTTTTTGCCAAAAATGACACTTTCCAACATCGGTCTTTTAGCCTTTGTCCACCGGCTGGGAAGAATTCTTTGGAATACTGAGTTTTTCTTGGAAAAGCTATAAAAACAACAAATACAGATGATTGTATTATCTTGAAATTGATATTATTTCTTAATGAAATAGTAAAAAATGTCATCATCTCTATCTGACAGTAACAATCCGTGTACATACCTCTTCAGTGGGGGTTGTAATACAACCAACAGGCCATGAACCATGATCGATAGCTTTGAAAATGTATCAAACACTATATTCGTGTTGTTGTGAATCCCTCGATGCAGGTTAAAGTACAGTGTCATGTCCTCACTGCACAATGGTGCTGAACTCTTACATTTGCTTAATCTGTTCAGATAAAACCAGAAGATTGGTGTATTAAGCACAAATCAGATTTCACTAATTAGCTTTACTGTATTAGAATGAATTATATGCTGATTTATGGAACGGTATTGCCGCTTAACCAAGTCTAATGGGGTTGTTCACCTTTAAATTAACTTTTAGTATGATATAGAGAGGGTCATTCTGAGATCATTTACAATTGGTTTTCATTTTTTATTATTTGTGGTTTTTGAGTTATTAAGCTTTTTATTCAGCAGCTCCCCAGTTTGCAATTTCTGAATATGAATAGAAGAGGCCTGAATAGAAATACCAGTAATAAAAAGCATTTGTTTTTTAGATGGGGTCTGTGACCTCCCATTTCAAAGATGGAAAGTATCAGCAGAAAAGGGGAAGAAATGAAAAAAAAATATTAAAAATAAATAATGAAGACTAATAGGAAAGTTGACATTCTATAATATATGAAAAGTTAACTTAAAGGTGAACCACCCCTTTAACTGCTCAGGTAGAAAATCAATTTCTATATGTAAGTGTAACTGGCCAGTACAAGGGTGGTCGGGGGAAGTCCCCTCATTTGGCAACATTTTCCAGTAAAGCAAAAACATTAGAGAAATATGAAAGAAAGTAGTTACAGCACAAACATAGAGTCAGAGTTGTAGTATATTCTTCAATTCTGATAATTTTGGTACTTACTCTTCATGGCTTTCTGCATAGTAAAGGCCAAAGTTCATCTTGCTCTTCAGGGCATTCAGAGTCTCTTCAATCTGCCATTGTAAAGAAAATGGAAAAAACATAAGATACGGTATACGGACCACACAAACCCAAAGCTGATCTAAAAGACTTTTTATCACTTACTTGACTCTCATCCAGGAGGATATTAACGGTGTAGATCACAACGTTGTCAATTATAACAGTACGTACGGTGTTATTTAATTTAAATGCACTGCTGAAAAGGACACAGCCCTCAACTGAAGCCGGATATGTCACATTATCTAGAACAGAAGAGTTTTTCACAATTTACCAAACTGTTACACAACAGTGTGAACAAAGACTACATCAGCAAAAACAACGCACAGGGGAAGATTTATCAAGGGTCTATTTTAGTGTAATTTGACTAGGAAATAGTCCAAATTTGATTCAAATTAAAAAAAAAATAGAAATTCTAATTTTTCTCTAATCTAATCTAAAACCTGCTGGTTTTTGGTGTGAAAAACACATAAATCAAATTAGATCTAATAAGATTCGTTTTGAGTTTTCAGGCCGATCCTATTCACCCGAATTTAAAAATTTTAATTAAATTTCGATTGGTCGTGTTTTCCCGCCATTTTTGAGTTTATGGGAGTTTTTGGAAACTCCCATAAACTTGAAATCTGCCCCTTGATAAATCTGCCCCTTAAAGCGCAATATTTCTGTAAATAACGGAGATGGTCATTGTTTTAGGAAAACTGGGTCCAAATGTTGATGAGAATCAGTGCCTGGAAAGTGGAACATAAACCTTTCCTTATGAATCAGCTGAATCCATTGCACTGGAACTAGGTAACGAGGTTATAAGTAACATACCTTCAGCATGGAAAATCCTTGCTTCGATTGTGTGAGGGATGCTCGTCAGAATCTCAAAGGATGTCTTAATTTGCCAACATCTAAAAGCAAAAACAATATTTTCAACATAAATATTTATAATCAAACTCTCTCTGCCCCTAACACGTTCTGTTAAAGGGGACGTTCATTTGCCTGAATGCTTCTATGTACTCCTTTCACTGGTAGACAAGCCGCCCTTTGCTGCTGTCCATATGTAGGGGGATTATTTATTCAAAATGCGAAAATCACAAAAAAATCTTGATTTTTTTAAAAATATATATGTCAATGGGAGACGTCCCAAATGATTTTTTGATGTGCATTGGGTTTCGTGCAATACCACAAAGTTTTCAGAGTTTTTGGGCAAAAAAAAAAAAAAAAGTTTTCCAGTGAAAAATCCGAAAAAAGTGAAAATCGGAAGAACAATCGGAAAAATCCATGAAAATCTGATTTTTTTCCCCGCAAAGCAAATTTTCAGGAAAATTTAATAATTAATAAGCACAAAAAACTTGAGCGGATTTGACTGGAGTTTATAGCAGAAAATATTGAGATAAATTCGGACTTTGATAAATAACCCCCATCTATGAAGGGGATGCCAATCCAAAAACAATTGGAACATGTTGCTCAATATCTAAAGGTCCTAAAATGATTTTACTGCAGGGCCCAGTAACTTCCAGTTTTACTATTTACTCAGCACTGATCATAGGACATTCTGAGTATGTGCGAGCAATTGCCTTAGAAGCTGCCATATTGAAGTATGCTCCAAATCTAAGATTCCTAGGATTTTTTTGGAAGATTTGGATTCAACCAAACTCAGACATTTAACCTAATCGGACCCCTTAAAGCCTAAAGACACACTTACCCACTTTGAAGATTTAACATATTCTGAAATTGCTTTAGATGTAATGAAAATTCAAGTGTAGCTTGAACTTTTTCCATTGATGCTATTGTTGTTTCAGGTTAATATACTAAAAGGCAAAAGAACAAACAGGAAAATCATGTTAATGCTTAAAATCATCTCATAATGTAGCTCATTGTACATGTTCCCCGGTGTGTGTAGGTTTGTGTTACATGTGAGTAATAAACGATCCTACCGCTCAAACCGAAATGTATAAAGCTGGAAACTAATGAACATTGCAAAATGCACTTTTTCATCTATGTCTTTATTGAAAAATGTTGAAATGTAATAAAATTCAAGATTATAGGGTTTTTTCACTTACCTAGTTTATAAACAGAAAGAAAATTGATAAAAATAGAATTAAAATCGGGAAAGTTTTTCTGCGATGCGACACGGTGTGAAGATGCAGGAAAACTGATGCTTAATATCTGTTTACTGACTTATCACAGGATGGCTGGTGATGTCATAATGACATTGACTTGTTTACTGATGACGTTGCCGTGGTGGTGATGATGATGTCATAGTGGTACAGCTGTAAGGCAACTTGAAGTGTTGACTGAATGTAATTCACTGCCTAATGGATTTAATTTACATTTGCCTTTTTAATAAACTGTGCAATGAAAGTTATTACTCTGCAAAGCTTATGGTTTTAAAAAGAGAAAAGAAAAAAAGACAAATGCAGCGTGAAGCTACAGGAAAACTCATCCCCTAATGTGTGTGTTTTATTTACTCACATGGGACGGTGGCTGGTGATTTTATAATGGCGCATCATGTGACCCAATGTTCAGCCTCCCCATGCTGCAAACAGCTGTTTAACTGCACACCATATAAATGAGCCTGATGCTTTTAATGAGCTCAAATGTCTTTCTCTTATTGAATATCTATATTTACTGACTGTCACACACACAAACAGATGATATCAGAAGAAAATAAGTGAGGCTTGAGGGCCAGATGAGTTTAATTACGACCATATCAGTCCTCATTCCACGTGTTTTTCTGTCCTAATACAGGAGTTTATCTGGGCTTTTAACTTATACTTTTAATTCATTGCCTGCTTTTTATACTTAAAAAAACATTTTTATATTTTATGGTTTTTTTGTGGTTTTTGAGTTATTTAGCTTTTAATTCAGCAGCTAACATATTTGTAATTTCAACAATCTGGTTGCTAGGGTCCAAATTACCTTAGCAACCATGCATTGATTTGAATAAGAGACCCCTGTTTGAAATCTGTAAAGTGTCAGAAGGTAAAGGCAAGTAATTAAAAAACTATAACAAAATTAATAATGAATGCCAATTGAAAATTGCTAAGAACTGCCCATTCTATAACATACAAAAAGTTAAGTTAAAGGTAAACCACCCCTTTAAAGATATTGAGGGGCAGATTTATTGGGGGGCGCATGCGTGGGATTATACCGGAGAGAAGTGCTTCAACTGAGCTCCTGTCCTTTTGGGAATTATTGCTCGTAATTAGCTGCCTGTCGCTTCTAACATTGCATCGGGAACTATAAGAAGGTGTCGCATCATGGCTGGAAGATGGCGAATGAAAGATAATACCGGCACAATGTCACCCTACCTACAGAAAACGTAGTGACAACATGGCGGGAATCAAGATGGCGCTGAAAGCGCCGAGGAGCCTAGCCTGGAGGCCTCGCCAGAATCTCCTCCATCTCCTGTTCCTAGCTTAGCGGGGTGCAGCGATGTGGATCCCATCATAGTTCGGGCACAATTACTGAGAGCAGATGAGCAAATCAGGAGCCTGATCTGGTCACTGTACAGGTACTTTCCCAGCACCTCATGCGACTCCATGACAAGCTCACGATCTCCATAGCAGATACCATACGCACTGCACTTAAAGAGATTCGAGCTGATATAAGTGACTTGGGGCAGCGAACAGACTTGTTAGAAACCAATGCATACCTCCCAACATTTTGGAAATAAAAAGAGGGACAAAAAGATCTGAGGTGCGGAGAAATTTTTGACCAAGTCCATTTTTATGGCCATGCCCCCTAATTACCATGTTCATTTCACAAAATTTGGCAGGTCATGAAAGGTTGAACACATTTCTTGGTTTTTATGTGTTATTACAGTTTTGCTAATGAAGATGAATTGCCCTTTAAACTGCAAGTCACAGTTTCCCCAAGAGGCCTGCTTATCTTAAATTGTTACAAAATTATCTAAGTGCAGCTGACACAAACTCTGGGCTCTCTGCCAAGAGCCAATTAAGTTAGAAACATTGTATCTTATTCTGGTTTTTCAGAATAGGAGATCAAAGAGAAAGTCGGTACATTTCAGTAACAATCCAGGACTGCGGATTGAGCTGTCAAAATCGGGACTGTCCTGCGAAAAACAGGACAGTTGGGAGGTTGACTTTATATGAATGAAAAGTGTACCGACTGCTAATAACTTTAAAGGAGAAGGAAAGTTTAACTTTGATTTTGTTTTAGAATTACCAAAGGATGTGGTTGACATTTTTTAGCTTTGGCAGTGGTAAAATGCCTTGTATGTTGTGTACTAACTTCTTTCAATCAACATGGAAAATACTTTAGGAACAGTAACAACTAATAAGTGGCTCTCGTGACACAGCATGTGGGCCACTCCATAGAAGACAAAATTAAAGGGGAAACACGTGTTCAACTTAAGGTATAGCAGAAAATTAGTTAACAGGGAAAACAAACGAAAATTGTAAAATATAAATGAAGAATTAAATATTTCGCCATTTCCAACTATGGTTTGTTTGTTTTTTGACCTTCTTGTCTGTTCAGTATACCTACTTGAGGAATAGAAAATATAAAAGGCACAACCAATTCTGATAAATCCATAACAACTACTGTGTAGGGATGTCGCGGACTGTTCGCCGGCGAACTTGTTCGCGCGAACATCGGCTGTTCGCGTCCGCCGCAAGTTCGCGAACGTCGCGCGACGTTCGCCATTTTGGGTTCGCCTTACCTGGCGCTTTTTTTTGACCTCTCACCCCAGAACAGCAGATATATGGCAGCCAATCAGGAAGCTCTCCCTCCTGGACCACCCCCACACCCCCTGGACCACTCCCCTTCCATATATAAACTGAAGCCCTGCAGCGTTTTTTCATTCTGCCTGTGTGTGCTTGCAAGAGCTAGTGTAGGGAGAGAGCTGTTACTGATTTCACTGATTTCTTTGAGGGACAGTTGATAGTAAGTTTGCTGGCTAGTAATCTACTTGATACTGCTCTGTATTGGAGGGACAGAAGTCTGCAGGGATTTGAGGGACATTTTAGGGTAGCTTTGCTGGCTAGTAATCTACCTTCTACTGCAGTGCTCTGTATGTAGCTGCCTGCTGTGGGCACTGATCTCTTCTGATCTCATCTGCTGACTGCTGTAATAACCCAATAGTCCTTGTAAGGACTGCTTTTATTTTCTTTTTTGTTTTTTTACTTTGCTAGTTGCTACTATAAGCCCAGTGCTATTAGTCTAGCAGTGTTGGGGAGTGGGACTGGTGTGCTACTGTGCTGCTCCTAGTAGTTCAGCAGCACCAACCCGAGAAAAATATTTTTTTTAATATACATATATTTTTTTTTTCTTTTACTTATCTTACTGTTCTTTAACATGTACAGTGCTGTTGCTGTTCTTCATAGTAGTGCACCAATAGTAGTGCACTTGCAGGCATTATTTGCTCAGTGTGTTCTTCATTTTCAAACAACAACCATCTAGCTGTGTGAGCTTGTTCACATTCTGTCTAAATATCAATAATAATACCGTCTCTAGAAACACCACCCGAGTGACGTTTTTCAGGCAGCAATAATATATTCCGTATCCACTGCTGTCGTAGTGTATACGTTAACCTTGTAGGCATTATTTGCTCAGTGTGTTCTTCATTTTCAAACAACAACCATCTAGCTGTGTGAGCTTGTTCACATTCTGTCTAAATATCAATAATAGTACCATCTCTAGAAACACCACCCGAGTGACGTTTTTCAGGCAGCAATAATATATTCCGTATCCACTGCTGTAGTAGTGTATACGTTGACCTTGTAGGCCTTGTTTGCCCAGTGTGTTCTTCTTCTTCATTCTCAAACAACAACCATCTAGCTGTGTGAGCTTGTTCACATTCTGTCTAAATATCAATAATAATACCGTCTCTAGAAACACCACCCGAGTGACGTTTTTCAGGCAGCAATAATATATTCCGTATCCACTGCTGTAGTAGTGTATACGTTAACCTTGTAGGCATTATTTGCTCAGTGTGTTCTTCATTTTCAAACAACAACCATCTAGCTGTGTGAGCTTGTTCACATTCTGTCTAAATATCAATAATAATACCGTCTCTAGAAACACCACCCGAGTGACGTTTTTCAGGCAGCAATAATATATTCCGTATCCACTGCTGTCGTAGTGTATACGTTAACCTTGTAGGCATTATTTGCTCAGCGTGTTCTTCATTTTCAAACAACAACCATCTAGCTGTGTGAGCTTGTTCACATTCTGTCTAAATATCAATAATAGTACCGTCTCTAGAAACACCACCCGAGTGACGTTTTTCAGGCAGCAATAATATATTCCGTATAATATTACTGCTGTAGTAGTGTATACGTTGACCTTGTAGGCCTTGTTTGCCCAGTGTGTTCTTCTTCTTCATTTTCAAACCACTGCCACTTAGCTGTGTGAGCTTGTTCACATTCTGTCTAAATATCAATAATAATACCGTCTCTAGAAACACCACCTGAGTTGCCAGGCAAAGGCAGGCCGCCACGCAGAGGCACTAGGGGCCGTGCTGCTATGCTATCCTGTGGCCCTAGGAAATTGCCCAGTTTTAAAAAGGCAATGACCCTGAACTCCCAAAATGCTGAAGAGGTAGTTGACTGGCTTACACAGCACACCCCATCCTCTACCGTTTCTAACTTTACCACAACATCCTCATCCTCCACTGCTATGGGCACCCCACGTAACACTTCCTCCACCACCGGCGCCCCTTCTTCACTGGAGTCAGAGGAGTTATTTTCACATGAGTTTCTTGAACTGAGTGATGCGCAACCATTATTGGCAGAAGAAGATGAAGGAGATGAGGACGTTACACCAGATTTAATTCTGGCAGAGAACACAACAGAGATGGACATAATGAGTGATGACGAGGAGGTCCCCGCTGCTGCTTCCTTCTGTGAGCTGGTAGAAGAAATTGATGCATCTGAGGAGAATGAGGATGAGGAGATTGATGTTTTATGGGTGCCCAGTAGAAGAGAGCAAGAGGAGGATAGTTCAGATGGAGAGACGGAGAGTCAGAGAGGCAGGAGGAGAATAAGACTTAGAAGAAGCAGGGAGGACAGCTCGCAGGGAACAGTAGGGCAACAACATGTATCGGCACCTGTGGTCAGCCGGCCAACGCACCCGCCATTGCCGCCAACGGCGCCGACTTCTACTGTTACCGCCAGATTGCCAGCCTCAAAAAGGTCAGCAGTGTGGGATTTTTTTAATGTGTGTGCCTCTGACAAAAGCGTCATTTGCAATGAGTGCAGTCAGAAACTGAGTCTTGGGAAGCCCAACAGCCACATAGGTACAACTTCTATGCGAAGGCACATGAACGGCAAGCACAAAGCACTTTGGGAGCAACACCTCAAAGGCAACAGGCAAACTAAAAGCCACCCTCCTTCTGGTCCAGCATCTTACTGCTCTACCTCTGCTGTCCTTCACCCGTCTGAACCACCCTCCACTCCGCCTTCCACCTTGACCACCAGTTCCCATTCCCAGTCATCTGCCCCCAGCCAAGTTTCTGTGAGGGCCATGTTTGAGCGTAAGAAGCCAATGTCTGCGAGGCACCCCCTTGCCCGGCGTCTGACAGCTGGCTTGTCCGCACTCTTAGCCCGCCAGCTTTTACCATATCAGCTGGTGGACTCTGAGGCCTTCCGCAAATTTGTAGCAATTGGGACACCGCAGTGGAAGGTACCCAGCCGCAATTTTTTTTCAAAAAAGGGAATACCACACCTGTACCACCATGTGCAGAGCCAAGTCACCGCATCTCTGTCACTTAGTGTTGGGCCAAAGGTCCATATGACTACTGACGCATGGTCCTCCAAGCATGGTCAGGGCAGGTATGTCACCTACACTGCCCACTGGGTGAACTTGGTAATGGCTGGGAAGCAGGGAATGTGTAGCTCAACAACGACAGTGGAGTTGGTGTCACCGCCACGGATTGCACGCGGTTCTGCCACCACCTCTACTCCTCCTTCGCTCTCTACCTCGTCTTCTTCCTCTTCTTCGTCCTCTGCTGCTGGGTCCTCCTCCTCCACACCTGTGCACCCCCAGCTCCCCCTAGGCTATTCGACGTGCCAGGTACGCCGTTGTCATGCTGTCTTGGGGATGACGTGCCTGGAAAGCAAAAACCATACCGGATCTGTACTCCTGTCATCTCTGCAGTCACAGGCCGATCGGTGGCTGACCCCACACCAACTGAAGATCGGAAAAGTGGTGTGTGACAATGGAAGCAATCTGTTGGCAGCACTGAGACTGGGCAATTTAACACATGTGCCCTGCATGGCACATGTTCTGAATTTAATAGTACAACGTTTTGTCTCGAAGTACCCAGGATTCCAGGACGTTCTCAGGCAGTCCAGGAAGGTGTCGGCCCATTTCAGACGGTCCTACACAGCCATGGCACGCCTTGCTGACATTCAGCAGCGGTACAACATGCCAGTCAGGCGTTTGATTTGCGACAGCCAGACTCGCTGGAATTCAACGCTCCTCATGTTGGAACGTCTGCTGCAACAACAAAGAGCCGTCAACGAATACCTGTTTGAACTGGGTGGTAGGACTGGATCTGCAGAGCTGGGGATTTTTTTACCCCGTTACTGGGTGCTTATGCGCGATGCCTGCAGGCTCATGCGCCCTTTTGAAGAGGTTACAAATATGGTCAGTCGCACCGAAGGCACCATCAGCGACCTAATACCCTTCGCTTTCTTCCTGGAGCGTGCCGTGCGACGAGTGACAGATGAGGCTGTAGACCAGCGTGACGAGGAGCAGGAAGCGCACGATTTCTGGTCGGAATCACCAGAACGAACCCAGGCACCTGCTGCAACGCAGGGAGAGGTGTCAGAAGTGGAGTCAGAGGAGGAAGGTGGCTTTGTGGAGGAGGAGGACCAACAGGAGCAGGCTTCCCAGGGGGCTAGTGGTGACCTTTTGGGGACCCCTGGTCTTGTACGTGGCTGGGGGGAGGAGACCGTGGATGATGCAGTCCTTGATAACGAGGAAGCGGAGATGGATACCTCTGCATCCAACCTTGTGAGAATGGGGTCTTTCATGCTGTCATGCCTGTTGAAGGACCCCCGTATCAAGAGGCTTAAGGAGAAGGACCTGTACTGGGTCGCGACTCTACTAGACCCTCGGTACAAGCATAAAGTGGCAGAAATGTTACCAACATACCACAAGTCTGAAAGGATGCTGCATTTAGAAACCAGCCTGCAAAACATGTTGTACAATGCTTTTAAGGGTGATGTCACTTCAGGAACTCATCAACATTCCAGGGGCAGAGGTGCCAGTAATCCTGCCACGAGCGCACCTGCAAGGACAAAGCACTTTGGCCACTCTGTAACGTCAGACATGCAAATGTTTTTCAGTCCAAGGAAGCGGCAGAACCGTTCGGGATCCACCCTCAAAGAACGCCTCGACCGGCAGGTAGCGGACTACCTGGCATTAACTGCAGATATCGACACTCTGAGGAGCGATGAACCCCTGGACTACTGGGTGCGCAGGCTTGATCTGTGGCCAGAGCTGTCACAATTTGCCATGAACCTCTTGTCTTGCCCCGCCTCAAGTGTCCTCTCAGAAAGGACCTTCAGTGCAGCAGGAGGGATTGTAACTGAGAAGAGAACTCGCCTAGGTCACAAAAGTGTGGATTACCTGACCTTTATTAAAATGAATGAGGGGTGGATCTCGGAGGGTTACTGCACGCCGGAAGACTTGTGCTGAGTTTCTGATTCTGACTCCCCATGCAGCTGTCCTTCTCTGCACGCCTCATGACTCCACATACAGCTGTCCTTTAGCGTCCTCCTCCCTCCACCACCGTTACAAACTAGGGTGCAAACCCTACTGGTTTAATTTGAATCCAGGTAAATCCTGAGTTTTTCTGGCCTCTGTGCTTCAGTGGCTGTGACAAAAAAATGAATATTTTCAGCATTTATATGGCATATTTTTTCTGGCCTCTGTGCTTCAGTGGCTGCGACCCAAAAAAACAGAATATTTTCAGCATTTATATGGCATATTTTTTATGGCCTCTGTGCTTCAGTGGCTGTGACAAAAAAATGAATATTTTCAGCATTTATATGGCATATTTTTTCTGGCCTCTGTGCTTCAGTGGCTGCGACCAAAAAAACAGAATATTTTCAGCATTTATATGGCATATTTTTTCTGGCCTCTGTGCTTCAGTGGCTGCGACCAAAAAAAATGAATATTTTCAGCATTTATATGGCATATTTTTTCTGGCCTCTGTGCTTCAGTGGCTGCGACCAAAAAAAATGAATATTTTCAGCATTTATATGGCATATTTTTTCTGGCCTCTGTGCTTCAGTGGCTGCGACCAAAAAAAATGAATATTTTCAGCATTTATATGGCATATTTTTTCTGGCCTCTGTGCTTCAGTGTCTGCGACAAAAAAAATTTAAATTGTTAGCATTTATATGGCATATTTTTCCTGGCCTCTGTGCTGCAGTGGCTGCGACCAAAAAAAATTAATATTGTTTGCATTTATATGGCATATTTTTTCTGGCCTCTGTGCTGCAGTGGCTGTGACAAAAAAAAATTAATATTTTCAGCATTTATATGGCATATTTTTTCTGGCCTCTGTGCTGCAGTGGCTGCGACAAAAAAAAAATAATATTTTCAGCATTTATATGGCATATTTTTTCTGGCCTCTGTGCTGCAGTGGCTGCGACAAAAAAAAATTAATATTTTCAGCATTTATATGGCATATTTTTTCTGGCCTCTGTGCTTCAGTGGCTGCGACAAAAAAAAGATAATTTTTCAGGAAAGTACACATGCCTAATTTTTCAGGGTTCTGCAACAGTGGCAAAATCGCATCTTTTATGGTCACCGCAGGTGATCAATAAAGCAGACCAAAACTGGGCCCACACTGCAGAATCAGTGTTTTTTGGTTCACTTCACTGTACATTGAATTACCTCTGCCTGACCGTGCACGTGCGCACAAGCACGGTGACTGCTAAACACACCACTACAGAAATATTGCCACCAACAGGACGAACATCCTGGAGGTGACAAGCAACTAGTAATTAAAAACTATTATTTGCTCACTTGACGGTATCATTCATTAAAGCTCTTTGCGTCTTTTTGCGTTGCAGTAAGCACCGCGTTTCGTCTTTGCGTGTGAACAGGCTGTAACCTTTACACGACTTGATTGGCATGTAGACGCCGGACGTTTTAAAGCATTTTATTACACAGGTTTAGAAATGTAGTGTGATTTCTGCCCTTTACAGCACAAAACGCAGCGCTGTGTCAACAATGGATTTTTTAGAAACATTTTTGCCCTTGATCCCCCTCTGGCATGGCACTGTCCAGGTCGTTGCACCCTTTAAACAACTTTAAAATCATTTTTCTGGCCAGAAATGTCTTTTCTAGCTTTTAAAATTCGCCTTCCCATTGAAGTCTGTGGGGTTCGCGACGTTCGCGAACCGTTCGCATTTTTGACGCAAGTTCGCAAACTTTTTTCCCTACGTTCGCTACATCCCTTCTACTGTGTAGACTATTGTAACTAATGTTAAAGCAGTCATGTGCTACTATATTCCAGAAAGACATTTGGAGAATTGAATAAACTATACCATTTAGGATGCCAAGTTGCAATTCATACCTGATAAAAGTCACAAGATCATTTCAATCTTGACCATTCAAAACTTTTCAATAATATGATATATTTCAATCTGCAATCTGCTGAACCATTCATAACAAGATAACATATATAAAGAGTATTTGAGCAAAACAGGCCAGAATGGTGTATAAAATTTTTTTTTTCCCAAAAACAATAAACAAAAAAAGTGGTTAACGTTCAAATCCATTTATTAGGACAATACAGGTTAAGGCCTAACATGTTTAGTGCCTACTGGGGCACTTACTCATAGGCTGTTAGTGCCCCAGCATACGGAACATATTTTAGGAATGAGCCACGAGGGGGGAGATTGCAACAGCAAAAGTGGGTTGCACGGAGGTGTGACTGCAGTTTCTTTGGATAATTGAGTAGAGTAAGAGATGAGTCTGCATACTTCTTCTTTACAAGAGCGCATGCAGGAATGTGTGTTCTCCTGATGATGTCCTAAAATGCGTTCCGTACCAGTAAGCATGAAACGCGTTAGGCCTTCACCTGTAATATTTTGGTATTGTATACATGCACCCACAGACTGGGTGAACTGTATCTTTTGGTTTCTTTATTATAACCATCAATTATCTTCATTATTGTTTTTGTGGTAGTGCCACAAATTGGCTTTTTGCAGCTTTTTTTCATTTGTGATACTAACAAATTAACAGTGTGTTTGTATGTAAAGCCTGAATTAAAGCCATGCGCTAAAGAAATAAAAATAGCTGGCACTGGTGAGGGTGTAGAATCACTCTGGGTAGAGATTTCGACTGGGCAAAAGGTATCAAAAAGAATTATCATTGGTGTATGCTATAAACCACCTCGTATAAGTGTCGAGTATGAAGCCGAGCTACTCTTGCAGATACAAGCGGCTTCACAGCTGGGTCAAGTTGTTGCTATGGGTGACTTCAATTATCCAGACATTGACTGGGGTAATGGGGTTGCTAAGACAGAAAAAGCTAGTAGGTTTGTAAATATGCTGAATGACAACTTTTTATTCCAGCTCGTTCAAGAACCTACTAGGAATAACTCTCTTTTGGACCTTGTAATAACTAACAATACTGAACTCATCTCTAACATTTGTGTGGGTGAGCATTTAGGGAATAGTGATCATAACATGGTCTCCTTTGAGATTCTGTTGCAGAAGCAATTCTATAAGGGAGTAACTAAAACACTAAATTTCAGACGTGCAAACTTTGACAGTATAAGGGCATCTCTGCAACATATTAAGTGGGAAATGCTTTTCACAGGGTTAAACACAGAACAAAAATGGGAAGTCTTTAAAATGCTGCTTAATAAATATACTTGTCAGTATATTCCACTTGTAAGCAAGGAACGTCGTTGCAAAGCAAAACCTTTTTGGTTCAATAGAATTGTTGGTGTTGAGGTGGGTAAGAAAAGACGTGCTTTTAAGGCTTTCAAGTTAGCTGGTACAGCCAAAACATTTATAAGGTACAAGGAGGCCAATAAATCATGCAAAGAAGCTATAAGGCAAGCTAAAATTGCTATAGAAAAGGATATTGCAGCAAGCAGTAAAAAAAATCCAAAATTATTTTTTAAATATGTCAATAGTAAAAAAATGAAGCAGGAAGGGGTGGGACCCTTACTATCAGAGGGGGGTCAGCTGGTTGATGAAAACAAAATAAAAGCGCAGATTCTGAACTCGTATTTTTCATCTGTGTACACAAATGAAGAACCAGTAAGTGAAGGTTTCCTTCTTAACACTCCCAATTCTAGTAATACAACTAATGATGCATGGTTCACACATGAAGAAATTCAAAATAGACTTGAACATGTTAAGGTTAACAAAGGTCCAGGGCCAGATGGTATTCATCCCAGGGTAATTAGCGAGCTTAGCTCTGTGATTGCCAAACCTCTTTACTTAATTTTTCAGGATTCATTGAGATCTGGCATTGTGCCGAGAGACTGGCGAATTGCTAATGTGGTGCCTCTATTCAAAAAAGGATCCCGTTCTCAGCCTCAAAACTATAGGCCAGTTAGTCTGACGTCAGTATTAGGAAAGCTTTTCGAAGGGTTAATAAAGGATAAGATACTGGACTTCATAGCAAATCATAATACTATGAGTTTGTGCCAGCATGGTTTTATGCGTAATAGATCTTGCCAGACTAACTTAATTTCTTTTTACGAGAATGTAAGTAGAGACCTCGATTCTGGGATGGCAGTGGATGTGATTTACTTAGACTTTGCTAAAGCATTTGATACAGTGCCACACAAAAGGTTACTGGTTAAATTAAGGAATGTTGGCCTGGAACATAGTATTTGTACCTGGATAGAGAACTGGCTAAAAGATAGACTACAAAGAGTGGTGGTAAATGGAACATTTTCTAATTGGACCAGTGTTGTTAGTGGAGTACCGCAGGGCTCTGTACCCTTGCTTTTCAACTTGTTTATTAATGACCTGGAGGTGGGCATTGAAAGTACTGTTTCTATTTTTGCAGATGATACTAAATTGTGCAGAACTATAGGTTCCATGCAGGATGCTGCCACTTTGCAAAGTGATCTGTCTAAACTGGAAAACTGGGCAGCAAACTGGAAAATGAGGTTCAACGGTGATAAATGCAAGGTTATGCACTTTGGCAAAAATAATATAAATGCAAGTTATACACTAAATGGCAGTGTGTTGGGAGTTTCCTTAAATGAAAAGGATCTAGGGGTCTTTGTAGATAACACGTTGTCTAATTCTGGGCAGTGTCATTCTGTGGCTACTAAAGCAAATAAAGTTCTGTCTTGCATAAAAAAGGGCATTAACTCAAGGGATGAAAACATAATTATGCCTCTTTATAGGTCCTTGGTGAGGCCTCATCTGGAGTATGCAGTTCAGTTTTGGACTCCAGTCCTTAAGAGGGATATAAATGAGCTGGAGAGAGTGCAGAGACGTGCAACTAAATTGGTTAGAGGGACGGAAGACTTAAATTATGAGGGTAGACTGTCAAGGTTGGGGTTGTTTTCTCTGGAAAAAAGGCGCTTGCGAGGGGACATGATTACACTTTACAAGTACATTAGAGGACATTATAGACAAATGGCAGGGGACCTTTTTACCCATAAAGTGGATCACCGTACCAGAGGCCACCCCTTTAGACTAGAAGAAAAGAACTTTCATTTGAAGCAACGTAGAGGGTTCTTCACAGTCAGGACAGTGAGGTTGTGGAATGCACTGCCGGGTGATGTTGTGATGGCTGATTCAGTTAATGCCTTTAAGAATGGCTTGGATGATTTTTTGGACAGACATAATATCCAAGGCTATTGTGATACTAAACTCTATAGTTAGTATAGGTATGGGTATAAAGAATTTTAATTAAAAGTAGGGAGGGGTGTGTGTATGGATGATGGGTTTTCATTTGGAGGGGTTGAACTTGATGGACTTTGTCTTTTTTCAACCCAATTTAACTATGTAACTATGTAACTATGTAACAAGTCTCATGCCTGTATTGTCTACTTAAGGAGGAAGTTTCACCTTATTAATGGGGACAAATGAGACCAACTTTAAAAGCCTGGTGATCCAATTTTGGGTTCCCAAACCCCAGGTTGCAAATCCCCTGTTTTATACTGATGAATGCCTATTTATGGCACAGAAGGACAAATGCAGACGTTGATGGAACAGTAACACAAATAAAAATTAAAGTGTTTTTAAATAATGAAAATATTATGTACTGTTGTCCTTTACTGGTAAAACGGTTGTATTTGCTTCAGAAACACTACTATAGTTCATATAAATAAGCTGCTGTGTAGCAATAGCGGAAATTTAAAAAAGGCTATATGGCACAGGTTAAATAGTGGATAACAGATAACACCATTATGTTCTAGAGAGCTTATCTGTTATCTGTGTAACCCAAGCCCATTTCTCCTTTGGATGGCTACCCCCATTGCTTCACAGCAGCTTATTTATATAAACAATATCAGTGTTTCTGAAGCAAGCACAGAAATTTTACCAGTGCAGGGCAAAACGATTATATTTTTATTAAGTTAAAACACTTTTCTGATGTTACTGTTCCTTTACTTTTAAATTGCTGAAATAATAAAACTGTAAAATTACCCTTTATTTAAACTTGAAGCTTTCAACACAACACTTTTCTCAATTGATGTAAGGTGTTTAATCGTGCTGGGATTGCTGTGTTATCCAAGGGGATGAGGGGGCATATAGTTTTAAGGGTATGTCTTAATATAAATTAAGACATACCCTTAAAACTAAAGGATATCATATAAGTGATATCCCTGCAGTGAGCACCAACCACTTGGTTTTTTGGCGTGCTACCACAATTAATGTGGACATGATCTTGTGGTTTAAAGTGGGTGTGGTTTAACAACAGGGGGTGTAGGCCGGAAAAATTTTGTCCCTCCGTATAACAGAAGTTGGACAGCACTGCCTTAGGTCATTGGCCTGAATCAAGAGAGCAACGGACAGTTCTGTGAACAGTAGAGCCAATCATACAAAATTATCAGACAGACCAATGAGACCGATCTTCAAGCAGTGGCGAACAAAAATTCTCACATCATGGGCCATTTAACCACCATTTCCCAAGTTTTGCATTCTGAATTTGGATTATTATAGAGCAGTGTTGTACAGAGATCTTGGGCATGTCAAGGGGCAGCAAAAAATGTGATTCGCTAGATTCGTTGTCATTAAAACATTGTCATATCATGCAAATGTTTAAAGATAAATATACACGTACTGATCTTTTTGCACAATTTTGGGATGATTATGACTCGTTTTCATGGTCAGTCTGTGGATCAAACATTGAGCATTTGCCCAAACACCATATTGGCCAGTGTATGATGCACTGGCAGATTAGGAAATTAAGAAAACTGATGCTCCTCTTCATCTCCTGCTGCTCCAGTCATTTGGCTCACCTGTTGGATAGCAGAAGAATCAGCCTATGTATGGACATCTTTATGTTTGGTGCTTGACTTTTCAACACAAATTAGCTCTCTTCTACTGTGCTTGCTGGTCAGTTTCTGTGGCAGCAGTTACAGCACAATTCAAGTTTTTGGCAACACAAATTTGGCATGGCAGACTCGGTCTGTCGGCAGCTTTTATCGGCCCATATACGGGGGCCTTAATTTTGCAGGCTGAGAGAAACAGATCTGCTCAGTGTTCCTGCTACATTTATTTGAATCTTATAAGCATGTTTCTCAGTTACACACAGGTGGAGATCAGCCCAATTAAGCAGACTGTAAACAACAGCCTGTGTGTCCATAGCCTAAGAATCAAGTTATGCCTTTGAGATTTAACTGGTATTATTAACTTAAAGGGATCAAAAATGAATCAGTTAATAGTGCTGCTCTAGCAGAATTCTGCACTGAAATCCAATTCTCAAAAAGAGCAAACAGATTTTATATTCAGTTTTGAAATCTGACATGGGGCTAGACATTTTGTCAATTTCCCAGCTGCCCCTGGTCATGTGACTTGTGTCTGCACTTTAAGAGAGAAATGCTTTCTGGCAGGCTGCTGTTTTTCCTTCTCAATGTAACTGAATGTGTCTCTGTGGGACATGGGTTTTTACTATTGAGTGCTGTTCTCAGTAAAGAGTGACTGAAGTGATCAGAGCACAAGTCACATGCCTGGGGGCAGCTGGGAAACTGACAATATCTCTAGCCCCATGTCAGATTTTAAAATGTAATATTGAAAAATGGATTAAATATTAAATGGATTTCATTAAACATGACTATGAAGTCTGCTGAAGCAGCACTATTTTTGTTTATGTTTTCCCATGACGGTATCCCTTAAAAGAAAACTGTGTCTGTTAAGGAGCATTTCTCAAAAGCCTACACTTAGATCTGCTTTTTGACACCAAAAAAACTAAAAAGTCGCAGGGAAAAAAAGTGCCACTTTTTCAGGATTTATTTAGTGACAAAACTGCAACAATTCAAAATACGAAAATACTTCAGCTAAAACCTGTTGAAAAATGTACAAGTCAATGGCAGATGTCCCTTTTACAACTGGAAGATCTTTCTTTGATTCATGGTTTTCGAGGTTTGGGGATGTTTTTGACGCTGACTTTTGTGCAACAATACAAAATAGTCATAGTTATTGTGTGACAATTTCAAAAAAGGTACAGATTTCACAACTTTTCTGCGACTTTTCCCATTCATATTTATTTTAATAAATGTAATGCATTAGTGGTCTTAGAGAAACTGAGTTTTGTCGTAGTTTCAAAGACCTCTTAAACCAATAAAATCGGATCTTTGATAATAGGCCTCTTAGGGGCAATCTCAAAATGTGAGCTTAGAGTTTAACACAGAAAAACTCACTCACTTTGGATCTTTTTTTCTCTTTTAAAAAAACAACTCACAATATATAACTCATGGCTTCCATGCAACTCTAGAGATGAAAGACTATATGATTCTTGGCTTGAAGGTAATATGAGACTGAATTTGCAGGCTATTGTAACTATGTTCGGATACTGTGATTTGGATTACATGACCACACTAGATTTAACCGAAACCAGGTTTTTAAGAGCTACCAGTGTACAAAACAAGCTCTTGTGCCAAAGGGCTCCTTTTAGGTCTCACACTCATTTATATAATGTCAGATCACCTAGAAAACCCGATTGATCTGTCTCAGGGATGAATAAGAGGTTTTTGTACAGTTTGGTCCAGTGCAAGAATTACCAATTGTGCTGATCATCTCATCTTATCAATATGAAGTGCCACTCTTGCATGTGCAAATGGGAGGCATCAGTAGACTAGGATAACTGTCTTGAAAGGTTGTGATAGCACAGTGTTCAGAAACTACCTACTGTAGAACACCAGCGCAAAGTGCTGCCTTGAAAAAAGGTTAACATAGACAAATACAAGAGGTCCTCTGCACTCAACCCATTATTAATATATTAAGGACATTGAGACATTTTGTTCTTTAAAACCGGATTGCTGTGTTCCTCCAGAAACGGGGAAAAGGGAAAAAATAGCCTTTTCCCTTTTTTCCCTTTTACCCATTCACAAGTTACGTGTCTAAAGAAGTTTTGCATTTGGGGTCTTTGGACAATTGGAGTATGTGTTAAATATAACCACACTATGAATAGGCAACACATATAGATATTGAGGTCTGTGTAACACGTGCATGCCAGAGGTTAATTGAGAAGTGTGTAGTGTTTTTTCACAAGGTGTTAAATAATTAAGGCACTTAACTCACAAAGGGTGAGATACTTTTACAGTTACATAGTTACATAGTTACATAGTTAAATTGGGTTGAAAAAAGACAAAGTCCATCAAGTTCAACCCCTCCAAATGAAAACCCATCATCCATACACACACTCCTCCCTACTTTTAATTAAAATTCTATATACCCATACCTATACTAACTATAGAGTTTAGTATCACAATAGCCTTGGATATTATGTCTGTCCAAAAAATCATCCAAGCCATTCTTAAAGGCATTAACTGAATCAGCCATCACAACATCACCCGGCAGTGCATTCCACAACCTCACTGTCCTGACTGTGAAGAACCCCCTACGTTGCTTCAAATGAAAGTTCTTTTCTTCTAGTCTAAAGGGGTGGCCTCTGGTACGGTGATCCACTTTATGGGTAAAAAGGTCCCCTGCCATTTGTCTATAATGTCCTCTAATGTACTTGTAAAGTGTAATCATGTCCCCTCGCAAGCGCCTTTTTTCCAGAGAAAACAACCCCAACCTTGACAGTCTACCCTCATAATTTAAGTCTTCCGTCCCTCTAACCAATTTAGTTGCACGTCTCTGCACTCTCTCCAGCTCATTTATATCCCTCTACTACACTATATAATCTTTTCTGTTTTCCCCGTCCTCGTGAAACTTTGTTTCTGGAGGAACACAGCAATCCGGTTTTAAAGGGGAAGGAAACCTAGTTGGCGCAAACCCCCCACCCGTTTGTTGCCCACCCTCCCTCCTCCCCCCTGGCCTACCCATCCCGCTGGGCAAATGCCCCTAACTTGTTACTTACCCTTCTGCGCAGGTCCAGTCCAGGGAGTTCACAGACGACATCTTCTTCCACGCGATCTTCTTCCTGCTGTGAACGGCGTTTTGGCGCATGCGCAGTAGGAGCATTTCGCCGTTACAGATCTACTGCGCATGCGCCAAAAGTCACGCGCATGCGCAGTAGATCGTACCGGCAAAATGATCCTACTGCGCATGCGCCGTTCACAGCAGGAAGAAGATCACATGGAAGAAGATGTCGTCTGTGAACTCCCTGGACTGGACCTGCGCAGAAGGTTAGGGGCATTTGCCCAGCGGGACGGGTAGGCCAGGGAGGAGGAGGGAGGGTGGGCAACAAACGGGAGGGGGGGTGGGGGGTTTGCGCCGACTAGGTTTCCTTCCCCTTTAAAGAAAATAATTTTGATTAGGCAGAGGAGAGCCTAAGATTTGCTGGACTTTTGGGATACCTAATCTTCCTGGGACTCAAACTTATATATTGATACCTTTTGTTCCTTAAGCTACTAAAAATGCCTTGATGAATTGTGTGGTCACAACCTCATTGCACCCCCACAACTAAAAATTTGTGGTAAGCACAAATTTCCATTGTTTGTTATAATTTATACAGGAGCAGTTGCCAGCTCCATGTTGTAGCTGCCATCCTTTCCAGCTATAGTCAGGTGATCCCACTGATTTCCAATAAAAGGGCAACCTAGTTATGGAGTTTTACTTTGAAAGCAGCAAGTAAGTTGCGTATAAAACATAGTCCCTTTGTAAAATGTATAATGAAGCAATTGAATTCTTAATGAATCAGATGCAAGTTGAGTGTAGGACTGGCCACACCAGGGATGACTTTGACATAGTTGGCTGTGTGTTACAGCTGCAAGGAGTTGATCTAACCATGGATAAAAATTAAATGGATCAATTGGCAGAATTTCTGCATGTTATTCTTCACTGAAGCAAAAAAGGAAAAGTTGTGCTCAGGGGTGCACAGGGGGTACAGCTGTACCGGGCCGAGGCCTGGAGGGGGTCCCGGCTGTGTTACACTTTTCAAATTAGCCGGGCCCCCCTTAACATAGCTGAAGGTCATGTGCAGCTGAAGATCCGAAGCCACGCCAAAGACCTGCTGCTGCTGCTCAATTGTCACTCACTATGCTCTGTGCAGTAAGGCAAGTACACTCTCCTGTTCTTCCGGTGCTGCTGCTGACACGGAGGCAGGGGCTGATTTGGGCGTGGACAGGGGTGCTTCACCAATGAGGCGAGTTAAGGCTGTCGCTTCAGGCGGCAGCACCCTACTTGGTACCGGGGGTTGCAAAAATGCCACTCCTGGTACTTTAAGAGACGAATTTCCAGTTTTCAAACCGGCTCTCTGTGCTAGCGTTCTGGCCCTCTCTGCTGCCCTCATGGAACACCCTGGACCCCCTCAGGCGCAAAAAGGTAAGTGCACGGGAGGGGGAACGGCAGCAACTACTGCTGCCTCAGGCGGCTTAGGGGCCAGAATCGCCCCTGGGCATGGACGAGAAGGAGAGAGGGAGGGGAAAGGAGTAGAAGCTTTTAACCCTGCAACTCCAGACTGAGCAGTGGAGAAGAGTCAAGTATTGTAACATTGGCACTGGGAGCGGCTCTTTCCAGCCTGTATTTGTGTAATCATCTTCGCACCAGCCTAGTGTTGCTGCCATTCTATCCTAGTATGTCTGTTGTACCTTATTATTTGGCAGATCTTTCTAGTGATCATGTTGCTTGCTTATTCTATCAGTTAAAAAAAAGTTTACAATTACAATTTTTTTAATAGAACCATAAGCAGCATTACTGAAGAAATAAAAAGCTTAGCTTGAAGGTCAGTTAAAGGGGTTGTTCACCTTTAAATTAACTGTTAGTATGATGTAGAGAGTTATATTCTGAGACAATTTGTAATTGGTTTTTATTATTTGTGGTTTTTAACTTATTAAGCTTTTTATTCAGCAGCTCTCCAGTTTGCTATTTCTGTAATCTGGTTGCTAGGGTCTAAATTCCCCTTGCAACCATGCACTGATTTAAATAAGAAACTGGAATATGAATAGGGGAGGACCTGAATAGAAAGATGAGTAGTAACAAGTAAGCAATAACAATAAAGGTGTAGCCTTACAAATCATTTGTTTTTAAATGGGGTCAGTGACCCAGTTGAAAAGAATTTTGCCATTACATACTGAAATTTAACCTAAAGGTGAACTACCCCTTTAAGGTAGGAAAGGCGGAAATATGTATTTGCTGCCCTAGATTTAAAGAATGACAGAATTACTGACACTCTTATGTAATACTATACCTATACTCATCTCGTGAGCTATTGGGGTTCTGACCAAAGGTTGGACCTTCCAGTGGGGCCCTTTCTAAAAGATGGACCATAAAGAGATACTGACACCAGAAATTAAACCTTCTTGTACATCAATCATAATATTGTCTCTGCTGAAGACCCAAAGCAGCGCAGAAGACCTGAAGCCACTAAAATACCCAAAGTTGAAGTCCTGAAGCCAAGAAAAAACCCGAAGCTACAAAAGGAAACTGAAGAAGCTGAAGAAGAACCTAGGAACCTAGTTCCACTGAACACAAATGTTTTATTTTATTGAACCCCTGGCCAACAATGTTTTTTTAAAAAAATTAATAGGGGCCCTTGCACCAATGTTTTTTTAACTTGTAGGGGGGCCCTGACCACCAATGTTTTTTTAAAAACTTGTGAGTGAGGGGTTTACTGTTTTTAGCGCTGGTGTCTGTGTGGACTTTTTACTGTGGTGTGGGCGGCATCTGGGGTGGGTGGGGCCATCGGGCTCAGAAAATTTTGCTGTACGGGTCCCCGTGATTTCTGATGGCGGCCCTGGGTGGGGGTCACGGGCCGGGTAGATGGGCCATTAGAAAAGGATAGGTGTCACCCCTCCCCTTTTTCCATTGGGTGGCGATAGTGTGGCTCTAAGAGTACGAGTTGGTCATGGTGCAGGCCTACCTTTATTGAGTCGCAAGTGTGCATCGGATTTGGACTGCACGGTCTTGTCTGAGGCATGCAAGAGACTGGGTTTGCGCCATTTATGCACAATGAGGGAGCAGGGGATGGGCTAAAAAGCGTTCACGGAGGGTGCTTGGCCCCATGATCCCTGCTTCATGTTTGACCAACTTTTGGGCAATGAGCCCACGTTTTTTGAGAATACAATTCTTTGGGCAGTCAGCCCACATCTGGAGAATAAGAGCTGCAGCTGGGGTCAGGGTGTACCTAGTCCTTGATGCTTAAACTGTTAAATAAAGCCTGTGCCCTCCACAGACTTTTGCCAAAATACCTCTCTGTGTTTTAATTGAATGGTAGGGATACATCCTGGGGGGATAGGGGTTCCTTGGCCTATGGTAATGTAATAGGATAACATCTCTCTGACACCTGCATTGCAAGCTGTAGAGAATAGTACTCAATAGTAAAAAAAATCCAAGCTTCACTACGACTCCTCTAGTTACACTATTAGAGTAGGAGAAACATTGGCTTATCTAAAAGCAGTTCCATTGTGAAGTGCTGTCTCTTTCTGAAAGCACAGGATCAGGCACAATGACCTGAGATTGCTGCCTGCACACCAGTATTACAGTTTAAAAAGATATGTATTTGTTGGTTGAGGAATAAAATTGTATATGGTGGTATGAATTATTTCTAATGTAAACAGTGTAATTTACAAATAAAACAACACAACATTCATGGCAGAATCCCTTTAATATGTGAAAATGTTTTTATTTACAGTTGAAGTTGTAAAGATGTGGCATTCTCTCCCTGAAGATATTGCACTGAAAGATACATAAGATAGCTCCAAAGAGGGCTTAGTTTGAGTTTAAGCAAGGTACAAGGTTTCTGAAATAAGCATTTAACACAAATCTAGGGATTGGTCAAAATTCTAATCAGAAAATACTTTTCCCCCCAAACTGGAGAGGCTTCAAAAAGTTTTTTTCTCAAATTTCCTCTGGTGCAAATATCAGTTAAACAGGTTTCATTAACATAACTAACCTTGGGCAGGCCCAGGAGCAAGATGTGCAACTCTCCCACCCCACCATCTTTTCTATTGGGCAGACAGGATTACGGCTGGCCCCCGATGCTAAAAAAGAGGTATGTGTGTCTGTGCAGCACTACTCCATTTGGTTGTCATCCTTTCAATTGTGGCACACTTAAACAGCAAAACTCCTCTGTTCTATGCTAGCAGACCCAGACAGGGTCGGACTGGGGGGGGGGTCCAGGGCCCACCTGGGCTGCCACATAAAGGACCCCTGCCCCCCCAAGTGCCACCCTCCACAGTCGCAGGGTCCCCTCTGTGCCTCTCCCCCCCCCGTGCATACCCGCTTCATGTCTTCTTTATGCGATCGAGTGGGGGAGGTGAGGTCAGGAGTGCCGGCTCTGTGGAGCTGGTCTAGGCTGGCCAGCCCAGTACAATGCTGCTGATCGGTGGTGCTGCAGCTGAAGTAATTTGAAGAAGATCACAGAATGCGCATAACTCAACAGGTACAGCCAGGGGACGTTGGATGCGCTGTTCCTGCCTGTCGGCTGCCTTCCTGCCTGTAACGTAGGATTTACATTAATTGCAGGCGCATAGCAGGGTCACGTGGTAGGTAGTACTGGCAGAAGGCAGCAACTGTGGGCGTAACGGAAGCCTGCAGACAGTATTCACCCAGACCGTGAGTCAAGGGTCCCAGGGGCCCACCAAGGCCAGTGCCCACCGGGGTTTTTTTTTGTCTAATTTTCATAAAAATTACAGCCCCCTTGACAGTAATGGCGTGCATTTACTCCTGCGCTCCCCTGTGGCTGGACGCATGAAACCAGAACGCAGGGGAGCACAGCTCAAAACGCCCGTGTGTAAGGGCCCTTAGTCAGGCCTTCTAAAAAAGGATCAGCTGTGAGTAGTTAATTGGCTCACAGGCTATGTTATAGAAAGATAAAGTTAAATCATAAAGATTTTTCACAAAATACAATTCCCAAAATGTCTAGTGAATTTGGGAAATCACTCTCATATTGAAATTGGTCGGTAATGTTTTTTAAACATACAAACAAGGTAAACTAGGCTAGGGTACAATTTGAATGTGAATGGGGTTCCTATAAAAAACAATTAGGTATTTGAGGCAGAAAGTGTCTGTGACAGGTAGGATAACATTATCAATAGACTGAAGCTAACACTCACATGCATTGGCTATAGAAAAGCCCATACTTCTTTCCTAAGTCCTCTTGTGGCCATTTTAGGAGCATAAACGGACATTGTGCGCACTTTCAGTTTGGACACCAAAGGAGAAGGAGCTAGTTTTGGAAGCTGCCCATAAATTTACCTTTTTTTGAAAAATGGCCCACAGGGGAGAGAGGAGGAAGGTGGCCAGGAATGGGGGGAGGAAGTTAGTGGTTGGGGGGCTCAGGAATTGCTTGAGGAGGGAGCTGCCTCTCAACCAAGTCCTGAGTCCCAGGGGCAGGGGTTAGATAGGGGGTCTAGTGTTAGGGAAGCCATTGGGGGGAGAAGTCTCTGGAACCGCAGCCAGGACAGGTGGAGGTTTGTGGAGGACAAGGGCCCTTGAGGAATTGGAGGAGGAAGACATGTGCCTTCCCTCTACTCACCACATGGAACCTTTTCAACCCATATGTTTGACACCACTGCCATCTTGTGGTGATTTTTTTACACATTACAACTTAAACAATCAATCATTTAACATTTTACATTTCCCATTTTACACAATTCAGACAAACATTTAACACACACAAAACCCAATCAGCCTCTTACAAGAGGAGGACGAGGAGGAGGGCCCTCATGAAAAAAACCCACCATTCGCCAGTGAGGAGAATGTAGTGATAGTGGATGAGGTGCTGCAACAATGGGAAATGGTGTTTGGTGCCATTGCTTTAACAAGAGAGGGGAAAAAAAGAAAAAAACCCTATAACAGAAAAATGTATATTAACTAGAGATACTTAATATAGCCATTAGATGTTAGGGTTGTCCCATATGTTGAGAAGTGGACATCACTTAGTGTTTTGAAGAGCATATGTGATATCTGATGTATTAAGGGAGAAGATTACCTCCTACTAGGTGTTATAGAAGGAGAGGAAATAAAAAAAGAAGTAACTTGCAACTTGCCATTCTTTCAAACCCGGGAATCAGTCCTCTGAATCACTCTTATTGAGGGGAATGCTCGGTGGGCGTGCTGGGGAGTTGGCATTCAGTCGTTTCCTCCATTGTCTGGAAGGGAGAAATCCCTCCTGGGCCGTGGTGTAGTCTGTGGCTCCGTTGTGTGTGCTGGAGGTGTCTCCTCAGATGGGCCCAGAATGTAGTTTCGTCATTCTGTTAAATCTGGGATGGGTATGTCTAATTGTTGACAGAATTGTTGTGTCTCCACAGGATAGTGAAGGGCAAATGTTTTACCACCTTTGTGCACCACCAGAGCGAAGGGAAAGCCCCATTTTTTCCCCATTAATATTTTTATTGCTTTTCAAACAAATGCAATATATGCAGAAACACCGAACACTATCCCACACCTTCAAGGTAGTGCCTAAGCTTGGGCTCTCAACCAAGGATAGTTTATGAGAGATTAATGCATCTGCTGAGTATGGGGCACAGATGTCATTTTCCAATTGGACCCATTGAGGACCTCCGAACCCATATGCATGAGTGGAATGGCGCTAAGTTGGGCAGCATAATAATAGTGGAGTAAATTTGGAAGGCCCAAACCTCCCTGCGCTCTTGAAGCGTACAGGGTTCTCTGCTTACCCCGGGGGAGGGGGGGTTTATCCCATATGTAGCGCAATATCTTTCTCTGAAATTCCTTTAAATCTGAAAAATTAACAGAAACTGAAATAATATAGTATTTTAGGTAATACGGTCATCTTGATAGAATTTATTCGTCCCACCCATGAAATATATCTACTTTATTGTTCTAATGACTTCGTTAGGGTTAGATTGAATTAGTGAATGGTAGGCAGGCAGCATAGGAAAAAGGAGTATAAAGACAGGGACACACAGCTTCTTCAAGGAAAACACACGTTTATTTTCCCACAGTCAATAATCCACATACACAGGGGTGACCATTTTCAGGATACAAAATAAAATCATAAAACCTAGCCCACTGGGCACTACCTTCACACTTTGAAGCAGTCCCTGACTAGACTGGGCCCCTTGTGGACAACCAGCACAACCAAATAGTTTGGCTCACCCCTGTACTCACAGGACTTTCTCCCGGGTAATATTCACTCTCTTCTCAATACTCTTTGTGAGAGTCACAGGATCCCTCTGCTTCTTGCAGTAACAGGCAGCACTCCCAGCTCCTCTGGGAGTTCCTCACACAGTCAGGTCTCCTACCTGCTGTGACCTGTTGAGAGACATACTCTCCCATTCTAATTAACTTAAATGGAGTCCCTGGCTACTAAAGTCTTTAAACAGAGCACTGATTCTCTGTTTAGTAATTCCCTTCCTGGAGCCTCTCTCAGTACCTGGGGCGAAATTAAAGGCTAGAGTGACTTTTTTCCTCCTTTTCCTTGTCACTCTACCACAGGAAGCATACAATTTAGGATAGTTATTTTTATACAAATTCGAGTACAACGCAGTAAAGTTGACCCCCAGTATTGAGATACAATCGGGCTGCCACTTAAAATCAAAATTAAGCTTTAAAAGTTTAACAGCCTCGGGGGCAAGAGTCAGATTAAGGGCCTCAGATTTCTCATATAAAAGTTAGACCAGAAACATCCCCGAATTTCCCCAACAAGTTAAACAGATAAGGTAGGGAAGTTAGGGATTGTGTTACAAGCATCGTTACGTCATACGCAAACAGGGATATTTTGTGATGTAAACCATTAACTCTAAGGCCATGTATATTAGGATCAGCTCTTATGAGAGCTGCCAGTGGTTCAATAGCAAGATCAAATAATATGGGCGACAGTGGGCATCCTTGTTTTGTCCCCCGATGTATACTAAATATTGGGGACTGATATCCCATCACTGTAACATATCCCGAAGGGGATTGATATAACGCTTGCTTTTTGTAGTATCTGGTCTTTAATTTCAAAGCGGGCCAGACAGCAAAGCACGTCCCGTGGGAAGTTGCCCCTTTGAGCCCCAGCTCTGTGGATTCTCTCTATATAGGTGAGCTCCCTGGGTCATCTAGCACTTCAGAGAACAATTTAATTGCTAATTCCTTGTTCGGCACTGATTCTGGGACCCCCCGGATTTTCTAGGTCCTCTGTGTGCCTTCTCAAGTCTAGGATCGCTTGATCATGCTTTTGTATAGTCTTAACATTGACGAGGGTACCTGCTCTTATATGTGTTCAGTGCCGGGCCAAGTCAGCCGGGTGCCCAAGGCAACCCGGCCTACTACATCCGGGTACCCAAAAAACGTTGCGCTTGTCAGTCGTTGTTAGGGGCACTCACCCTGGTGGTCCAGTGGGCCGGCAGCGACGCCCACCGCACTCTTGGCAGGGACGCCCACCACGTTGATTTTCTCCCTTGCTTCCCGGTTGCTCTATGACAGGCGCAACGTGCACTTCCGGGTCTTGTGTGCAAACGTCACCAGCGTCATGACATCATCGCGCAATTATTGCCCGTTGTTTCGTTCTACTTAGTCGTTTCCTGGGTGTGCTTATTGTATTATCTTGTTTGACTCCTGCCTGCCTGACTATTCTGAATTCTGTGATCCTGACCCTTGCTCTTCTGACTATTCCAAACTCTGTAATCCTGACCTGTGCCTGCTTGACTATTCTGATAGATCTTCCGGTGTCTAACCCTTGCCTGCCTGACTCTGCTTGAACTCTGCCCGCACCGACCC
Source organism: Xenopus petersii (assembly GCA_038501925.1). Taxonomy (NCBI): domain Eukaryota; kingdom Metazoa; phylum Chordata; class Amphibia; order Anura; family Pipidae; genus Xenopus; species Xenopus petersii. Next base: position 97,807,382 of record CM076682.1, on the reverse strand, counting down.
GGCCTGTTTGACTATGTTCTGTCTTTTCTGAGAACTGTGCTTTCCGTCCAAAACCTTGCTAAACAATCGTGCCCCTTTGCTCATCCAAAACCTTCTCTTGGCTCCTCTTTTATTAAGACCTGGTGGCATCCGATTAGCCGAGGGGTCCTCCTGAGGTGAAAGGCGGCTGTTAAAGGCAGAAGCAAGAGCCGAGACCAAGGAGCCTAGCATTGGTTCTGGATTTTGGGTGCCATTTGTCTTCTTTGGTGGCCAACCGTCCTGAAGGATGCAAAAGATTTTTGTGGCTCTTCAAAGTCCAGTCATTCTAGTCTATTGCATCCTCTACCCATTCCTTCCCATCCTTAGACTCATTTGACTCTGGACTTTATTGTTGAACTACCACCTTCTAAAGGGAATACTGTAATATGGGTAGTTATTGACCGCTTCAGTAAGAAGGCACACTTTATCCCTCTTTGAAAACTTCCCTCTGCAGAGATTGTATCAGACAGAGCTTCCCAGTTTGTGTCCAAATTCTGGCGCTCTTTGTGCGTAGGACGATTGGGCTGATCTACTCCCTTGGATGGAATTTTCTCATAACAACGCTTGTCATGCCTCCTCTGGTAGATTGCCCTTCTTGACTGTGTATGGGCAGCATCCCCAAGCCTTCCCTCAAGACTTCCTCTTGTCTGATGTTCCAGCAGCTGGTGATCATGTAGCCCACATGTCTGCCATTTGGTCGGCTACCCAAGCCACTATGGAGAAAAATTCCCTATCTCACAAAAAATATGCTGATCAAAGACAGAAATCTGCTCCTTTATTTAAAGTTGGGGACAAAGTTTGGCTTTCAACGGGGAACATTCATCTCAAAGTTCCTTCTCCCAAGTTGAGTCCAAAATTTGTTGGTCCATTCCCCATAGTGGAGATCGTTCATCCTGTGGCTGTCAGACTCCAGCTTCCCCCTGAAATGCAAATCCCTAATGTGTTCCATGTGTCTCTGGTGAAAAAGGCAGTCACTAATCTCTTCTCGTCTGAGCAAAACCCTCCTTCTTCTGTCACCATGGATGGTCAACAGGAATACGAAGTGGAGAAGATTTTGCACTCAAGAATCTCCAGAGGGTCCCTCCAGTTCTTGGTCCAGTGGAAAGGTTTTGGTCCCGAAGAGTGTTCCTGGGAAAAGCAAGCTGACGTCCATGCTCCCTATTTGGTACAGGCATTCTACAAGTGGTTTCCAAAGAAACCACGATGTGGTGGTCCATTGCCCCCCTGGGGGGAGGGGGTACTGTCAGGAGTGCCCAATGGCGCTCCCGTCTCCTATGGCACTGCTCCCAAAATGGCGGCGCCCATGGCCGCCACGTGGGTAGCGGTACCGGCATCTCGTCACCGGTGTGAAAAGAAAATTTGAAAGACGCAGAGGTCACAAGTTCAATGCCTGAGTATAGGATTTGTTTTGTGCATTCCTGGGTGCTTTATGTTTTGTGTGTTATTGATTCCTGGACTTCTGACCCTGCCTGAACCTTGACCTTGTTACTATTTGCCTGCCTATTGAACTCTTGCATGGATATTTACTATAATTAAGCCTGATCCATATTTGTACTCTGAACTTGGACTTTAACCCATGGGCTTCCTCCTCGGTCTCGACTGCTCCCGCTGGGAGCCGATAGGCCCCCTGGCACAGGTGCTGCAAAATAAACACATTTACATCGTTTTGTGTGGGGCACCATATATTTTCGGAAAGTACACATTCTCCCGAATCTAAATTGAGTATGGATGTCTTTCTACTCTAAAGCACCAAGCCGCAAACTTTCCTAAATTTGGCAATTTTGGTGACATTTCTAAAAATCACCTCAAAACTTCCACCCTGCAGCATCTAATTTCCCACATACTATTAGGTATCAGGATAAATCACCCCAAATATGAAAGCCTGGGGTCCTCTGAACAGTTTGATGCCCAATATGTATAGGTGTACCAAAGCACGTGGCATATAGGGGCCCCAAAATGAAGACCCATATGGTCTGTCATTTCAGGAACTGCAAAATCAACACATTTACATAGTTTGGGGGGGGTAAAGGTAGAAAAAAGTACATTCACCCCAGAAAACCAAATATTTTTGGAAAGTACACATTCCCCTAATCCAAATTGGGTATGCATGTCTTTCTACTCCAAAGCACCAAGCCACAAACTTTCCTAAATTTGGCAATAAAGGCAGTGGTTTTTAGATTTCTGAAAATGACCTAAAAATATTGCAATTAGCCACATTTATCTCACCCAATTTCTTACATACAACTGGAAAACACCCTAAATATTGACACCAAGTGTCTACTGAACAGTTTGATGCCCAATATGCATAGATATACCAAGCAGCTGGGATGTGCGGATCCCAAATAAAAATAGTCAATGTGGATTTTCTTTCGCCGTCAGTAAACATAGACCCTTGACTTCAAATTATGTGCCACAAGACCCTCCTAACAGCAAAGACCCCTCAAAACCATTTATTTTTGGAAAGTACACATTCTGATGAATCCAACAAAGATAAGTAGTCTTTCTACACCAAACTACCAAACTGCAAAGCTTTCCTAAATGTAGAGGTTTCTACAACATTTCTGAAAATCGCGTAAAAATGTTACAGTTTGCCGCATTTATCTCATACAGTGTTTTAAGTACAAAGAAAAATCACCCTAAATATGGACGTCAGAGGTCTACTAAATAGTTTGATGCTCAATATGCATAGATTTACCAAAGTATATGGTATGTACAGACCCCAAATGAAAAACGTGCATATGAATTTTGATGCTGGCCAACTCAGCTGCTGAAAAGAGAGCCCCAACTGTGTTTTATGTGCCGTAAGACCACCAAACTGTAAAAAGACCTCCAGAAAACCATATATTTTTGGAAAGCACATATTGTGGCGGATCAAACTAAGTAAAATATATCTTTCTATACCAAAGCACCAAACAGCAAAACTATGCTAAATATACATAAGGAACAATAATGCAGGGATAAATTGCAATAAAATCACAAAAATTATGTAAATCAATGAAATAACAAAATAACTGATCCGACAGCGTAATTAGTGGCCAAAATCGATTATCCAATAGTCAAGCTGCCAAAATAACAAGTTTTTAGGCAAAAAAACCCCAAAAGATAACGGTACAATGAATAAGTAAAAAAAAAAAAGACCCGTTTGAAAGCTTGTGTATACATGTTTGTGCACTTCTAAAAGTTGTCTGAGTGTATAAATATATGTAAATAAGTGTACAAAAGGGAGCAAGTGTGCTAAAATAAAAAAAAACAATCCTTACTAAAATGTGTGTGTAAGTGTATAAATGTACTGTAAGGGGTACATTTACTAAGGGTCGAAGTAAAATCCTTCGACTTCGAATATCGAAGTCGAATGATTTACCGCAAATACTTTGATCGAACGATCGAAGGATTTTAATCCATCGATCGAAGGATTTTCCCTTCGATCAAAAAAAGCATAGAAAGCTTATGGGGAAGGTCCCCATAGGCTAACTTTGATGCTCGGTAGGTTTAAAGTGCTGAAGTAGGTAGTCAAATTTTTTTTTAAGAGACAGTACTTTGACTATCGAATGGTCAAATAGTCGAATCGTTCAATTCGAAGTCGTAGTCGAAGGTCGAAGTGGCCTATTCAATGGTCGATGTACCCAAAAAAAACCTTCGAAATTCGAAGTTTTTTTACTTCGAATCCTTCACTTAATCTGTCTTTTAAGGTGAAGACCTATACTGATTTGAAATACATGTTTTTTCTCATTATTATGCGAACCTGGCAGAATACACCACCATGTTTCCTGTCTCCTGCCACAAACAGCAATACATTCACAGTAGACACAAGTCCAATGCAGCAGTAAGCCTTCGAATATTTTTTTATATTCTTATTAACATAAACTTCACTGCAATGAGGTAATACCATAACGGTATGGCAAAAAACATTTTTAATGTCTAAATAATTAATGTATCCCAGCCCGTGCTATAAACGTATATCACATATTAATGAGAACAGTGTATAGACATTATCTCAGCAACAATTAGCTGTTTAGACACAAGATGACAGACACCCATTAAGTAAATCTGAGTGTCTGATCATAGCAAGTTAGGTTTAAAAAGGACACACGTCCATCAAGTTCAACCTTCTAATTGTAATGGAGTCCGAATTCAGCTTACAAAATGGTGGCCAAGATGGCGTCCAAGATGGCGGCCCCCAGGTTCCTCACGGACCCACTCGGACGATGACGACCTCTTCTCGCAATCTGATTGGTCGCCGGCGACGGAACAGACGTCGGCGTCAATAATGGGCGCCGGCGTCAGTCGCACACGTCAGCGCGTCGGTCGCTGACGTCAGCGCGTCCGCGCGCACGTTATGACGCCGATGCGTCCAAATTGGCGCCAAACCTGGGACTATATTAAGGAGCTCTGGGAATTCACCTGTGCCCAATTATAGGTTTTAGCTTGCTATTCCTGGGTGTGATCTTGTGAAATCTTTGTTATCCGTGTACCGACTTTTGCCTGAATTCCTCAACCTTGAACCTCTTCTGCCTGGACTGATCTTGTTGCCTGTTTGACCATTCTCTCGTCTCATCCTTATCTGTACTGCGAACTTGTACATTGTTTTCTCCTCCCTTGGTCCTCACTACCTCTGAGGCCTTTGGGCCTTACATTATAATTGGGCCATGGACCCTTCGGAGGAAAACCCAGCGCCACCTGATGTTGGTGGAGCGCTTCGTGGTCTGGCTTCCCGGATGCTGTCCTATGAGGTACAGCAGTCGCATTTTTGTCAAGCCTTGGAAACTGTACTGGCAAAGTTGTCGGCCCTAACACCTGCTGATCCTGTTCCCGTACCTGTACCCGTGGCTCCTCTCCAGGTCTCCGAGCCCCGCATTCCGGCTCCCCCACTCTACAGTGGTGACCCCGAAGCTTGCCGCGGGTTTATCAACCAGTGCGAGGTCCACTTTGCACTCGCACCCAGCCAATTCGTCTCTGAACGTGCCAAGGTGGGCTTCATTTTCTCCCGCCTGCAAGGGAAGGCATTGGAGTGGGCTTCACCGCTATGGGAGAAGGAAGATCCTATTATTGACAATGCCAGACTCTTTGTCCGCGAACTTCGTGTTGTGTTTGATGCTCCGGGTCGTGCCACAGCTGCTTCCGCACGCCTGTTCCATCTTCAACAGGGTACTCGCTCAGTATCAGAGTACGCCATCGAATTTCGCACCCTGGTTGCAGAAACGTCGTGGAATAATGACGGGTATCACGCTGCCTTTTACAACGGCCTGGCGATACGAATAAAGAATGATCTGGTGTCCAGGGAAATTCCATCCCGCTGGGAAGATCTAGTCGCCTTGGCCATAAAGATCGATACTCGGCAGAGGGAGTTCCAAGCTGAGCTCGACAGAGAGCGCTCCCCAACCAAAAGATTCCACAGGTTTCAACCTACTCTGGCTCCTCGTTTTCAAAGACCCTTCCTTCCCAATCCGGCTTCCACCTTGCCTTCTCCAACTCCTGCGGCTTCTGCTTCTTCTTCCCTGCCTATGGAAGAACCTATGCAGATCGGACGGGCCCGTCTAACCGAACAGGAAAAGCTTCGGAGAAGGGCTGCTGGACTTTGCCTCTACTGTGGCGGTAAATCCCACTTCGCCTATGAGTGCCCAGTGAAGCCGGGAAACGCCAGCACCTAGGTAAGACTGGGGAGACTTACCTGGGTGGAATTGGTCCTTCTCCCCATTCTTCTGCTCAACGCTTCCTCCTTCCTGTGCAGATTCGTTTTGGAACCCAGATGATTTCGTCCGAAGCCTTCCTTGATTCCGGCGCAGCTGGGAATTTCATGGATAAAGTCTTCGCTGAAAGTCACTCCATTCCCCTGCATTCTCTGGCGGTTCCCCTTCGTGCTTTGGCGATTGATGATCGACCGTTATCTTCTGCTATTATTTCTCACTCCACTGATGAACTTTCTGTTATTGTGGGAACCATGCATCTAGAAAGATTGTCTTTTCTGTTAATTGACTGTCCTTCCACTCCCATTGTGCTTGGTCTGCCCTGGTTGAATACCCACAACCCAGTAATAGACTGGGCTTCGTCTCAAATCTCCCGTTGGAGTCCTTTCTGCCAACAAAATTGTTTACCCAACAAATCCCTCATTAAAGTTTCATCTGTGTCTCCAAATTCTTCTCTGCCCTCTGTTTACCAAGCCTTTTCCGATGTCTTCAATAAAAAATCGGCCGAAGTTCTGCCTCCCCATCGCCCCTATGATTGTCCCGTCGAACTTCTTCCTGGAACCATGCCTCCCAGAGGCCGCACCTATCCGCTTTCCCCTTCTGAAACCCGTGCCATGAAGGAATACATCCAAGAGAATCTGCAAAGAGGTTTTATTCGTCCTTCTTCTTCCCCGGGTGGAGCTGGCTTCTTCTTTGTAGAAAAGAAAGATGGAGGTTTGCGGCCCTGCATTGACTATAGGGGTTTAAATAAAATCACAATTAAAAATCGTTATCCCCTTCCCCTCATCTCTGAACTATTCGACCAACTCAAGGGGGCTTGTCTTTTCACCAAATTAGATCTTCGTGGGGCTTATAATTTAATCCGGGTCAGAGAAGGAGACGAGTGGAAGACCGCATTCAACACTCGTGATGGGCATTACGAGTATCTTGTGATGCCATTCGGCCTCTGCAACGCCCCTGCGGTCTTTCAGGAATTTGTAAATGACATTTTCAGAGATTTGTTGGGTCAATACGTGGTGGTGTACTTGGACGATATTCTTATTTTTTCCAAGAACCTTGCTGAGCACCGTCTTCAAGTCCAAGAAGTCCTTTCCCGTCTACGGAGAAATAATTTATTCGCCAAGTTGGAGAAGTGTTCCTTTGAAGTTTCGTCCATCTCCTTCCTTGGTTACATCATTTCGCAACAAGGCTTCAGAATGGATCCTGCTAAAGTTTCCGCTATCCAGGACTGGCCTCTCCCCACCAGTGTTAAAGCTATCCAAAGATTCATTGGCTTCGCCAACTATTACAGACAATTCATTAAGGGGTTTTCGTCCAAGGTTGCTCCCATTCTTTCCCTCATCTGAAAAGGGGGTAAGCCTCAGCATTGGTCACCTTCAGCTCTGGAGGCATTCAAGACTCTTAAAACTTAGTTTTCTTCCGCTCCAATTCTCAGACACCCAGAACCTCTCCAACCATTCTTCATTGAAGTGGATGCTTCAGATGTCGGTGCTGGAGCAATTTTGTCTCAAAGAGCGTCTTCTGATGGAAAACTACATCCCTGTGCCTTCTTTTCGAAAAAATTCTCCTCTTCTGAACAAAATTATGATGTGGGAAATCGTGAGTTACTGGCCGTCAAGCTTGCTCTAGAAGAATGGAGACATTTGCTGGAGGGTTCTTCTGTTCCTGTGACCATCTATACAGACCATAAAAATCTAGAGTATATCCAGACACTCAAACGCCTCAATCCTCGTCAAGCTAGGTGGGCACTATTCTTCTCTCGCTTTAATTTCATTTTAACCTTTCGGCCTGGTGCTAGGAACAGGAAGGCGGACGCTCTTTCCAGAAGTTTTCTTCTCGAAGATCTCAATCCTGCAGAACCGGAATCCGTTGTGCCTCCTACAAAGATCATCGCTGCTCTATTTCCCTCTTTGGCCTCTCAATTATTGTCTGTTCAGTCTTCCGCTCCTGTTGGAACTCCTGTTGGTGTCGCCTTTGTCCCTCCGGAACTTCGTCATTCTATTCTGGTCCAGTCCCACAGCTCCAAACAGGCCGGTCACCCAGGAATCAGAAAGACCACTGAACTCTTGTCTCGTCTTGTATGGTGGCCTTCTTTAAGAAAAGATGTCAAAGACTTTGTTTCTTCTTTCCTCACTGTTCATTAAACACATTTTTCGCCTCCACGGTTTCCCTGCCGAAATTGTCTCTGACCGTGGATCGCAATTCGTTTCCAAATTTTGGAGGTCCCTGTGTAAAGCCCTTGGTGTTTCTCTTCAGTTTTCCTCTTCTTATCACCCACAGTCTAATGGAGCGGCAGAGAGGGTTAATCAGGCCCTTGAACAATTCCTCCGATGTCACGTATCTTTGTGCCAGGACGATTGGGCTGATCTGCTTCCATGGGCTGAATTTGCGCATAATAATGCCTTACATGTTTCTTCTGGAAAATCTCAGTTTTTCTGTATGTATGGTCTTAATCCTTTGGCTTTTCCTCAGGACTTATTACTTACCAATGTCCCTGCCGCCAATGACCAAGCTGCCCACATGTCGGCCATCTGGCACGCCACTGTCGTCAATTTGGAAAAAAGTTCCTTGGTCCAGAAGAAATTCGCTGATCAGAGAAGAATTCCTTCCCCTCCATATGCACCCGGTGACAAGGTTTGGCTGTCTACACGGAACATTCGTTTAAAAGTCCCCTCTCCTAAACTTGGTCCCAAGTTTATTGGTCCCTTCCCCATCGCTGAGGTCATCAATCCGGTGGCGGTCCGTTTGCAACTTCCCCCGGAAATGCGGATTCCGAACGCCTTCCATGTCTCATTACTCAAACCTGCAGGTACTTCTCCTTCTTCTTCTTCCTCCTCAGCTCCTGTCATGGTGGACGGTCATCAGGAATTTGAGGTGAAAAGAATCCTGGACTCCCGGGTTTCGAGGGGTACCCTACAATACCTCATCGAATGGAAGGGGTTCGGCCCTGAGGAGTGCTCCTGGGTAAGAAGTTCGGATGTCCATGCTCCTCTCTTGGTCCGAAAATTTCATCGACAGTTTCCTTCTAACCCAGGTGGTCCTGAGGCCCCCCCTAGGGAGGGGGGTACTGTAATGGAGTCCGAATTCAGCTTACAAAATGGTGGCCAAGATGGCGTCCAAGATGGCGGCCCCCAGGTTCCTCACGGACCCACTCGGACGATGACGACCTCTTCTCGCAATCTGATTGGTCGACGGAACAGACGCCGGCGTCAATAATGGGCGCCGGCGTCAGTCGCACACGTCAGCGCGTCGGTTGCTGACGTCAGCGCGTCCGCGCGCACGTTATGACGCCGATGCGTCCAAATTGGCTCCAAACCTGGGACTATATTAAGGAGCTCTGGGAATTCACCTGTGCCCAATTATAGGTTTTAGCTTGCTATTCCTGGGTGTGATCTTGTGAAATCTTTGTTATCCGTGTACCGACTTTTGCCTGAATTCCTCGACCTTGAACCTCTTCTGCCTGGACTGATCTTGTTGCCTGTTTGACCATTCTCTCGTCTCATCCTTATCTGTACTGCGAACTTGGACATTGTTTTCTCCTCCCTTGGTCCTCACTACCTCTGAGGCCTTTGGGCCTTACACTAATATGCCTAACTGCTAGTTGATCCAGAGGAAGGCAAAAAAAAACCCATCTGAAGCCTCTCCAATTTGCCTCATATGGGGAAAAAATTCCTTCCTGACTCCAAAATTGCAATCGGATTATTCCATGGATCAACTTGTACTATGAGCTATCTTCCATAACCCTGTATTCCCTCACTCGCTTGAAAGCCATCCAACCCCTGTTTAAAGCCAAATGTATCAGCCTGTACAACTGATTCAGGGAGAAAATTCTACATCTTCACAGCTCTCTGTAAAAAAAACACTTCCGAATATTTAGGTGGAACCTCTTTTCTTCTGGAAAGACTGGAAAGACCTACTGGAAAGACTTACTGGTAAATAAAGCATTAGAGAGATTATTATATGACCCCCTTATATATTTATAAATGGTTATCATATCACCCCTTAAACGCCTCTTCTCCAGGATGAACATCCCCAATTCGGCCAGTCTTTCTTCATAGCTAGGATTTTCCATACCTTTTACCAGCTTAGTTGACCTTCTCTGTACCCTCTCTAATACAGTAATGTTCTGTTTGAGCATTGGAGACCAAAACTGTACGGCATATTCTAGATGGGGCCTTACCTGTGCTCTATAAAGTGGAAGAATGACTGCTACCTGCTGTGAATAAATGCCCCCCCTTCATTAGCCCAACAGACCTTAGTTTATAAAGCAGTTATCTGTGGGGCACGGTATCAAACGCTTTGGCAAAATCCAAATAGGTCACATCTACTGCCCCCCTGCTGTTCAGCATCTTACTTACCTCATCATAAAATGCAATCAGATTAGTCTGACATGACCTATCCTTCATAAAGCCATGCTGATTACTGTTCATAATGCTATTCACTAGGACAACATTTTGAATGTGATCCCATAGCAAGCCTTCAAATAATTTGTCCACCACAAATTTACTGGCCTATAATTGCCAGGCTGAGATTGTAATCCCTTTTGAAATAGTGGAATAACACCATCTTTTTCCAGTTGAAAGCGAATCTGAGAAAATCAGAAATAGGGGCCGGTCTACAACTGAACTAAGCTCTCTCAGAACCTGGGGGTATATGCCATTTGGCCCTGTTATATATTTCATAACATAGAAATAAGAGAATTTCTAAATAAAAACATTTTAAAATATTGTACCGTTTCAGAAATCAATGCTACTGTTCCCCTCTCAACAATCTCGCTCATTTAATGCACTAGTTTGTGTCATATTTTGATTGACAGACAGGTCTAATACAGTGCTGTCCAACTTCTGTGGTACTGAGGGCCAGAATTTTTCTGTCTTAAATAGTGGGGGGGAACGATAATAGAAACCAGTGTTGATCACTCCCTGTTTTTAAACCACACTCACTTTAAACCACACCCATGTTACCACAAGACCATGTCCACATTAATGGTGGTAACACGCTAAAAAAAACAAATGGTTGGTGCTTACTGAGGGATATCACTCATATGTTAAAAAAGATAAGTCATATTAAGACCCTTAAATACCCTTAAATCCATATGCTTCATCCTCCCCTGTGGATAACACAGCACCCCCAGTAGATGATTAAACACCTTAGGGACCCCTAACAAGAATTTTCAAATGCTAATGAAACCCCAGAACAAACCCTAACAGGCTTATGCACCACAAGCAGAGCAGGGCACACACAGGCAGAATATGGCACACATGGAGCATAGGACAGGCAGAGTATAGCACACACAGGGAGCATAAGGAAGGAAGAGTATGGCACACACAGAGAGCATAGTGCAGGCAGAGTATGGGACACAAAGCGAGCATAGGACAGGCAGAGTATGGTACACACAAGGAGCATAGGACATGCAGAGTATGGCACACCCAGGGAGCATAGGCAAGGCAGAGTATGGCACACACAGAGAGCATAGGGCAGGCAGGGTATGGTACACCTGGGAGCATAGGACATGCAGAGTTTGGCACAAATTTAGAGCATAGGACAGGCACAGTATGGCGCACACAGGGAGCATAGGGCAGGCAGAGTATGGCACACACAAGAAGCACAGGGCAGGCAGAGTATGGCACAAACAGAGAGCAAAGTGAAAGCAGAGAATGGCACACATAGGGAGCATAGGACAGGCAAAGTATGGCACACACCAAACAGGGAGCATAGTGCAGGCAGAGTATGACACGCACAGGGATCATAGGACAGACAGAGTATGGCATACACAGGGAGCACAGGACAGACAGAGTATGACACACACAGGGAGCATAGGGCAGACAGAGTATGGCACACACAGGCATAGTAGGACATGTAAAGTATGGCACACACAGGGAGCATAGTGCAAGCAGAGTATGGCACACATAGTGAGCATAGGGAAGACAGATTATGGCACACACAGGGAACATAGGACAGGCAGAGTATGGCACACACAGGGAGAATAGGGCAGACAGAGTATGGCACACACAGGGAGCATAGGACAGGCAGAGTATGGCACACACAGGGAGCATAGGGCAGGCAGAGTAAGGCACACCCAGGGAGCATAGGGCAGACAGAGTATGGCACACACAGGAAGCATAGGGCAGGCAGAGTATGACACACACAGGAAGCATAGGACAGGCAGAGTATTATCAGGACTGCCAGAAGTACCCGACGTCACTGTTTACATTCTCGGCGGTCAGTGAAGATCCAAGATGGCGGTGGCCATGCTGAACACATGGCTGCAGCATCGCTGCATGATGATCTCATCACTGGTGCCGGGATCTCGTCATAAAAGGGCGCCCAAAACACTGTGACGGTGCCCAAGAATAGAATTCAAATCACTACTGATCCTGGGTTCCTGTACTGCCTGTTTTCCAGCCTTGATCCCTGCTCCAGCCCTGATTCATGCTCCCAGCCCTGATTCCTGCTTCCAGCCTTGATTCCTGCTCCCTGTCCGTGATTCCTGTTACCTTCCTGTGTTATTGAACTTTGGCTGGACTTTGGACTTTTGCATCTGTTCTGCCTGCCCTCGTTAACTCCTGCCTGTGACCACTACTATTGATTCTGCTTAACCCTTCGGATACCGCAACCTTGCTCCCACTAGAGGGCTTCCTCCTTGATCCAGACTACCTCCCTGGAGGGAGCTCCCGGCTCCCTGACAAGTATGACACACACAGGGAGCATAGGACTGGCAGAGTATGGCAGACACAAGGAGAATAGAACAGACAGAGTATGGCACACACAGGGAGCATAGGCAAGGCAGAGTATGGCAAACACAGAGATCATAGGACAGGCAGAATATGGCACACACAGGGAGCATAGGGCAGGCAGAGTATGGCACACACAAGAAGCACAAGGGAGGCAGAGTATGGCACACAAAGGGAGCATAGGCAAGGCAGAGTATGGCACACACAGAGAGCATAGAGCAGGCAGAGTATGGCACACACAAGAAGCACGGGCAGGCAGAGTATGACACACACAGGGAGCATAGTACAGGCACAGCATGACACACCAGGGAGCATAGGACTGGCAGAGTATGGCACACACAGGGAGAATTGTGCAGACAGAGTATGGCACACCCAGGGAGCATAGGCAAGGCAGAGTTTGGCACACACAGAGAGCATAGAGCAGGCAGGGTATGGCACACACAGGGAGCATAGGGAAGACAGATTATGGCACACACAGGGAGCATAGGGCAGGCAGAGGCTTGATAAAAGGCCTTGGTGGCCCGAAACGTTGCCCTGTTTGAAATGCTTTGACACAATAAATTTCACGCTTGTGCAAATCTAAAGTTTGCTGATGATATCTGCTTTAACAGGGCAGGCAGAGTATGGCACACACAGGGAGCATAGGGCAGGCAGAGTATGACACACACAGGAATCATAGGACAGGCAGAGTATGACACACACAGGGAGCATAGGATTGGCAGAGTATGGCACACACAGGGAGAATAGAGCAGACAGAGTATGGCACACACAGGGAGCATAGGGCAGACAGTATGGCACACAAAGAGTGCATAGGGAAGGCAGAAAAGAGCAGGAGACAGGTAAACCTATCAAGACCACTTGATGTGCTACATACAGTGACACAGTGCTGGTGCTCCTTTAGCAGTTTGTATGTATTGTGCACAATGTGGGCAGTTTCAGTCTGGGTCTCAGGTGTGGACAGTACAGGGCTTTAGGAGTGTGAACAATAGAGGAGTTACAAGTGTGAACAATGCAGGGGGATTACATGTGTGAACAATACAATGATTTACAGTCTGAATTTGAGGTTTAAACAATGGAAGGGACAGTTAATCTCTCTAGTGATCCAATTTAAAGTTTACATATGGTAATCAGACACAGCAGGCATACTTTCATGTGGGGGCCACACAAGGGGGGGGGCAGCCCTGGTCTAATACAGCTTCTGGCACAAATCCTGCATGTAGAGTTGTGCTGGAGTCAGTTAATTTGAAAAAGTGATCTGAAATACATCTATATTCCAGAAAAAAGAGCACCCCCACCACTGTTGCATTCAAGCCAGACTCCTGCATGCTGAGAGACAGATTGCTGAGAGGAGGGGGAAGTGAAAAGTAGCCTCATTTTTGCTGAACTAGTGCTGAATTTTTTATTGATTATATTTAAAAAGTCTCTTATTTCCTTGTAGGGATGCACCGAATCCAGGATTCGGCCAGGATTCGGCCGAATCCTTCTGCCCGGCCAATCCGAATCCTAATTTGCATATGCAAATTAGGGCGGGAGGGAAATTGTGTGACTTTTTGTCACAAAACAAGGAATTGAAAAAAAAATTCCCCTTCCTACCCCTTATTTGCATATGCAAATTAGGATTCGGATTCGGTTCGGTATTCGGCCGAATCCCTATTTCCTTGTAATTAAAAATACAGTATTACATTTTCATGATGATCCCCCTTTAAAGAAGAACTAAAGTGTAACTAAAGAAGTAGGGCAGAAATGTTGTACCATGTTTTGGGCTTCTGTCAGAACCCAAGGCAACCACAGACCTTTAGCAGGGAAGACTTGTGTCTTCAAAGATGCCCCAGTAGCTCCCAGTCTTCTTTTCTGTTAATTCATGGCACATGCTTTGTGCTGCTGTCAGTTAATGAGCTTAGGGACAGGCACACAATATGCTGTGTTTATATACAATATAAATTTCATTAAACAAGAATGATTAGTAATTAATACCGATTATTACATGGCAGCACAGAAACCAGTGCAATTAGCATCAGAATTTATTAATCAGCTCTGTAGCATCAGCTTATATTACAGGCCAACCTCATTTTCTATCTGATAATTTGTGATGACCCCTAAGCTTAGCTGCTCAGAGCCTACTGAGCATGTGAGTGTCACAGACACTTTCCAAGATGGTGACCCCCTGTGACAAGTTTGAAGTCCTGGATTATTGTTGCTATTGAGAACATGAAATGTTAGGCTGATGCAATTAGTTCAGTATGTAAAATATAGCATTTTTAGCCATATTCATTTTTTTTATATAATATTTTTTATATTCATGTGAAAAAAAAAAGACAAAGCATACACAGACATGATGTCAAGACTGCGAGTACTGGGGTTGTCCCAGCTCGCAGGATGAGAATGCAAAGATAAAGTTCAGTATTGCCTTGAACCATTAGCCATATTCATTTTTAGGGTTTAGTTCTCCTTTAAAGGTATACTGTCATGGGAAAAACATTTGTCAAAATGAATCAGTTAATAGTGGTGCTCCAGCAGAATTCTGCACTGAAATCCATTTCTCAAAAGAGCAAACATATTTTTATATTCAATTTTGAAATCTGACATGGGGCTAGAGATATTGTTAATTTCCCTGCTGCCCCAAGTCAGGTGACTTGTGCTCTGATAAACTTCAATCATTCTTTACTGCTGTACTGCAAGTGCAGCCAAACAAAAGAACAATGGGAAGGTAACCAGATAACAGCTCCCTAACACAAGATAACAGCTGCCTGGTAGATCTAAGAACAGCACTCAATAGTAAAAACCCATGTCCCACTGAGACGCATTCAGTTACATTGAGAAGGAAAAACAGCAGCCTGCCAGAAAGCATTTCTCTCCTAAAGTGCAGGCACAAGTCACATGACTAGGGGCAGCTGGGAAATTGACAAAATGTCTAGCCCCATGTCAGATTTCAAAATTGAATATAAAAAAATCTTTTTGCTCTTTTGAGAAATGGATTTCAGTGCAGAATTCTTCTGGAGTAGCATTATTAGTAATAAGAGATAAAATACTGGAATACATTTCAAATCACAATACTATAAATTTTGGCCAGCATGGTTTTATGCCCAATAGATCTTGCCAGACAAATGTAATCAGATTTTGATAAAGCATTTGTTACAACACCCTGCAGAACCTTTTAGGTAATATTGTTCAGGAGCATAATATTTGTAGTGTGGATAGAGACGTATTACAAAGAATAGTGATAAATGGACCAATGTTACAAGGGATGCACTCCTTTGGTTCTTTGCTTTTTAGTTTGTTGAGGAATGATTTAAAATACAAAAAGGGGGTTGTGGGAGCACTCCTAAGGCTAAGTAAAAATGTTTTAAAGTATAATGGAAGTGCTACTGACTTGGTCAATTAATCAATGCACATTTCCTGGTCCCCTGTCTAAGTAATTCAGTATAAATGCAAGTGCATGTGTTCACAAAGACGGGTTTTTAGTTACAAAGCTATGATCATAAAGTTGATAAACCACCATACCACATCAAGGTAAACCCCATACGGTGGTCCCTAACTTGTTTACCTCTGGTCATAGTATAAATCGTTTTGAACCTTTCTGCATAGTAGCATTAATTGAAGTAAATTTCTCCTGAACCTTGGTTTCAGTCTGAGGGCTAAATCCTCCCCCGTCACTAGCTTGCAGTTTTTAAGAGAGAGAGATTGCCCAAACCAAATGTAACAATGGAAAAATAATAATGAAGGCAATGTAAAGTTGTATGTATAGGTGCACACTTTGAAAGTGTGTACGTACATGTATGTATGTGTGTGAGTATAGGTGTGCATATAGGTAAGAATATAGGTGCGAGCAAACAAAAGTAAAAAAACAAGCTAGATTAGGTGTACTGATAGGAGTAGTAAGTGTAAATAGGAGCAAAAGTGTTACTTGATGCAGTTAAAAACATAGGGCCACCATTAGTTAAATGGGGTAAGTATGGGTTGCTACAAACCACATGAAACTTAGCCACAGGTTCCGGCTACATCATTTCAAATACAAAATGGGGGGTTGTGGGAGCACTCCTAAGGCTAATAAAAATGTATTAAAATATAATGGAAGTGCTACTGACTTGGCCAATTAATCAGTGCACAGGAATAAGGAATGATTTAAGGTTGGCATAGTATACACCTTCTCTGTTTTTGTTAATGACAATAAATTGTGCAAAATTAAGTTCCATGCAGCATATTTCCACTTTGCAGAGATATAAAAAAAAAATTGGAGTACAGGGCAGCAAACTAGGGAATAAACTCTAATGGTGGTAAGTACAAGATTATGCAGGAACAAAAGAGCACAACGAAACAAAGCAGGCAGAATGGTGAACCAAAGAAGTCCAGCAACATTGAGGACACATGGGAATAAGGTAAATAGAATAAATAGCAGCTGGGTAACAGGTTGTTTTTTTTTAAAAATACACTTTAAGGTGCATTTATTATCTGCTTTTATAAAGCAAAACAAATGGATTTTCTTTATCCACATCAGTCCTTCCCCTGAGTTTACAGACAATTGTACTGTACCACAGTATCACATTCTCACAAACACACTAGGTTCAGTTTCATCAGGTACCAATTAACTTGTGCTACAAGACAATTTCAGTGGCATTGGAGGAAGGCTTAAATATATAAAATACCAAACACAGTGCTGATGTTCCACTTGTGCACTGGTAAAACCACTGACCCGTAGGAAATTATAGATGGATCTTTTTTCACAAAGAAGAGAGTTTGTATGCCTAATGGAGGAATGTAATTAAAATCACAAAATGTTTTTAAAGTGGTGTTTTTGTAAATGTTTAGTGCTGCTCGCAATGTAAAATCATTCGCTGGCAAATATTACATAACTAAGTAGTTAGCAGTAACACCTGCTCTTGAGTTACGTTGCAAGCTATTCGATTGAGAAATTGTATTACATACAATGCAAATGTTCACAAAAGCCATTTGGGCACAAACTTTGCGAGAAAGTATTGAGGTCTGTAATGGGTCAAACATTCGCAATGGCCTTTGTGAATGTTTTTTGAACTAACAGATGGAAGAAATGGTAAAAGGTAGGTCAAATGAAACAATAGCAAAATCACTGAGGTGGCAGAAGAGGGAGAAGTGAGGTATAAATATATAGAGCAATGCTGTCCAACTGGTGGCTCGTGGACCACATTCGGCCGCGACACCCCCTTGTGTGGCCCCCCACATGAAAGTCTGCTTGCTGTGACTGTTTACCCTGTGTAAGATTTAAAAGGTATCAGTACTGAAATTAAGTGGCTCCTGCATTGTTTACAGCTCAAATTCAGACAATAATCTTGTAATCTCCCCTGAAATTTTTCACACCTGTGAAACCTTTTTTGTTCACACCTCAGAGCCAGATTTAAAGTGCTCACTTTGTTCATCTGTTCACACATCAGACAAACTGCTGGAGGGGCACCAGCATTGTGTTACTGTATGTATTATATAGTAGAAAATCAGATGGCACACACTCTGGCAAATGTGCAAAAAACTTGTAGTTTATTGAGATCCACAATAAACTACAAGTTTTTTGCACATTTGCCAGAGTGTGTGCCATCTGATTTTCTACTATTTATGGATTACTGAAACCAAGGTTTCCAGATTGAGCACCACCTGTATACACGCACAGGTTTTGCATTACCACTGATTAAGGTTACTGTATGTAGCATAGTATGAAGAGTGGTCCTGATAGATTTCCCTGTCTTTTGCATTTTCTGCCTGCCCCATGCCCTATTCTCTTGTGTGTGCCATACTCTGCCTGCTCTATTCTCCCTGTGTGTGCCATACTCTGCCTGCCGTTATTACAAGGAAATAAGAGACTTTTTAAATATAATCAATAAAAAATTCAGCACTAGTTCTGTAAAAATGAAGCTACTTTTCGCTTTCCCCCTCTCAGCAATCTCTCTCTCTCAGCATGCAGGAGTCAGGCTTTTATTGATAGCTTGAATGCATTAGTGGTGGGGGTGCTCCTTTGTCTGGAATATAGATGTATTTCAGATCACTTTTTCAAATTAATTGACTCCAACACAACTCTACATGCAGGATTTGTGCCAGTCTGTTTTAATACTGCTAGGCAAAGGCAGCCCCCGAAGATGTATTAGACAAGGGCTGTCCAATTGGCAGTCCGCTGGCCGCATGTGACCCCCCCTTGTTTGGCCCCCCACATGAAAGTCTGGCTGCTGTATCTGCTTACCGTGTGTAAACTTTAAATGGTATCACCACAGAGATTAACTGGCCCCTGCATTGTTTAAACCTCAAACTCAGACTGTAATCTCCTGTATTGTTCATACATGTTCACACATTGTGATGAGTGATATCTCTGCAGTAAGAACCAGCCATTTTTTTTGGTGTGCTACTACCATTCATGTGGGCATTGTGGTAACACGTGTGGTTTAAATTTGCTGTGGTTTAAAACAAGGAGTCAACACTGGCTTCCATTATCGGCTGCCACTGTGTAGGCAAGAAAAATGTGTGCCTTTGGTGTCACTACCACTTTGACTCTGTCATACTCTGGGTAAGAAGTGCATCGTCGCTTGCAAGCAGTGAACGGAGTGTATGGTTTCCCCGCAGTTGAAATCGGTAGTGCTCGCCATGGCAACGTAGGCGGGGCTAAGGCCAGACACTGCGGGTGAGCAAGGAGCTGGTGTCTCTGGGAACCGGAAAGCGAACAATACAAATAGGTGAAGCAGCAATCCACACTGGTATGATCTGCCTAGAGTGGGACCACAAGGGAGAGATCGGCCCATACCTTAGATCGCCTGGGGGTAAGTGTTTCTAATTTTTCCCTGACGTGAGTCGGGGATGCAGCCTGATCTAGCGACGGATGTTTTTTAAACTCACGCTGGGGGAGTATGGACACGGACTAACATCACTCAGTGACTGATGCACAGACTATATTATTGCAGTCACAGACTCGCTAATCTTATCACTATTATGAATTTAAGTCACACGTTGAATACACCCACTAATTATGACGTCATCTGCAGATATTTGGCGCCATTTCTTCACTTTTAAAAACCGTTCCACTGTTGTAGAGTTTTCACTTTCCTGAAGACGGCTCACGTATATATTTATATATATATAATATATGGACAAACAATCCCTGTTTTGTTTAAAGGGTATGGCATTTTTTAGTAGCAGTATGCACAAAATGTCGCTGTCGTAAATATATTGATAATGGGTTGAGTGCAGAGGACTCTTGTATTTGACTATATGTATTTTGTGGTCACAGCCTCATTGCACCCCCGCTTAATGTTTTTAAAAAATAGTGGTGAGCACAACTTTCCCTTGTTTATTATAGTTTATACAGGAGCAGTGACCAGCTCCATGTTGTAGCTCCCACCCTTCCCAGCTATAGTCAGGTGATCCCACTGGTATCTAATAAAAGGGCAGCCAAGTATGGAGGTTTACTTTGAAAGCAGCTAGTAAGTTGAAGGTAAAACTTAGTCCCTTTGTAAAATGTATAATGAAGCAATAGAATTCTTAATGAATCAGATAAAATTGAGCATAGGACTGCCCAGATATGGGATGACTTTGACGTAGTTGGCCAGCTTAAATATATTGCAATATATGGACAAACAATCCCTGTTTTGTTTAAAGGGTAAGGCATTTTTTAGTAGCAGTATGCACAAAATGTTGCTGTCTTAAATATATTGATAATGGGTTGAGTGCAGGGGACTCTTGTATTTGAATATATATATATATATATATATATATATATATATATATATATATATATATATATATATAATCTGTGTCAAACGACCGCACTCTGAAGACCGGACTTTGTTTAATCTTTGCGGGTGCAGGGTCCAAAAAATTCATATAGAGATTTGTTTGCAAGGATCCGCACACCAAATTTTCATCAAAATAAGTGTTTTATCTAGTACATAAATGGGTTGAGTGCAGAGGACTCTTGTATTTGACTATATATATATATATATATATATATATATATATATATATATATATATATATATATATATATATATATTGTGGGGAGAAGAAGCCAGCACTCACGAAAAAGTCACGAATCGTGCCTGGGTGCAGTCCTTGTAGGGAATAGATGTAGAAGAAGAATTGAAGATCGCACTCGCAGGACTTATGTGTAGATAAATCAATTTATTCAGTGAACAGTCGCTGACGTTTCGGCTGATCCGACAGCCTTTCTCAAAGTACAAAAATGGTGCTAGCAAACGAATTAAATACCAGATGTGGCGGGAGAATTACAAACAGCAACCAGACGCAGGGGAAGTGACGTGATAGATACCTTAAGAATGACGGTATCGCATTACATAACACAAAACAATATGATATCTACAGTGTGAAATTACATATAACAAACTGAAATGCAAATACATATAACAAAAAATAAAAATGAAAGAAAAATAAAGAAAAAATAAAATATAAAAAATATATATAAAATATATAATATATAACTACCCAGGACTATTAAAGCGCCGCATCAATGGGCCGGCGTCTCATTTCTTATCAAATGTCTGTTATAGTGTAACTAAAAAGTATCACAAGACGTGCCAATCAAAATATGTAGCAAAATATTAGGAGGAAAGAAAATAGTAACAAAGGGTTGTGCTTCGTGTGGGTCTCAGTAGCCGTCAAGTAGGGACAAAAGTGTAGTAAAAGACATGGAGAACCGACGAGTAAGGATTCAGTGGTAAATCGAGGGGAGGAAAAGTAACGAGGAATCAGAAAGGGAAAAGGAGGAATCAAATGAAAAAAGTGAAAAATAAAAAATAAAAAATAAAAAATAAAAAATAATAATAAAAATAAAAATCAAAAGGAAAAAAATGGAACGGACAAAAAATGAAAACATTAGTAAAACTTGGGCTTGGGGTATATGGGCAAAACTTGTAGTATTAGCAGGAAATATTGTGAGGGCCGCTCACCTGTCAATGTCCACGGGATCGCACGAAGAGCCGCAGAAGATAGTAGTGCATGCGAGTGGTTGGAGTAAGGAGACATGGATATTCCTTAGTAAGAATGGATATAGTTGTTGATGCTGCGATGCTAATTGTCACCGATCGTGCTGTCTTACTGCCAAGTTGAGTAAGGAGACATGGATATTCCTTAATAAGGGTGGATATGGTTGTTGATGCTGCGATGCCAGTTGTCACCGATCGTGCTGTCTTACTGCCACGCTGGTCACCAGCTTAGTGATCCGAATACGGCCGGCAATTGATATCCACTATGTGGTCATCGTAATCACGAGAAAAGACGATCCTCAGTGTAGTATTGCTATTGGCAGGACCGCCGGTCAGTCAGGGTAGGTAGCCATAGTTACTCAAGGCGTCACATACTCCCCTTCAGCTACAGTTAACACTATATGTAGGTTTCCACTGAGAGTGTTAATCGCACTCACATTGGTCACCTGTGTAGGTTATTGTATTAGGAGAATCAGTTCATTGAAGAGGAATGCCGTGTCCTTAAGACGTCAATAGTATGTACACGCACATACATCAATGCAGTATCACGCTTAGGGGGGCACCCCTACTGTTCCAATTGGTTAGAAAAGTTGGAATGATACGAATCTTTACAGTTCGGATTCGTTAGCTAGATTCGAAAAAATAATTTCGATAGTTAAAATGCAAGAGTCCGAAGGCCTCTCAAGGTACTCCTTACACCAAGATAACTCAGACTTCAGTTCGCAAGTTAAGTAAATGCAAGACTCCCAAGCCGTCTCAAACGTCCTCGTAGCACCAAATAAACTTCAGTTCGCATAGGGGTCGGCGGCCAATCATTGCTTGTTGATGAATGAAAAACAAAATATAAAAAATAAAGAATATATGAAAATCAAAAATTAAAAATAAAAATAAATATAAATAAAAATAAAAATAAAAATGAAAATAAAAATAAATAAAAAGTGAAAATACAAAAAGTAAAAAATAAACAGGAAAAAAATAGTAGAAGTTATGAAAAGGAAAACAGAACTCGCCGGTCCCCAGAGTAGATATAATGGAAAAAAGGCTACGTGGGTAGAGATGATAAAATCACTGAGCAGAACATCGCTAGGAATATCATAGGCATCAAAAAATTGTAATATAGAAATCAAAGAATCAACGGTTTGAAAAAACTTATTCAGTTCAACAGTGCAGACATCAGTGGCGGTGGTAATGCCTATCAGTCCTCAGAGACCGAGTGTGTTCCTGTAAATCAAATAATCAGGTTAATACAGAACAACATATTACAAGGGACATCATTTAAAGATAAATGGAGAATATGAGACTAGTTCATTCAGTCCATGGGGGCTCAGGGTATTGAGACGGTGAATCCACCGTAATTCTCTTTGTAGTAACATCTTCTCTCTGTTGCCTCCTCGGGGTGGTGGGGGTACGTGGTCGATCAACATGCAGCGCATACTCGCCAGAGTATGTCGATGGAGTAAAAAATGGGTGGCAACCGGTGTATCAGCTTTCCCGGTGGCGAGTGCTGATCTGATCGCAGATCGGTGGTTAGCCATCCGTTCGCGGAAAGTGGTTACAGTCTTTCCTATGTAAAGAAGCCCGCAAGGGCATTTAATGAAATAAATGAGAAACCTAGACATGCATGTCAATTTAAAGTTAATGTTGATGGATTTGCCAGAGTGAGGGTGATTGAATGTAGAGCCAGTCATCATGTTATTGCAAGTAGTGCATGAAGGACATTTAAAACAGCCCTTTTTTTCGGTGTTGAGCCAGGATGAAGTGGTCGTATTACGATAGCATTGAGTGGGGTCGGTCTTAACCAGTATGTCCCTTAGGTTTCTGCCTCTCCTATAGGAAATGCGAGGTTTATTCCTAAAGATTGGTGGAAGTGTCGAATCCCTTTCTAAGACTGTCCAGTGATCATGGATGGCACGGGTCAGGGATTTTTTATCAGGGGTGTAGATGGTCAGAAACGTAAGCCGCTCATTATCTGTTGTTGTCTTCGGTGTTTCTGCTTTTTGAAGAAGGTCAAGCTGTGTATATACTAAGGCTCTCTCTTTGCTTGCGAGAAGTTCATTCTTTTTATAACCCCTCTGTATCAATCTGGTAACCAAATCATCTATTTGAGCATGTAGTTGTCTTTGTTCTGAATTGTTTCTAACCATCCGGATCAGCTGCGAGTATGGAACACTTCTTTTGATGTGCAGTGGATGGCAAGAGGAGTGGTGCAGCAGGGTGTTACGATCAGTCGGCTTCCTGTAGGTAGTGGTTTCAATTACATTCTCAGTTAGCGTCAAAGACAGGTCTAGGAAAGAGATATGACTATCATTGATAGTCGCGGTAAATCGAATAGTTGATGGAAGAGTATTGAGTTCATCTATCATTGTTGTAAATTGTTCAGTGGAGCCTGTCCATAGTAGGAAAAGATCGTCTATGAAACGATAGAGTTTGTATATGAACTGTCCGTATTTGGATAAGATGTATTGGGCTTCATATCTGGCCATGTATAAGTTGGCAAATGCTGGCGCTACACTGGATCCCATACTGGTTCCACTCGTCTGTAAGTAGTATGAAAGTTCGAACTTGAAATAATTGCATGTGAGACAAAGATGTAGAAGTTGTATTAGAAATTCGATTGGAGGTCTTGTGGGGTCTGGATGAGCCATTAGAAAGTCTCTTATAATCTCGATGCCCTCATCTGTGGGTATAACTGTGTATAATGATGATACATCCATCGTGGTGAGTTTAGTCTCCGTGGGGAATGGTGACGATTGTTGTAATTTCGTCAGAAAATCGCTAGAGTCTTTGATATAAGTTGGTGTTTTCTGCATGATCGGTTGGAGATAGTGATCCACAAAGATGGCTAGCGGTTGTAATAGGGAATCCCTTGCACTCACGATGGGGCGACCTGGTGGTGGGGTTACTCCTTTATGGATCTTTGGTAACGTGTATATGATCGGACAGATAGGGAAATCTTGTGTTAGGTAGTCTCTGATATCATCCGTCAGGAAGCCCGTACTGTGTCCAGCCTGTATCGTTAGGTCGACTTGGTGTTTGTAGATGCTGGTAGGATCTTTGGGGAGTTGAATGTACACTGATGTGTCAGAAAGCTGTCGTAAGATCTCAGTGCGGTAATCTTTGTAGTCTTGTACCACAACAGCACCTCCTTTGTCAGCCGGTCTAATTATAATGTTGGAGTTATTTGCTAGATTTCGTAGCGCTTCTCTTTCTTCGATACTAAGGTTAGGGGTGAGACGTTTAATGGACTTCAGTTTGTGTGTCTCATCAATGAGGAGTCTTGTATATGCTTCAATAGATTTCGGTGTGTTGATAGGTTCAAAGCGACTCGGTTTTTTAAATGGTTGTGTCGATATTGAAGTTGACCTAAAATGTTCTTTGAGTTTTAGTGATCGCTGGAACCTGTATATATCTGTCATGATATCCAGGGAACGTGTGTAATTCGTAGGAACAAAGGATAAGCCCTTAGATAGTAGACTCATTTCCGCTGAAGTGAGTTGGTGTGTACTCAGATTGAATACTACTTCCTCGGAGGCCTGTATTGTCTTGTGGATCTGGTGCTTCCTGCCACCCCTTCTTTTATGCGGGCGTCCCGGTCTCTGGTTTGGGGGCCAAGGCCTAAAAAAGGTGGGTTACCAGGCAGAGGTGTGGTGTTAAGCTGTTGTGCCTCAGTGCGTTGTATCTGTGGTGAAAAATGGCGTCCTCGCCGTCCTCTGTTGTAACCGCGACCTCTATTCGGAGTGTCAAGATCTGAGGAGTTGCTAGAGTAGGGTGAAGAATCGATTTGTGTTGAAAAAGAGTAGCCGCTTTGTCTTGTAAGTCTGTTAGTGTAATTTGTATCACCCCCGGTTAACCACCTATAAACTTTCCTATTCTGGTAATCAGCCTTAACAGTAGTTACCTTATGCTGTTTAAATCTATGTAGTTCCGAAGTGTAACGAGTAAGTTGCTGTTGTAGTTTTTCAAGCCAGTTAGTGTCACTGTCCGATCGGAGTTCTTGTAGGTGTGCACTCTCAAAAGCTGCCAGTTCGTTACGGGTGGTGGTCAGATTTTTGGAAACTTCTTCGATGACAAGTAGCATCAAGTCCATTGAACATTTGTTCAGGATCTGGCACCACCGTTTACAAAAATCAATGTTGTTGCGTCCAATAGTGGGAATATTCCTAATGCGAAATCCTCTTGGTATATGCTGTTTTTTATAGAAATCAGACAAGTAGATCCCATGCAGTTTGAGATCCGTTTCTCGTTCACGTAAACGCAAGAGTTCATGAAAAAGGTCGTTATGAGAAGCTGTGGGAATAACTGTGTCTGCTGTTTCTGTGAACAATATTTCT
This sequence comes from Xenopus petersii, assembly GCA_038501925.1. NCBI lineage: Eukaryota > Metazoa > Chordata > Amphibia > Anura > Pipidae > Xenopus > Xenopus petersii. Next base: position 97,781,667 of record CM076682.1, on the reverse strand, counting down.
TCTGCTTCTGCATCAGAGAATTGAAAGCCTGAGAGTGGGATGTCAATCACGTCCCTGCCATCGGCGCTGGCCATATCAATGGTACATTCGTCGGTCAAGGTGATCGAATGAAGAGTTAAAATCGAGCACGGGTGCCACGGCTGGAGAGGATAATGTTGTGGGGAGAAGAAGCCAGCACTCACGAAAAAGTCACGAATCGTGCCTGGGTGCAGTCCTTGTAGGGAATAGATGTAGAAGAAGAATTGAAGATCGCACTCGCAGGACTTATGTGTAGATAAATCAATTTATTCAGTGAACAGTCGCTGACGTTTCGGCTGATCCGACAGCCTTTCTCAAAGTACAAAAATGGTGCTAGCAAACGAATTAAATACCAGATGTGGCGGGAGAATTACAAACAGCAACCAGACGCAGGGGAAGTGACGTGATAGATACCTTAAGAATGACGGTATCGCATTACATAACACAAAACAATATGATATCTACAGTGTGAAATTACATATAACAAACTGAAATGCAAATACATATAACAAAAAATAAAAATGAAAGAAAAATAAAGAAAAAATAAAATATAAAAAATATATGATATATAACTACCCAGGACTATTAAAGCGCCGCATCAATGGGCCGGCGTCTCATTTCTTATCAAATGTCTGTTATAGTGTAACTAAAAAGTATCACAAGACGTGCCAATCAAAATATGTAGCAAAATATTAGGAGGAAAGAAAATAGTAACAAAGTGGTTGTGCTTCGTGTGGGTCTCAGTAGCCGTCAAGTAGGGACAAAAGTGTAGTAAAAGACATGGAGAACCGACGAGTAAGGATTCAGTGTGTACATACTATTGACGTCTTAAGGACACGGCATTCCTCTTCAGTGAACTGATTCTCCTAATACAATAACCTACACAGGTGACCAATATGAGTGCGATTAACACTCTCAGTGGAAACCTACATATAGTGTTAACTGTAGCTGAAGGGGAGTATGTGACGCCTTGAGTAACTATGGCTACCTACCCTGACGGACCGGCGGTCCTGCCAATAGCAATACTACACTGAGGATCGTCTTTTCTCGTGATTACGATGACCACATAGTGGATATCAATTGCCGGCCGTATTCGGATCACTAAGCTGGTGACCAGCGTGGCAGTAAGACAGCACGATCGGTGACAACTGGCATCGCAGCATCAACAACCATATCCACCCTTATTAAGGAATATCCATGTCTCCTTACTCAACTTTGCAGTAAGACAGCACGATCGGTGACAATTAGCATCGCAGCATCAACAACTATATCCATTCTTACTAAGGAATATCCATGTCTCCTTACTCCAACCACTCGCATGCACTACTATCTTCTGCGGCTCTTCGTGCGATCCCGTGGACATTGACAGGTCAGCGGCCCTCACAATATTTCCTGCTAATACTACAAGTTTTGCCCATATACCCCAAGCCCAAGTTTTACTAATGTTTTCATTTTTTGTCCGTTCCATTTTTTTCCTTTTGATTTTTATTTTTATTATTATTTTTTATTTTTTATTTTTCACTTTTCATTTTTTTCATTTGATTCCTCCTTTTCCCTTTCTGATTCCTCGTTACTTTTCCTCCCCTCGATTTACCACTGAATCCTTACTCGTCGGTTCTCCATGTCTTTTACTACACTTTTGTCCCTACTTGACGGCTACTGAGACCCACACGAAGCACAACCACTTTGTTACTATTTTCTTTCCTCCTAATATTTTGCTACATATTTTGATTGGCACGTCTTGTGATACTTTTTAGTTACACTATAACAGACATTTGATAAGAAATGAGACGCCGGCCCATTGATGCGGCGCTTTAATAGTCCTGGGTAGTTATATATTATATATTTTATATATATTTTTTATATTTTATTTTTTCTTTATTTTTCTTTCATTTTTATTTTTTGTTATATGTATTTGCATTTGTTTGTTATATGTAATTTCACACTGTAGATATCATATTGTTTTGTGTTATGTAATGCGATACCGTCATTCTTAAGGTATCTATCACGTCACTTCCCCTGCGTCTGGTTGCTGTTTGTAATTCTCCTGCCACATCTGGTATTTAATTCGTTTGCTAGCACCATTTTTGTACTTTGAGAAAGGCTGTCGGATCAGCCGAAACGTCAGCGACTGTTCACTGAATAAATTGATTTATCTACACATAAGTCCTGCGAGTGCGATCTTCAATTCTTCTTCTATATATATATATATATATATATACATTTATGGCAAAGGCATATATCCATTCTTATGAGGTGCAAACCCTGGTGGGGGCACACGTGAACCCCCTTGCCCCTATTTGCTGATGGATAACATTTTTTACAGTAAGGGGCCGATTCACGAAGGGTCGAATATCGAGGGTTAATTAACCCTCGATATTCGACAAGGAACTAAAATCGTTCGAACGATTTTGCGCAAATCCTGCGATCGATCGATCAAAGGATTTTTCATTCGGTCGAAAGATTAAATCCTTCGAATCGAACGATTCGAAGGATTTTAATCCAACGATTGAAGGAAAATCCTTCGATCAAAAAATCCCAGGCAAGCCTACGGGGACCTTCCCCATAGGCTAACATTGACTTCGGTAGCTTTTAGCTGCCGAAGTAGGGGGTCGAAGTTTTTCTTAAAGAGACAGTACTTCGACTATCGAATGGTCGAATAGTCGAACGATTTTTAGTTCGAATCGTTCGATTTTCGTAGTCGAAGGTCGAAGTAGCCCATTCGATGGTCGAAGTAGCCCAAAAAAACTTCGAAATTCGAATTTTTTTTAATTCGAACCCTTCACTCGAATTTAGTGAATCGGCCCCTAAATGTAGCAAGTAATGTAGAAAACTGTGGTACTATAGCCTCCTAAATACATTTAGTACACTAGTATGAATTTATATCATAGAGACTGAGAAGCACACTTTTAAGTAAAGTAGACATAATAAATATAGTCAGACTGTGAGTTCTATAACCATTATAACTTTTAATATTTTATAATAGGCGGAACATTATTCACTATATACTATACTATGTCCAAGCAGATTTGTAGCTTATCTGTGTTATCTTACTTGAAAGTAATATAATCCTGCTGCATTTTTAGCTGTAGGCAGACAGAACACTCTTATTAATCATCAAAAGATTTTTAGGAATTTGTAGAAGTACTCATGACGCCTTATAAATAGAAATATGTCTATTAAATATGAAATTGTTTCTACGTGTTCTGTCCTCAGTGACAGCAAATTTATCCACAATTAATTTATAACTGAAGTTGCTATATATTGTGAACAAATTAGTTGAGCAGTGACTATTTCTTCTTACTTTTATTTCAAGGTGACCTGTTCTCTAACGAATCTATATTTCTATTTATAAGGCCTCCTGTGTACTTCTACAAATTCTAGTATTTGTTGGTCAGCATTTTTCTACAAAGTGGTACTGCTGAAGTGTGAATCTATAGTGTTAAATCCGCTTTATGGGAACCAGAACTATTTTGTGTGAATGCCCATTAAGAAGGAAGGCATTGAAGTGTGTATGTCTTTTTCAATCTGACATTCTTTGCTGGAGTTGTTCACTCCTTTAGTAACTCGAAAACAGCATAGCCTTAAGGGATGAAAACATATTTTCACATTCCAGAACCCACCAGCACACCCTGGACTCTCAAGCACAAGCTGGCCCGGTGCACAGTTACAAGGGATCGGCAACCCTAATTGTAGTAAGCGTAATAGAAGAAAAACCGGCACTAAAGTATGGAATGTAGTTTTGAGCCCCAATCCTTAAAGTGATACTGACACAAAAAAAATTTTCAAAATATTAATCTACATTAAAGTTATCTATGGGTCATGTTGATCATTTTTTGCTGATAGTTCTGCTTTTGTAAGTAAATGTTACTTGAAGTTCCTAAACCTGAAAGACTGTCCCTTCTCAGCCTGTCAGTTAGAGTTTCTAATGTTAACCAACTACTGCAGCACAAATATGGCAGCCCCCACACAGAGGAACATGGAGGTAAGAAAGGTGATGGAAAAGCAGGCAAATTCTTTAATGGTAAAATTATAAATAGTATTCAATTATGATGTTATGATGGATATAAAAAAGATTATTTTCTGGTGTCAGTATCTCTTTACGAAGGATATTAATGAGCAGGAAATGCAGAGAATTGAAATTAAACTGGTAACAATTGTTTGTATGTTTAAAACTGAACTAAAAAAAGTGTAAACTTGGATACAGGTTTGATTTCCTATAGTAACCAATCACAAGGCATTAGTCACCTATTTCAAACTAAACACATTATTCTGTGACACATCATTTGGTACAATTCTACTTCACTAATTGACTCAGGGAACAGTTGGACAACCATGAAGACATGCATGATTCATTAGCCAAACTGTAGTTTCTGGTCCCAATTTGACCAAGAAGTAAATCTGAGCAGGGGCATAAATATAAAGGAAGCAGACATTGCAGGAGGGCCCAGGACTTACAGGGGCCCACAGGGGCTTGTTAATGAGCAATTTTAATATATATTGGTAAAACAGGGCAACCTTTGGATGTATTGGGGTCCCTAAAATGAATATGAGGTGTCAAACTAGTGCAAGGTTAAATGAAGAATAGACTTTTTTAATTTTGGCATCCGATCACAGTGCTTTTTTGCCAACTAGCCTCAGCTTTTTGACAATCACTTAAGGACAAAAAATTTAAATTTATGAGCAGATCCCATTGATAATTTTCTAGTGAGTCACAAAAGGTGACTGTTGTTTAATTGTAAGTGTTTTTTTGGGCAAGGAACCTTCAAAATACTGGTTCCACACTGTGTCTGTCCTGTAATGCAAGTGCCCCAGTGTGTCATAGAATGCTTTGGGTCACAATATGTCATGAAATGGTGAAGCTACTGTGTCTGTCATAAAACGCTAATGCACCTAATCATTCTTTATACCTAGAACACACTAAATTCCTCCAGAGTGAACACATTAATATACTACAGGTATGGGATCCATTATCCAGAAACCTGTTATCCAGAAAACTCCCAATTACAGACAGGCCATCTCCCATAGACTCCAAATTTTTAAAAATGACTTCTTTTTCTCTGAAATAATAAAACAGTACCATTTACTTGATACAAACTAAGATAAAATTATTCATTATTGGAAGCAAAACCAGCCTTTTGGGTTTATTTAATGTTTTCATGATTTTCTAGTAGATTTAAGTTATAAAGATCCAAATTATGGAAAGATCCATTAGCCGGAAAATCACAGGTACCGAGCATTCTGTATAACAGGTCACATACCTGTACTGGCTTTGCATCTGTCATAAACCTACATTTCCAGGACTGATAGCACAAACTGGTATGAGTCAAACATTATAGAAGATATTTATGTCTGGTTTTATTCTGTACATCTTTGTCTTATATGGTTGGCTATATATTGAGACAATACATTCACATTCATCTGTAAATAACTTGTTGGAAAACCCAAACAAAAGCATTCAATGAAAAAAACACTTAATTGCTAAACTATGCATTGTAACCATCACATTTTATCTCTTAAATTCTAGCATCCAAGATGCATGTTTTTGTGCATCTGTGCTTGTAGAGGCAGTATACCCCTTTTGCAAAATTAGCTTAATTATTAGGGCTGGTGTTTTGCCCTGTGTGATGCAAGAAATATCACACACCATACATATTTACTAAAACAAGAGGCAAAAAGAATGATCAACATAAGCCATATTCATTGAATTTATGCTGGTAAAGGAGTATACCTGTAGCCAAAACACCACAGGGCAGAGCTTCAACTGACCTTATACAGAATACATCAGGAAAAAGTCTGCATAAGCTTCTAGAAGCCCCTCAAACAAGGAGCATATATAAGATTTCTTGTGTATACTTAACTGTCAATCATTTTTAAATCATTTTTTTTCTTGGATATTAACATAAGGATTTATAATATGTTATTCTAATATATGTATTAATCTAAAAAATACCATTTGTGACTGATTTTGTAAATTAAATTGATTTTAATTACTGTAAGCAATTTTTTTATATTCAAACTTACTGCTTAACTTACATTTTCTAAAAGAGGCACATATTCTATAAAGTATTTGAAAATACAAGAGTTGATGGAGAAAAAATAAAATACCTGCATAAAGTAGGTTTGAGATGAGCGCCAGAAAACCCCCCAAAAATAACCAGATGCAGCAGATTTTCTGCTTAGGGTTTCAAAAGTTAAATGTCCTATTGATATGTTGTCATGCTAAAGGGCAGACGCTGAAAATATCCCTGTTCTGCAAAAATGTAGAGACGCTCTCCCCAGGCAAGGCAGGTGTTTCTGATTCTACAGAACCATATAAAAACCAGAAGCATTTCAACTGTTTGCTTTCAAACCTGTGTCCTGAAAGATCACCACTTGAAAGCTGTTCCATTCTGCATTTGTTTCCTTTGTCTTCTAGTGCCATCATGTCTCTCTCAGGCTCGAGTTCCGTTAGCTGGTTAGCTTCTTCTCAGAAGTCCGGATACTCACTTTCACATGGTGCAGCTTCTGGTGGTGGTGGTTTTTCAGCTGGTCTGTCCCGCTTGAGTTTAGGAGGATTAGGTGTGGGAGGAGGTTATGCCGTTGGAGCTGGAGGATCTGCCTTTGGTGGAGGAGCAGGAGCAGCTGGTCTTGGTTTGGGTAGTGGTGTAGGTGGGGGATTTGGCAGCATTGGAGCAGGTCTGGGAGGTGGTCTTGGTTCAGTTGGTGTAGGAGGAGGATTTGGTGGAGGTGTAGGAGGAGGATTTGGTGGAGGTGTAGGAGGAGGATTTGGTGGAGGATTTGGTGGAGGTTTAGGAGGAAGTGCAGCATTTTCTTTGGGGCGTTCTTTGACTGCAGGTGGACTAAGTTCAACCTTGAACGTTGGTGCACCTCGTGTAGTGCCCCAGCTACTGTCTAGAGCTTCAGAGAAACAAACCCTAGCAGGACTAAATGAGCGCTTCTACTCTTACATGGAGAAAGTGAAACATCTACAGCTTGAGAATCAGACCCTCCAGACACAACTGAACTTTTTGACCGGTGGCACGTCTGTTACATCATCAGATTCCTCTGCCCCAGTCAACTATGAACTTCAGCTGACAGATCTTAGAAACACAGTTGAGAGTCTAACTTTAGAAAACGTTAGATATGAGATTGAACTTGACAACATCAGAGGAGCAGCTGAAGAGCTTAAGACCAAGTAAGCATGTGTACAAAAAATATTTTTACAAAGCTATGATTGTAAATTTACAAAAGACAGCATTCGTCATTGAATGTATTATTATTCTATCACTAACATCTCTCTACAGATTTATTTTGTTTAAGTGTGAATTGCTCCTGTGTTTGAGATGATATTTTAATGATACTGTATGAACAATAGGGGTAATTTAAAAAGATTAGTGGATGAAGTGCAAGAGCACTTAGGGATAACATTTTAATTTATCGTAGAAAATACCTAGACTAAACTAAATGTTCTTGCAAATGTCTAGCTCATAAGCAATTCATATACTTTACATCTTTGTTTCAGTTGTCAGTTATACTTGAAATTATTTTTTTCAGGTATGAACTAGAATTGGGAGTGAAATACCAACTGGACACAGATATTGCTGCAATGAAAAGGGTAACTTTTAAACTTTTAAATGCTGTCAATGCTTACAGCAATCATGGTGCTTTGAATGCCTAAAATTTTCCAAACAATAATTGTGCCCTATTAAGTATTTGCAATAATTCAAATCAGTAACCTATGTTTTTCTGCTTTTATGTCCTCCTGAAGCAAAAACATATATCCTGCCAATACACTTTGCGACAATCTAACTCTATCAATACTTTGCCAAGCTAATTGCTGTGACATTGAACTGTATCAAGCTAGTTACTGTGCAGGAAGTGACATGTTTATATAATAAATTACACTACCAGTAAATAAAGGTGTACATTTACAGATCTGGAGTGCTCTGAATGAATCAGCCAGTGCTGGTCTATTCAACTCTGCTATAGGATTAAGAAATATCCTATAACATGAATCGACGCCCATATTAATTAGGCAAATATAAGATTTTACTTATTTTGTTACATTTTGTGTTCTTAATCATAGACACAAAAACAATGTTTAGTTTACATCATATATTCTAAACAGGGTCCTATGTTAAATCAATAGGAATCTTGAGTTCACACAACATGTGTTTTCTCATTGCACTCCTCCACCCAGCAATCTATTCTTTCTTTCCCCCATCAAAAATTCAATATGTTCCTTTAACAGAGTATCACTGCACTGCAGTGCAATGAATAAAATATCTCACCCATCACAGTGTGAACTTTCATTATTCTCTTAGCAGTTGCCCTCCATCCCCCAGCATTAGATTCTATCCTTACTTAAAAATGTAGAATTAGGGTTATTTACATATGTTATGTATAGCCTTAACTTTACAAGCTGATTCAGATAGTCTGAAGCTAGTGGCATATAAAGCAACTTTTAAACAATGTATTTTTGTTGGCCGAGGGATACTTTAAAAAACTCATGTCTCCTTTTTGAGTGTATGAGCATAATGAATTTGTTTTTAATAGCATGTTCATACATGACAGCATTTGTTTAAACATATAGATTTGATTGAATAATATTTAAGTTGACCTACTGAACAACATAAAATGTAAAATGATGCTGATAGACAATCTACAATGTGTGATATTACAATTACAATTTTCTGTTTCAGGATATTGAAACTGCTACTGATTTACGTACCACACTAGAACAAAGGTTTACCTCTGCACTGGATGATCTTGATTTCCTAAAGAAGACACATGAAGAGGTGATATATATATATCAGGTTTCTTGCTCTAATTTGTTGGCCAGACAAGAGGGGTTATAAACTTACCTCACCACAGTTAATTGGCAGCATATTTCCCTGCAGTCATTGAGCTAAAAATCCCATTCATTAAAGGTACTTGTGTGAACATGCACTCTTTGCTGTTCCATATAGCCTTGCTGTTCCGAATAGAGTACAGTTGCACATATTGACGAAGGTAACTGTGGGAACCCTAAAAATATAGTCATCTGCAGTTGCTGCAGGGTTCCCAGGGGAACTGTGTAATTTGCAGCAGCACAGTTGCTCCAAAAGAATCATACACATGCTGAAATTATGTCCACAGAACAATTGTGGCCATTTTGTGTTGTGCAAACTGAACTGCGTCAATTCTATCGTCTTTCCCTGTTGACTGCAATTACACTGGAATCATGGTCCTGCATTGTGGATAAAAAAACATGCTCATTGCTTAGGAAATTTGACCTTTGCACACTGTGGTGCAGAGATAAATGACCATAAAATGTATTAATCTCCAAAGAGCATAATGTTTTTTTACCCAAAATCAAAAGTGATTTTTACTGCCATTTGAAAATGAAAAATATTGAATAAGTTCCTTTTACACTGGATATCTTTAGATTAGAATAAATGTAACTTTTTACTTTAAAAGGATGGTTAACCTTTAAATTAACTTTTAGTATGTTATAGAAAGACTAATTCTAAGCAACTTTTACATTGGTCTTCATTATTTATTTTTTATAGTTTTTAAATGATTTGCGTATTCTTCTGCGGACTCCTTCCAACTTTCAAATGGGGGTCACTGACCCCATCTAAAAAACAAATGCTCTGTAAGGCTACAAATGTATTGTTATTGCTACTTTTTATTACTCATCTTTCTACTCAGGCTTCTCCTATTGATATTCTAGTCTCTTATTCAAATTGGTGCATGATTGCTAGGATAATTTGTACCCTAGCAACCAGATTGCTCAAATTGAAAACTGGAGAGCTGCTGAATAAAAAGATGAATAACTATCGATATTGTGTCCAGATATCGATCAGGAAGCCCCAATACACGAGCAGATACATTGCCGAATTAGTCTAAAAGACCAATATCGGCAGCTTTATCTGCCCATGTATGGCCACCTTTAGTCAAAAACCCATAAAAAAGATAAAGAATCTGTAAAGTAGCGTACACACATGTGAGCACTATATAAATATCAGACAGCAATACTCTGCTTCAATATATCTCTGTAACCTTTTTTGTTTAACAGGAAATCACCACACTACAGAGCAAGCTGGGTGCTACATCTGACACCTCTGTATCTCTTATTGAAGTGGATGCTGTTAAATCATTTGACCTCACCACTGCATTAAACAAACTGAGAGCAGAATATGAAAAATCTGTTCAGCAGCATAAAGAAGATGCAGAAGCCTACTTTAGAGCCAAGGTAATAAAAGCCTTTCTGTGTGCAAACATATCTATTAAATAGTTTTCTGTCTTTTTTTTAGTGTTTCCATCACACCAGGCTGCTGGTGTCTTACAAAAATAAATATCAAATTGAGTCTCAAAATATAACCATACAAGTTAATACTGAAGATTTGGAAGTCAAAGAGCTACACTTGTTTCTGATTATAAAATGAATATATTTGAAGAAATTAATCAATTATATGTTATTAATGTAATTACTTTTGTTTGAAGATTGAAGAAATAAGCAGTGAATCAGCAAAAACGTCAGAAGTTGTGGCCACGGTTAAAACAGAAATTGCATCCACAAAGAAAGAATTGCAGACATATAACTCAGAACTACAGTCACTTCTTTCAGTGGTGAGTATTAGAAGTTTTAAATTAAGTCTTATGCACCTTGTGATCTTACAGTCACCATCCCGTTTTTATTATTAAGGCAAAAAATGTATTGTATTCTTCCAAAATATTTACAAAGTCAGCTAAACTGGATTTTTTTAGAATAACAAGGTAAATCAGTAATATTACAGCAAGCATGTACATTCCATGCATTTTAAAATATACTCATGTCCTTTTAACAATTAATTTAATTTCTAACAGCACCTGTTTCATTATAAGGAATAAAAAAAACTTTATAGGAATAAAAGTTATTTGCTAGTAGTCCTTACTTTTTTTTGTACTTATAGTAGAATGACTGCCTACATTGATGCATATGTTTGTAATGTAAATTGTTCAGTTAATGTGTTACAATAAAGGCTTTTTATTAATGTTTTTTTTTCAACTAATTTTTTCCGTGCTAGAATTACACACTTGAAAGCAGCTTGGCTGAAGTAGTAGCCAGGTCCAGTGTGGGAGTTGCAGAGTTTCAAGCTCAGATAACAAGTTATGAATCTGCTATTGAGTCTGCAAAAGTTGAACTTCATAAACTTATTGTCAACTACCAGGAGTTGCTGGACATAAAACAGGCTTTAGATGTAGAAATTGCTACCTATAAAAAACTACTGGAGGGAGAAGATATTAAGTAAGTACACAAAAAATATTTTTCATATTCTTGATAATTATCCCAATTTATTTCTAATAATTCTACTACATTGATTATTATTATTCAGTTAAATAGAAATAGAAATGGCAGCTATGTATACAGAGAGGAAAGTTAGAGATAAAATTTGGTTCTAGCTTTCTGAAAATATTTTCAAGTCAACACAACAGAAGGCAATGACTACTTTATTAGCTATTTCAAGAATTGTAATTTCTAGTTAAAGGGGTAGTTCAACTTTACTTTAACTTAGTATTATATAGACTAAGTTACTCCTACACGGACTGCAACTGGTGTTTTGTGTTTTTTTATATTTGGAGTTTTTATTTAGCAGCTCTCCATTATGAACTTTCAGCACCTATATGGTTGCTAAGGTGCAATTTATCATAGCTATCAGGCAGTGACTTGAAGGAGTAACTTGAGACTTCCAAGTCTGAAAACAATACTCACAGTTCAATTCAGCACAACCCAAATACTGTAATCCAAGTACCACAACTTTAAAATCCTGTAGGGCTTCTACTTTTATTTATAATATTAAATGTTCAAAGAGGTGCTATAATCTTGTGATCTCCACTAAAATTGTAGGAAAAAAATAGCCAGGGAAGACCTTAAATCAAAAGGCCATATCATTCAACCCTTATCTTAAAAGTCGTTCAAATACAATATATTATTGTATAAATTGTATATGGTATTAATTTTCTATACCATTTATATATTGTATTTAACAAAACCTGAACATATTGTTTCAGTTTGCTATCTACTTTTACATATTGGGTTATGATCCTACATTTTACCAGTTAATAATAATCTGTTCATTTCATTTAGATTTCCTGAGGTTGGAGCGCTAACGGGTGGGACTTACACATTCTCATGTAAGTAAAAGTATATTATATTATGGCTTTGTTTGGTTTTAAAGATTAACGTACAGTTATTTAGAATTTATATTGGTTTCAGCAGTGGCATTTTTAACAGTGCTGGGGGTCATTTATCAACAGTGGGCAAATGTTCCCATGGTCAGTAACCCAAGGCAACCAATCAAATAGTTGCATTCATTGTTCTACCTGCAGCTGAACGAAAAAATCAATTACTGATTTGTTGCTATTTCTTACTGCCCACAGGCAAAATTGCCCAGTGTAGAAAATCAGCTCCAGTTTTTTGCATTTCACCTCATTTGAAATAAACCTTCTAATGTCTATAGAAAACACAATATTAAATTAAAATATTTTAAATTTGTTACAACAAAAATAAATGCTGGGCCTATTATTTTCCAGTTAGATTATAAGTTATATATGTGCACTAGAAAGTATAATGTCCAAAATTTCAAGTGACAACAAATAAAGATGTAGATGGAAGGTATATAGTCCTGGATCCTTAGACTGGAAGGGGTCCCATGGGCATAAAGAATCAAAGCACCTATTTTTTTTTTTAAAAAAAAACAGTTTGAAAGTGCAAAGTACAATTCTAGTGTTGATAGATATAAATTATAATATTATTTAGTGTAAGACTTTTAGTGAAGAAAAAAGATTGAATGTGATTAGCTGGTTGGGCATGACCAAATTTTACACTAACGGGGTTATTTATCAAAGTCCAAATTTATCTCAATATTTTTTGCTACAAACTCTGATTAAATCTGCTCGGGTTTTTTACGCTTATTTATTATTACATTTTCCCAGAAATTTGCTTTGCAGGAAAAAATCCGATTTTTAAGATTTTTTCTGAAAACTTCGGGGTATTGCACAAAATCCAGCGCACATCAAAAAATCATTGGGACTTCTCCCATTGACTTATATTCATCCTCGACAGGTCTGAGATGCCGGATTTTCTGATTCTGACTTTTCCATCCTTGGGGTTTAATAAATTCTGAAAGATTTGTGATTTTTTAAAAGTCCGATTTTATGAAAAAAATTTTTTCGTGATTTTTGCATTTGGAGTTTAGTAAATAACCCCCTAAGACTTTACAGCCTCCACGAGATTGGGATTTTCTGTACCATGTTGACTAATAATTATTAAACATCGTATGGTTAAAATATTGGTATGTTATCCTCTATTTTATTAAGATATAAAGATCTAGGGTGCATTCCATCAAACTATGTTTGAATTAATTAAAATTAATGTTTAACTTTTGCAGCTGATTCTGGCTTTCAGAAAAAGGAATCAGGTATAGGTAAGTAAAACAAATATACTTTAAAAGCTGCATCGTTTTGTGTAAGCACTGGTAAAAACATGATAAAACATGGCATTTCAGTATATTCTCATTTTAAGGTTTAGTGCTCCTTTTAGTTCTCTATAATTCCAGTGTCCTCTGAATCACTAAAATACTTTTCTGAACAAATTTAAACTTATTCCAGTCTGTACGTGCCAATATCCTTGATAACTGACAGCAACACACAAGAGTGCAGATAATATTAGCTCAAAAACAGTGTAAAATATGATATGCTGGCCAACAATCTTCAAAGTGAAAGCTACATATTTTCAAGACTTCTGGTTCAGTATTTGGTACCTATTTTGGACAACAATTTATAAGAGATTAAAATTAGCATTTCAGAATGGTTCAGAAGAATCCAGTATGCAACAAAAAAAATGATTTTTTTTAAGCAAGTAGTAACTATCATTACTGCTCAATAATAAATATTGGACATTGACTGGTGTGTCACCAGTTCTTGCATAGTCTGTGAATTTTAAACAATATTAATTATTTTATTTATTTAAATAAAACAATTTACTGCTCATAAATACATACTGTATTGAAATTTAAGTATATGTTAGTTATTGTTTTAAATGGTATAATTATGGCATATTTTAACATTATACTCTTTTTTTTCATCTACAGAATTACACTGAGAAATCAAGCTCAATATATTCCACCTGCATTTCCTTTCTGAATGGGGCTATCCAGTACTAAAAAAGTCTCCTTAAGACAATACAGATGTTTTGTTATTCTATTGCATGAGAAAATTATGTGCTAAATCTACATAAATGTTTTTTTCAACTGCTGGAATATATTCCTTTAATAGCAATAAATGTATAATTTGCATCTCAAAAACCTAAAAGTCACTATTCAAATTGATTTTAACTTTTTAATAGAATATGAATATCCACATTTGTCTGCACCAATTCTCTTTCAATACAGCACTGCACTGCTTCCAATTCAGGAATAATCGAGATAGTTTAAGGTAGAGGTTGAAAACTGATTTTAATAAAAAAACAAAAAAACACTTTTTTGTTTGTTTATTAAAATCCATTTTTTTTACTGAGCCTGTTGAGTGTGGTATATTTTTGTATTGTACTTTACCTGCACCCAGGCATACTGTGGTTTTGTTATGTGAATGCTCTCTCGCTCTCTCACTCTCTCTCTCTCTCTCTGGGGCAGATGTACTAAAGGGCAAAGTGACTAACGTTAGTGGAAATTCGCCAGCGTGACATCATTTCGTGACTTTGCAGGCGTAACTTCGCTAGCGAAGGAGATAGACTCTAGCAGTAATTCGCTCCCTTACGCCTGGGGAAGTTGCGCTCTGGCGAAGGGACGTAACTACGCAAATTTACTAAGATGCGGATTTTACTGAATGTTACCTCTTGCGCCAGACGTGCCTTCGCCACCTCAGACCAAGTGAATTACAATAGAGTAGATAGGACCTCCTCAAAAACTAGCTGAAATTTTTTCTCCAAAAAATAAAGCGCTGACGACTTTTCATTTTTCAGGGTGATAGGCTGCAAAAGATTGTAAATTTTTTCTGGGGTACCTGGCTTCCCCCTACATTTCCTAACATATGACAATACACTGGGCTCATGTGTAGGGCAATATAATAACTGTATTTTATTGTATTAAGGTTTCCCGGGCTTGTGTGGTGTAATGTATTGGCTGCAACATGTAAGTCCATTCAACTTTAACTACCCGCCGTATGCAAATTAGGCAACGATAGCGGAACTTCGCTTTGCTTGCCGCAGTAACACTAGTGCAACTTCGCCAGCATTCGGCGCCTTGGACACAACTTCATATTTTAGTGAATAAGTGTTGTCCTGGCAAATCTACGTCTGGAGAAGTGTTGTGATGCGAGCAAAGCAGACACTAGCGCAAATTTGGCACTTAGTGAATCTGCCCCCCTCTCTCTCTCTGCAAGTTCTAGTTGGGGTCTATTCTAACCAATGCTTTTTGAAGGGGATCATTTTCCTCTTGCCCAGTGAATCAATACACCTTTTGACACAGAGAAATAATTTGCTGGGTTACTGGGTTTGCTTTCTGCAGCTTATCTTATTATCTATTAGTAGCAGTGGCATAACTAGATGGTACTGGACCCAACAGCAAATACATTTTAAGGAACCCAAAATATTTAGAGGTTGTCCTACATCCATCCTCTTAGTATGGGTACAGCATTGCAACAATTGGAATCCATTTTTTCATTAGTTAACATTTTTTAAAATCTTAAACCTTCAGTACACATTTTATAAACTACCTGCTCATCACAATTATAAGGCATCTACCCCAGAGAAGGGATCCTGTCTGGCAGCTGGCCAAGCTACATGCAGCCCAGCAACCAGAATGTACTTTCAGTGAGATCCTGCTAGGCCTCAGATCCCACATTGGACCACAGCATACAACCTTGGCTGCTCTCCACTTTGGTCTAGGTCCAGGGGCATTTCTGCTGCAGGAGCTGCCTGAAGCAGTGATTACCTTTTGTGCACAAGATGGTGGTTTGGGACAATTGTGCTCTCACGTACTAGAAATGCTGAATTACCAGTTATGAAAATGAAAATTCGGCTCTTAAAAGTATCAGGACCAGCTTTTTGCAGTCCATCTAGTACTTACCTCCAACAAGTAAAATGTTCACCAGAGCAGCATATAAACTCATACCTCTAGCTGCTCTCAACCTTGGACTCACACCCAGGCCCTTACCTGGCCCATGTAGCCCAGAGGCAGAAAACACACAAAACAGACAGCATTATACTTGGCTCAACTCTCCATATCAGCTGCCCCATCTCCCCAAGATGACAACTTTCTTGTTGACCACATACCTTAACAGTAGAAATCTAAGGTCAATTGTGCAGAATCCAAAAGCATTTAAAGTTGCATAGGACTCCCCATCACTCCCCTACTGGGCACTGTGACTGGTACTATTTAAGTAAAACAATTTACTGCTTATACACCCAGAAAACCACTTTCCAAATGGGTGAAAAATAACATTAAAGACACAAAGATGTTGAAGTGAAATTGATGCTTGTAACTTTCAGTTTCAGCCACACACTTCAAAGCAAATAGTTAAGTGTGATACATGTACAAAGTATCTAAATGTTAAAACATAACCTTTAATAGAGTAACACTAAAAAGAGAAGCGCTCGCACACACACACACACTCACTGCTATAGCCAACAGGCTACTGGAATTGCAAACTGGAGAGCTGCTGAATACAAAGCTAAATAACTCAAAAACCACAAATAATAAAAAATGGAAACTAATTGCAAATTGTCTCAGGATATCCCTATCTATATCATACTAAACGTTAATTTAAAGGTGAACAACCCCTTTAATTTAATGAGAAAACAGGATTCCTCCCTGTGTATTAGGGCATTCCTGAATTCTTAGTTGTCTGTTGATTAAGGTGTTCCCATATCTAATATAAGTAATTCAAAAAAGGTGTTCCCATAATTTCAGTTAGAATTTGTTTGTTTTTTTATTCTTAAGGAGGTAGCTCAACTTTAGATTTGTTTTAAGTATTTTCGGAAATGTTGTATTTTAGCATGATATAGGCATTGATATTCTGAGACTATTAGCAATTACTCTTCACTTTTTGTTATCTGGTTACTTGGGTCTTATTTATCCGAACACACAGACAGTGGTTTGAAAGTGAGACTAAAAGTTAAAAGTGAACAACCCCCTTAATTTTCTAAACTCCGTTTTTCTGGTTTGTCTATTCTGTGTTTAATTCAGCTCTGAAAGTGGCTCTGCTTGTTCTTATGACTTGGCTTGCTTCCTTATGCTATTGTCTCCTGTTAGCTAGGTGTTTCATCTGTGACCACACATGGCAAACAGCCCTACTACCTCCCTCAGTAAACAGCATTGGCTTCTTCTCTGTTAGGGCATTTGGCAGTTGTTTCTTATTCACTGCATTCTTGTCAGCATTGTTCAGTAATCCTACAGCTTTTTTATTCTTCTCTGTATATATATATATACTGTATATATGTACCTTAATAGTTGCTGAACTCCTATGGGAGTTAGCAATAGTCTTTCTGTATTAGTAATATTCTTTCATATGAGTGACTCCAATTTTTCACCCAAACTGTACCTAAAATTGTCTGCTACATTGTTAGGACTTTGGAGGCTATTCTCCAGTTTTAGCCACTGAGAAACTAAAATAAATATTAATCAAGAGACGGAGCTGTTTAAAACCATATTTTAACACCAGAGTCCGAATCCATAGTTCAACACCAAGCTCCTTGGACTGCACTTCTTCAACTCACTGAGATGTAAGGAAAATATCAAGTAACAATTAACACAGCTTCTAATTTTTAAAAGTGATTCTTTTTTCTTATATAAAAAAAATGAAAGAGTACCTTGTACTTTATCTATGAATCCATATTGATGGCAAAACAATCCTACTGGGTTTATTTTATGTTCAAATGACGTAACAGAAAGATCGCTTATTCAGAATACCCCAGGTCCCGAGCATTCTGGATAATAGATCCAATACATGCACATATCTATAACTGACACCTCCAGTACATCGACTTAAAAAAAATGAAAGAGTACCTTGTACTTTATCTATGAATCCATATTGATGGCAAAACAATCCTACTGGGTTTATTTTATGTTCAAATGACGTAACAGAAAGATCGCTTATTCAGAATACCCCAGGTCCCGAGCATTCTGGATAACAGATCCAATACATGCACATATCTATAACTGACACCTCCAGTACATCGACTTTTATATGCTTCAATAATATAATCAGCTGATTGATATACTGCAATGTCTATTGACTCTTTTTTTATGTGTTGTTATTCTTTGTTACTATAACAGGTATAGGATCTATTATGTGGAATTCTTGGGACCGGAGTTTACCAGAAAAGTTTTTTTTCTGTAATTTGGACCATACATTAAGTCTACTTAAAAAAATAAACCCAATAGGATTTTACAATCAATATGTATTTTTGGGAGCTTAGCAATGATCATGTACAATCATTATTTCAGGAGTCAGAACCAGAAGTGCAGACATTATAAACAGCCAGACAAATGCAACTTTAAAAAGCAACTGTATTTATTTATAAATAACTTTTAACACCACTGAACATTTTTCATGATTGGAAGCATTCATAGAATTACAGGATTTAGTTCCCAGCTGCATTCTAATTTTATCAGCAGTGGCAGGCCCATCTGGCTTAGGGGCCCCCGAATCAGAAAATCCAGGCCAGTAGAATTATGTTTTCTTTCATTATGCAAAAACAGATTCTGGACAGAGATCCTTTTAATGAAACCATCTCTCTAAGAGCATTCTTCAACTCTTCTAATTAAATAGGGTGGTAGTCAACTTCATAAGAAAACAATAATCTGTTCTTGAATTTTTTTTCATAAAATTAAGAAACATATGGAGTTTATTCATGACATGAATAGGCAGGATACATTTTCAAAACAAACCCCTCCTAAAGGTCTCAGACAAGCACTGCCCTTTTGGCATTTAGCTTTTGTAGAATTTGGTTTGTATAATGCATTTTGCATTGGTATTTGAGCCACTTGTGTTCACTATGCACAAAAGAGTCTTCAATCCAAAGTCAAACAACCCCCCCCCCCAAAAAAACATAATTATTAGCTAAGTGCAAGAAAAACTATATTGGATTCCTTGGTCCCTAGCTCTCTCTTGCTTTCTCTCTTGCATATGTCCCTAGCTTTCTCTCTCTGCTTTGCCTTATGTTAATTGAGTATTTCCTTAATGGGTCTGCTACTGTTCGAGATATAAAAGACTACACAAGCACTTAAAGGGGTAGTTCACCTTCAAACAACTAGTTGTTTTCAGATAGATCACCAGAAATAACGACTTTTTCCAATTACTTTCTATTTTCTATGTCACTCTTTTTCTATTATTGAAGTGTAATGTGTCATTTTCACCTTGTAAAGCAGCTCTGGGAGGGGGGGTCGCCGACCCTGTAAACTGGTCTAAATTTATACATTTAGTTGATACATTTCTTTTTTTACTCCAGAGATGCTGCTGAGAAATGTATCAACTAAATGTTGTAAAATTGTAAAAGTTTAGAGTCTGCACCTGAATTACTGAGCTGCCAGACTGAAACACCACTGACAGGGAATTCAACTTTAAACTTCAATTTTGGAAAAACAGTAAAAAATAAATAATGGAAAGTAATTGAACAATCTGAAAACACCTGAACTGAAAAAAGTGTTTGGAAGGTGAACAACCCCTTTAAAATAACATTACAATATCAGAAGTAAATTTGCCTTCAAAGGTGAACAAACTGCCATGGCTCTTTTTAAAAATGCCACAACACACAAAGGGCCTCAGTTCCAAACGCATCTATTGCTCCCCCATGGGTCTCCCCTTTGCCCGATAAAGGGTGCTGACATATAATCAAATCACATTATATATATGTACAGGCTCCCTGGAGTTTATTGTAATAATACTTAAATAGGATTCATTTACCTTTGTACCTTTCTTCTCTGACAGGCAATGAGGTGCCTAACAATACCTGCCCTTTCACATTTGTTAGAATACTACATGTAACCCAGTAGCAGTAACACAAAGAAACCAATCACGAAGTAGAATTTACTGGTCACCTGTTTAATAGCAAACATCTTATTGATTTCATTTCTATGAGTTACTGCTGCTGGGCAAACTTAGTACCTGTAGTGCATTTTATTACATATGGGTATTTAGTTAAAATGATAGATTTTGAAGTTGGTATTATCCAGTGACACACTACTACAAAAATATATTTTTCATGAAAAGGCTTTTTTATATACTGTACAATAGTGTTTAATATGGGCTTGTTTATGTATAACATATTTACAGAGGCTTGCAATGTACAAGGGTATAACACTTCACTCTTCTTGGGTTGAATAGAATTTGAAACAGGTGTATACCTCTAAAAGCAATTATGATGGAAACAGGTATTACTAACATCCCAAATATTTTTTTTTATATCTTTTTTAACCAATTATTCGAATGCATCAATTCATGGGAAATGTCCTACATGGGGAGAGACAATCACAGTCTATTGAGTGTCCTGCTTAGTGCTGACATTTTTACTGTGTAGTTCCACCATATAAAAATGTGCTTGTAGTGTGAGATCTTAGATTTGTCAATAATACTGTGTTTATAGTGTGTGTTGTGAGTAAAGATGAGCAGTTTGAGCAAGGTTGAAGTTAGGGATGCACCGAATCCACAAATTTAATCTGAAATGGTTAAAAAAATCACGATTTCCCTGTGCATGTGGAGAAAAGTCTCATGATATTTAGGATTTAGATTCAGACATGTTTACTTGCCATGTTCTTAAATTTAATCGGAAAATTTTAATCCTCCCTTTTATCATTTAAAGGAATTGTTCAGTGTAAAAATAAAAACTGGGTAAATAGATAGGCTGTGCAATATAAAAAATGTTTCTAATATAGTCAGTTAGCCAAAAATGTAATGTATAAAGGCTGGAATGATTTCATGTATAACAAGTCAGTCAGAGCACTACTTCCTGCTTTTCAGCTCTCTTGGTTTACACTGACTGGTTGCCCTGGCTACTAGACAGTAACCAATCAGAGACTTGAGGGGGGGCCACATGGGTCATATCTGTTGCTTTTGAATCTGAGCTGAATGCTGAAGATCAATTACAAACTCACTGAACAAAAATGTACCATGTGGCCCCCCTTCAAGTCGCTGACTAGCTCAGAGTTATAGAGCTGAAAAGCAGGAAGTTGGATTCTGGCTGTTTTATTAGACATCTGTTCACTCCAGCCTTTATATATTACATTTTTGGCTAACTAACTATATTAGAAACATTTTTTATTTTGCACAGCTTATCTATTTACCCAGTTTTTATTTTCACACTGAACTATTCCTTTAAAACAATAAGTACCATTTATGAAACCTAGAAGTGTGCAACCGTCTTAAGCTTTACTTATTAGTAAAAAAAACAGTATTATATAGCTTGTGCACATAGTTTATCATACAAGGCAGTAGGAATGGTAACACTAATTGCCAAAGGCCAAGTTGCTGGTGATAGCAGTAGTGATATTTATCTTATTACGCGCCTTTGTAGCCTTTCATATGTAGGGCAAACTAGCAGAACCATTAGGATAACATTAAATGAACACTATATTACATATTCAGATTTGTAAAAGGACAACCTTACCAAGGAGAAAGCTAGTTAGTCCAATATGGAGAAAATTTATTAGCAAATTATTTTGAACTTCCAAGCCAGTGTACCTCATGATTAAGATGGACTGTAGTAAAGGGTGTCACAGTCTATGGCACATATCCACATAAAAGTCAAAGACACATAAAATAAGAAAACAAAGATACATATCTGTCAAGTTCAACCTTTTATGTCTATATAAAACCTTTCTAAATACTAGTTGATTCATCTGAAGAGGGAGAAAAATTCCTTTCGGATGTTGTTGTCAATTGGACCAGTCCATGGATCAAATTTATACTAAGAGTTATTCTCAATAACCTTGTATTTCCATTTTCCTCATGATAAAAACACCATCCATCATTTGATGTATTAAACTAATGGGGCCCTATACTTTTAGAAATGGGCGTTGGTTGGACAATTCCTCTCCCTTAAAAGCCGCATACTGGCGGGGGAGGATAGATCCTTTTCACTGAAACCAAGGTTCAACAGACACTGATTACACCGAATGCTACTATGCAGTAAGACTTTTTATACTATGGCCGAAAGGCAAAAAAGTTAGGGACCGCCATGTGGGGTTTACCTTGCTTTATGATCATAACTTTGTAACTAAAAACCCCTGTTTTGTAAACTTACTTTTGAGACAGGGGCCCAGGGAATGTGCATTAAAACTAGCACTTCCATTATACTTAAATATACTATTACTTAGCCTTTAGAGTGCTTCCACACCCATATTTTGTACATTGTATTGTTGCCAGAAGCTGTGGCTGAGCTTCATGTGGTTTTTAATAGCACCCCATACCCCCCCTTAAACTAATGGGGCCCTATACTTTTAAAAATGGGCGTTGGTTGGACAATTCCTCTCCCTTAAAAGCCGCATACTGGCGGGGGAGGATAGATCCTTTTCACTGAAACCAAGGTTCAACAGACACTGATTACACTGAATGCTACTATGCAGTAAGACTTTTTATACTATGGCCGAAAGGCAAAAAAGTTAGGGACCGCCATGTGGGGTTTACCTTGACGTGTTATGGTGGCTTTTCAACTTTATGATCATAACTTTGTAACTAAAAACCCCTGTTTTGTAAACTTACTTTTGAGACAGGGGCCCAGGGAATGTGCATTAAAACTAGCACTTCCATTATACTTAAATATACTATTACTTAGCCTTTAGAGTGCTTCCACACCCCTATTTTGTACATTTGATGTATTTACCACTAGTTGCCCTTCTTTGGACTCAAATTCAATAATATTGCGTTTGAGCACTGGAGACCAAAACTAGCACTGCATTTCTATGTTTTGTATTACTCCAAGTATGAAAAAGTACTTTCATATACAGCAATTCTAGATGGGGCCTTACCAGCACTCTGTAAGGTGGAAGAATGACCCTCTCCTCCTGTGAATTTAAAATAATCTAAGCTCAAAAACTTTTAATGGACACAGGTCCACATGCTAAGAATGTTAGACTAGATTTGCTATTGTGCATGCTACAAGATAAATTTTGCAATAGGCAGTTTCTGTATTATTACAGTGATTTATTGTCTAGATTGTGGCAGTGTGCTCGAAAGGGGTTGCCTACAATGATTTGTAATTTGGCTGTTTGGCTTTGCCAATTGAGAAGGAAGTCGATCTCTGTAAGAGAGTGCTACCACTGACGTGTTCCATAGTCTGTGAGAAGGCCCTGGGTTTGTCAGTAAGTCTCATATGAGACAGACTGCTATATTTTTTGTCCATGTCTTGTGTAAAAAAAAGGAAGGCAAGGTTCCCTATAATAGGTAAATCTTGAACAATATCTAATATGTTGTATATGAAAGTACTTTTTCATACTTGGAGTAATACAAAACATAGAAATACATATGTCTATATACATATATTTGATTTTGCCAGAACCTCCTTTCTTCTAATAGGAATGGGTGTCCTCTTGTCAGCTGGAAGGACCTACTGGTAAATAACCATCATAGAGGATATTGTATGATCCCCTTTATTATTATTAATACATAGATATCATATCACCCCTTTAGCGTGAGCAACCCCAACTTGGCCAATCTTGCCTCATAACTGAGATTTTCCATACCTTTTACCAGCTTAGTTGCCCTTCTCTGCACTCTAGTTCAATAATGTCCTGATTGAGCACTGGAGACCAAAATTGTACAGCATTTTCTAGGTGGGGCCATACCAGTGCTCTGTACAGTGGAAAAATAACCCCCTCCTCCTGCAAATCTATGCCCATTTTAAGACATCTCAGGATGCCTTTGATGCTGCTGACTGGCATTGCTTGATACAGCCAATCCATTATAGATGTGCCCAGTTAAGTCCCATTAAGTGGCATATCTCTGGTGCATGACTTTTACATTTATCAATATTGAATCTCATCTGCCACTTAGATTGCCAGTTTGTCAAGATCCTGCTGCAGGGATGTTGCATCCTGATGGAATAAATTGTGCTGCATAGTTTTGTTCCATCTAATGAACAAGTTAAATAAAAGTGGGCCCAATATAGAGCCATTGCCATCCATGTGCAAACAACGTCATTTAGCCCACAAAACCTTAGTTTAGAAAGCAGTTTTTTGTGAGGCACGGTATCAAAAACACTTTGGCAAAATCCAAATAGATCACATCTACTGCTTACTTATAAAAGCAATGAAATTTGTCTACCTATCCTACATAAAGCCATGCTGATTGCTGCTTATAATGCCATTCACTAGGACAAAATTTGAATGTGATCCCTTAAAGGGATCCTGTCATCGGAAAACATGTTTTTTTCAAAACGCATCAGTTAATAGTGCTACTCGACCAGAATTCTGCTCTGAAATCCATTTCTCAAAAGAGAAATATTTTATATTTCAATATATTCAATTTTGAAATCTGACATGGGGCTAGACATTATGTCAATTTCCCAGCTGCCCCTGGTCATGTGACTTGTGCCTGCACTTTAGGAGAGAAATGCTTTCTGGCAGGCTGCTGTTTTTCCTTCTCAATGTAACTGAATGTGTCTCAGTGGGACATGGGTTTTTACTATTGAGCGTTGTTCTTAGATCTACCAGGCAGCTGTTATCTTGTGTTAGGGAGCTGCTATCTGGTTACCTTCCCATTGTTCTTTTGTTTGGCTGCTGGGGGGGGGGAAAGGGAGGGGGTGATATCACTCCAACTTGCAGTACGGCAGTAAAGAGTTATTGAAGTTTATCAGAGCACAAGTCACATGACTTGGGGCAGCAGAGAAATTGACAATATGTCTAGCCCCATGTCAGCTTTCAAAATCCTGCTGGAGCAGCACTATTAACTGATTCATTTTGGGAAAAAAAATTTTTCCCATGGCAGTATCCCTTTAACAAGCCTTCAAATAATTTGCCCACCACGGATCAAACTTACTGGCCTATAATTGCCAGGGTGAGTTTTTACATCCACCTGGCCCTGGAGCCTTGTTCACATTAAATTTTAGTAAAGCATTATGAACTATATCCTGAGTCAGCCACAGACTAGATTGAGCTGAACCAACAGTGCAGCTATGAGGTGGGCCTGGGAACTCTGACTCTTCTATTGTCTACACTGAAGAAAATAACTAATTTAGCACATTTGCCTTTTCTGTATCTGTTACAACCATACTGGTACCATTATTTAAAGCAGCTACACTCTCAACCAAATCTTTTTACTATTAATTTACTTAAAAAACTTTTTGTCTTAGCCTCTGCTCCAATGAGCTCCTCATTTCCAATCTTTGCCTTCCAGATTTTTGTTTTACAACGTTTATCATGGCGTTTATATTTGTTAAATGCAGTTTCTGTCCCCACAGACTTGTAGTTTTTAAATGTCTTTCTCTTCTTTCCTATTAACTGTTTTACTTCTATATTAAGCCACAGGGTGGTTCTTGGTGCTTTTACATTTACTTAAGGGACTAAACTATTTAATATAATTTTAAATGACAACTATTTCTGTTCTGTGTTTTGATAGCAGAAAACATAATGCTCCAATCTATACTCTAAAGGGCAGCCATTAAGGCACTAATATTTGCTTTTCTGAAATTCAGAGTTTTTGTTTCCCCGTTTATATTTGTTTTTTGCACCAGATATTAAATGAGATCACATGGTGGTCACTATTTCTCAATACATGCAATACGTTCTGGGTCATTAGAGATCCAGTATAGCATTTTGTCTGGTTGGCTCCTCAAAAATGTGTGCCATAAAATTGTCATGCAACATGTTTATAAACTGGTTCCCATTAACTGTCCTGACAGTACTGTTTCTACAGTCAATATCTGGGTAATTAAAATCCCCTAATATCATTATTTTCCCCAAACTAGCAGCCTTTTCTATTTGCATCAGGATCTTAGCCTCCTTTTCGCTTACATTAGGGGGTATATAGCATACTCCTTCAATTAACTTCCTGGACTCTTTACAATTAGTAACAAGTTGTGCCCATAAGGCTTCAGCCTTAACATCACCTCCTCTTTATATTAGCTTTTAAATCATGCCTAACAAACAGACATCCCCCTCCATGCATTAATCTCCCTAAGCACAGCACAAACCTCAACTTTTCACCTAGTTCTTTAAAATATTTTTTAAAGGCTTTAGAGGGTTAAGAGACTGACTGTTAAGTTTTGATGTATAATCACATTTTTTTATGATTCAGGTATAGTTTTGTTAAAAGGGAAGTGGTATTATTTTCAAATTTTCTACCAATGATGATACTGAAAGTAAAATTTCTATTACTGTCGAGGTCAGTGGAGGTATCCTACCCTTTTAAATCAGACAGAACAGGCTCATGAGGTAGATGTGATTACAAATATTCTTGTTTCCAGTTCCACTGTGTTAAATTTGATTTGCGTGGGACAGAGAAAGTCTAAGAATGCTGAAATACAAGCTCCATTATTGTTAAGCCCCTAGAGCAAGTGAGATGGCTTGTTGTACATATCCCTAGGGCTGAAGCGGTAAGGTGGGGGAGAAGTGATCAAATAGCCAAAGGAATAGTGTAAAAGGTGTGGTTTGCTTGTAATTTTTCCATAGGAGTATATATCCCCAGGGAGGTTTTGGTTAACACTGAATGTGTTTTTTCTGTTTAAAGATGCTTGCTGTTGTTGAGTCCTGGAAGCTCGAGAGATTTGGAAGGGAAAGGCAGGCAAGCTTATTTTTGAGACTTTTCATAGTAAAGCTGTTCTGTGTTTTTTGAATAGAATATGAGTGGCCTCTTTTGAGATGATACAGAGCAGGAAGACTGAGTAATCCAATATATGACACAGCACTTCTGATACAGGAATTTTTATTTAAAAAGCCTTTATTTGAATACATGTCCTTTGCGACAATGCAACATTTCTGGCCTGGTCCTGGCCCTTACCAAGCTCAGGAGACTGAGTAATCCCAATAAGTGCATTCTGACTTATTTTTGCTTGTTGTTCTCAAGGGACCCACCAGAGGGAAGATATAATTTACCTCATTGTTTACATGAATTCATTCAGTTAGGCTTATGTGAAAAAGGTGCAAAAAACATTATCTGAACTTCCAAAAATAAATATTAATAAATTTTGTTCACAGACATACCTGATTCCATAGACCGAAAGGAAACCATGACCATGTCTACCATAGCACAATGCAACCCCTTCCTCACCTTGTTACATTGTGAGGTGATAAATTCTGGCCTTGAAGTCTGTCTATTTTCTATTTTTTCAATTATGATTTTAATGGGATATTTGTAAGGAAATACAACAAAAGATTAAACAATATTAGTAAACATGTATATGTATATATAATTGCATCTTGCACAATAGGAAAAACAGGACAAGCAATAGAAAAGGAAACACAGCTATGATATTCCTCACTATATTCTATATATTGGCATTTCCCACAGATATTCATATAAAACTTATTGGGGGAGGTAAAGGGGGGGATTGGAGGGAGGGAAAGGGTGGGTGTACCTCAAGCAATATACTGTATATAGGTAGTTCAAGCCGTTGTCAGCTTGTATTCATTTTCTTATTCAAATAATATCAAAGGCAGCCATTGTGTCAAAATCTGTTTATTTGTATGTGCTCAATGTTCTTCAAAAATCAGATTTCTTCTACTTTTAAACCCCCATTCTTTCATGGTTGGTACTGTAGGAGACTTTCAATATTTAGTCATCAATAATTTTGCTGCATTGAGAAGTTGTGGGAGCACAGAATTTTTAAAATATAGGCAGGGTCTGAAAGGCTCCTGCCTCTGATCACATGTGAACATAACTGGAGTATTTTATTGCAGTACATTTGTATATTTGGATGTTTTTAGAGCATATGTAATAGTGTACCTAGGGCCAGATCTACAACAAAGGCTGCTGGAGTTGGGAAACATTGTTGAAGTCTAGAAGATGTAAAGTGCCATTTGGTTAATATCTTATACTTAAGGGCCTGTTACCTCCACATTTATTGTAAAAATGGCAGAAATGTGAATATTGATAGTGTAAGAGAGGTGAAAATAAGCTCTGTTGCTTAAGTTTCTCAGTCGGGGATCAACCTGCCATATTCTTGTTTATTGTAGGATTTGAAGATGATCATTTATGGGCCGTGGGGTTTGCTTCCTCTCCAGTTAAGTAAATCCCCCTCCCCAGCTGCTCTCCTTCCTCGCCATGAGTAGATGTGGATGTGAGTGAGGGCAGTGTTTGTGGGAGATGTGGGGCTAGTAAAGGATGTAAAGATTATTTTTGTAGGGGTCCCTGGTGCCCTATAGTTACACCATTGGGTATATGGTCCTTTAGCCTGTAACTAGGGTTGCCACCTGGCTGGTATTTTACCAGCCTGGCTGGTAAAAATGATGGCTGATACCAATGAATAGATTGATAAATATATAGGAAGGCTTTTTTTCCAGAAAAGGTGGCAACCCTACCTGTAACAGGACAATCCCATGTATGTTGTGTTTTTGGTAAAAAAAAAATCCTTCTTTAATTATCATTTAATAACACAAATTATCATTTAATAACACTTACTGGCTAGGATGCTAAAATCCCAATACCGTGACAATCATACATATATAGCGTTGCCCAACCCTAATAATATACCAACTAAGGATGCCACCTGTCCAGTTTTGAACCGGACAGTCAGGTTTTTACCAGCCATACAAGCACAAGAGGGGAGGGGTTTGGTGAACAAGTAGCAGGGTCATGACATAAAGGGTGGCTCTGGCTTAAAGTTGTATGAAAATTGATTGTTAGGGCAAGGAAATACAAAGGAAGTTAAAAAACTGAGCTGGAAGGAAATTGGGATTGGGTTGTTACCAGAACCACAAGTAATTATAAATTTACCAGCAAGTGCACTGTCGGCAAATTTGTAAAACGGCTCTGTAAAATGGTGAAGAGGCAGCTAGGAGGCAACTATATGTGTAAGGCCGCCTTTAGTCTAAATAACATATTTTGCAGCTCATAAATGCTACAATAAATGATGCCTATATAATGTGTGCCTTACAGGGTTTTTTTTAACTTTTTTTTCAATGATTCCCTTTATTTAAAATCGAGAGAATACACTCGCGTTTCCGCATGCCCATAAAAGTGAAAATGACAGCATGAATGGAAACAGAGAACGATATCATCTCGAATAACTCCAAAACCCAAATACATTCTCTATAAAATGAAACATGCAGACCATACTACGATAGAATATAATAAAAAGAAATATGTCCTTCACTACCAAAGGCCGACAGCTTTCCAACCCACAATGATTAACGCAACGCTACAGAACTACATTTCCCAGATTTCCCCAGTCGACCCGGAAGTGCACTGAAGTTTTAGCGTAGCTGGGATTTTGTCACCTCCCCTAAACTGTGCTATCTCCGGTTGCGCTGGGAAGGGTTTGGTAACATCAGCCGGCATATCGCTATGAATATGAGACGCTATAGCTTCGTCCCTTACTTTTACCCGGCGTACTTTTTCATGCTACTGGTAAGTGCGATTGAGATTTATGCAGAGTTAATATTAGATATTTTTGCAGTCCGAATAGCCCGAATAGAGAGCATGGCTGTGCAGTTTGCTGGATCCTGTTTCCTGTACGAGTTCTATACTAAATATATGAATGGTATGTTAGGTTTTAGTAAAGGAAGTAACTACGAGTAACATGTGACATCTAAATATTTAACATTTGCGGACCACGCTCAAATTGTTCTCTTGATATTTCCTTGTGTATGAGTTGATACTATGCGCACGGAATTTACTCAATAGAAGTTAAAAAAAAGCAGAAGCTAAATATCCTTTGCTAGTTTCCAAATAATTGCCAATTTAGGCGTGTTGTGGGTCTGCAGGCAGCAATTTAAGATGTGCATGTTACTAGCCGCCCCTTAGAACAGAGATCCAATTACTTGACTCTGTGTTGTGGCTCTATGTGATTGGCTGCTGCCTTGTAAATAAGACTTGCAAAGCTGGTGTCTACTCTGACTCCCGGAAATAGTCTCTTCTGCAAATAGAAGGAAGTAGTATGAATTGCTATTTTAATATTGAGGTTGCTGCTCATGCAAATCTATCTTATGTCATTAAAAACGAAATGGCTTTAGTTGTGTTGTAACTCGTTGGTTTTACAAATGTATAGGATCTGTGTGGTGAAAACTATAGTTAGGATAAGTATGTTTTTAGCTAATTCCCTTCCATGTAAGTAATTTGGGTCTGCATTAGCCCAAACGTCCAGATATTTTACATTTTTTTCATTGATAATTCTAGGTATATTAATGAAACATTTATGGTGTAACCGTAGCAGAATTTAATAGTTTAGCTGTATTTGCAATATAGTATTTAAAGCAATCATTCTATCTCAAGCCAAGTTAACAATAATAGATTGCAAAGTGAGTTATTAGTGATAACTCTAAAGGTGGCCACACACATGCTCGCAAGGTTGCCAAATGAGCAGATCTTAACCCGATATGCCCACTGGGCGATATCGGATGGATCCAAACGATCGGATTACAATACTATGAATGGGCTCCGACGGGTTGCAGGACCGCATCAACTAGCTGATGTGGTCCTGGATCATACGAAAAAAATCAAACTTGACCGATCCATATCTGCCCGATTTTTGGCCTGATATCGATTGGGAGGACCCGTCGGGAGCCCCCACACATGGGCAGATAAACTGCCGAATCAGTCTAAAGGACCGATATCTGCAGCTTTAATCTACCCGTGTATGGCCACCAAGTCCCCAGTTTCTTGCCTGTGCTATTCAAATGTAGCCCCACACTTAATGCTGGCTTTACGTTAAGTGGCCGTACGTTATAGAGTGTCCCTTTTACCATTTAGAATGCAATGGGGGGGGGAGGAATTACTTCTGTGTGAGCACAGCCATAGCTGCCCTGAGTTTACTATCAGCCCCATATATATGATCTACCAGTTCGAACTCGAACAAGTCTGCTTGTTTCTGGGTGTGTTGATTTTTGTTTCCTGAATTGTACTCCTTTATTCTTGATCCACAATTCTGCTCTGTCCTGGTCCTTCTCCCCTTGCCTTGATTACCTAATTTTTGACCCTGGCTTATTCCTGTTTACAAGTTTACCTAGTTCTATCTAAGCTTAGCTTGTATTCCACCTGGCTCTGGAAAAAAAAAAAAGCCAGGTAGCTGTCTTCCATTCTCTGAATGTTTGTTCACTGACAAGCATGAGATCAGCGCACATATAGATAGGATTTCGGCACGGAAATGTTTAAGAATTTATTTTTTCCACACTTGTGGGGTTATTTATTAAAGGTCGAGTTATGTTTTTCCAAATAAAATGTGGGTTTTCAAGTGTAGTTTCAGTAGAAACTCAAATTTTTCAGTTAAAAGAAACCTCCAGGGGCAGGCAATATTTGATTGGCAGCTGAGATTTTTAAATGAGTGAATGCTTAAATAAAAAAAGAATTTGGATTTCATGTTTAATTTGAAATGGACTTTTATTATACGGAAAGAATTCTATTATTTGTATGTTAGCAATCATAATGTCATATTGCCAAAATAAGGTTTCTAAAGTGAATACTTTTTTTTGTCTAAGAGAATTTGGAAACACCTACTGACCGATAAATGCTGCAGTTTGATTCCATTTTCGGTCCCATAATACATTTGTCTTATCTCCATGTACTGTACTGCTCTGTAGAAATATTGTTTTGTTGCATGTTGGTGCTGGAGTTGACTTTATGCACTCAAGATTAGTGATGCATGGGACCAATAATGAACTGCAGCAGACAATGGGTCATATTTTTCTTACAGTCCAGCCACTCCACTTTCTTTCTGCACTGTCACAACCCAATTTCTGACAGTGGATATAGATCACCATTGTTATTTATATACTCATGCCATTCCCTTCCTGTGATGTCAACGTCAGGTTGGGTCAGGCATGGGTATATAAATCAGTGTAGAGCTGCAGGTCAGAGACTGCGAACTACCAAAAGAAAGTACACCATATATGAGGATCCCATATTTTAATTAATGATGCATCCTCATAGGAGTTTGAAACAATGTAATGAAATAATGTTCTGGTATCACGTATGAAGTCTGTGTATTTCAGGTAAGCTTGGTGTCTGTCTGTTTTTTTTAAGGACTGAGGGGTTCAAAACTTCCTGCCCAGCTTTTAAAGTTAACATTTCCAAAGACTTTAAAGCTGGGCAGATATTAGCTAGCCACATGCCATGTGATGTAATATGTATTATTATAGTTTCCAAAAAAAAAAATGGTTACAGAAAGGAAAGTGACAACTTTTATGATTCCAATAAAGAAGTTGTTAGGGAGGCTAGACCTTTAAGACCAAGAAAATATGGAAAAAGGAAGAAGGTGGGTGCTGGCAAATGCAGAGCAAAGTGTAGAAGCAAGGTACCAGAGAGATTGGACAGGCAGTCTAGTAAAAGGTCAGACATGAGAGACAGCAAGTAGCAAGGTAACGTTATCAGGAACAGGTCAAAACGTACTGTATTAGAATTACACCTTTTTGTTCCAAGGTGGATCTGTGTAAAAGTCAGAATAAACTGAAAGAAAGGAAAAGGGGAATACAGACCCAATTATGGTTGTGAACAATAAATCTGGATCTATAGCTTCTCAAAAAATCTCTCTCAGGGTTCTGGTTTTGGAACCTCAACCTGTTTTGTCTTGATCCACCTCTCAACCTTTCACCCGCAGTAATACGCTAGTCACGTGGTCATGGCCGTGGCCAGGGTGGGATTGGGGTGTATCTGTAAGTGGAACAAGAGTAGTTTGGGTGGAACAGGGGTTTGGCTTAAAAAAGTGTGACTAAAAGTGAAGCTTCTGATTTACTTTGTTGAAAGAATTGGCGAGTGTCTGTGAGCACCATCATGTCTGCAATCTGTATACAATGTCCCTATCCATGAATCCCACATAAGGCGTTAATTACACCATCATACATGGCATTCCTATACAATGTCTCAATACATCATAACCGTGTCAGCAATTTGTGTTTGGTGCCCCTGTTGACGTTAACACATCATATGCAATTTTGGTTTCTTGAATTATTAGTTCTTAATATGTAACATTGCAAGGTCACACAACCATAAAGTTGAGTCATGAGTGGACAACAACAGAACACCATTTCTTGAATATTAAAATATTTATTTTTGGCATCCTAATTATCACTGAAGGAAAAAATTGATTAGAATAATATCTATAATCCCATTGAGGGTCATTTATCAACACTGGGCAAATTTGCCCATGGGCAGTAACCCATGGCAACCAATCAGATTGCTGCTTTTAATTGTTCTGCTTGCAGCTGGCTTTAAAAAGCTAATAACTGATTGGTTGCTATAGATAACTGCCCATGGGCAAATTTGCCCAGTGTTGATAAATGAGCCCCAATTGTTTTTATGCTCAAACTTATGGAGGCTTTACTAAAGGTGAGATTTTGAGTGCAAAATGTATATCTACTAGACCAGAGTATGCACTAAGGGGGGCACAAGCGGGTCACTTGCACCCCCCCCCCCCAGGTAGCTGGTCTCTGTACTGAGCAGCTTAAATACCCAATGGCACATATTACTAGAAAAGTGTATTTTTTTTTAAGATGGTTTATTTAGATGAAACAATGTTTTATATATAAGCTATTTTACTAAAGGGAATGTTCACCTTTAAATTAAATTTTAAGCATGATATATAGAGTGATCTTCTGAGAGAGTTTGGAATTGGTTTTCATTTTTTTTATTTGTGGTTTTTATTTGGCTTTATATTCAGCAGCTCTCTGGTTTGCGATTTCAGCAATCTGGTTGCTAGGGTCTAAATTGACCTAGCAACCATTTATTGATTTGAATAAGAGACTGGAATATGAATACGAGAGCCCTGAATAGAAAGATGAGCAATAAAAAGTAGCAATAACAATACATGTGTAGTCTTAAAGAGTTTTTTTTATATGGGATCAGTGACTCCCATTTGAAAGCTGGAAAGATTCCAAAGAAAAAGGCAAAAAATAAGAATGTATAACAGAAATGTTTTTTATTTAATGTCTTGACAAGAAAAGCAAAATACATATTGTTATGCATGTGTAAAAATCTCAATAAACACTGCAAGTTAAAAAAAAATATTAATAATAATAATGAAGACCAATTGAAAAGTTGCTTAGAATTGACTTTTCTATAACACACTAAAAGTTAACTTAAAGGTGAACCATCCCTTCAAACATATTTGCACCTGCAATATTTAGGGGTATAGTTAATCTTTAAAATACTTTATAATCTTTTCCCTGTAATCAGTGTTTAAAACAATTTCTTTCTTTTTTTGCAGATAATGTGCATTTTCACTCCAGTAAAAAGTGAAATAATTACCTTAGAGAGTGGCAATATAGATGACATTTTAAGTAAGTATATATATTTTTTTTTTAACAATGAAATTAAATAACATAGAAGGGCCTTCAAAGTCTATTCTGGAAGTATACATTATAAGGAATACATTTGTTTGAGAGACACTGTACATTATGGCATAGTAGATGAGACTTATAAAAAGGCAAAAGACTATAAAGTTCAACACCTTGCTTAAAAATGCAGACTACTACAGACTGCATTTTTTGCAGGTACAGGTATAGGATGCCTTTTCCAGAAACCCGATATCCAGAAAGCTCCGAATTACGGAATGGCTGTCTGTCATAGACTCAATTTTAACCAAATAATCCAAATTTGTAAAAATGATTCCCTTTTTCTCTGTAATAAAAAAAACAGTAGATTGTACTTGATCCGAACTAAAATATAATTAATCCTTATTGGAAGCAAAACCAGCCTATTGGGTTTATTTAATGTTTAAATGAATTTCTAGTAGACTTAAGGCATGAAGACCCAAATTACGGAAAGATCCATTATCCGGAAAACCCCAGGTCCCGAGCATTCTGGATAACAGGTCCCATACTTGTACTATAATAACATTTGAAAACTACAATATAATGTTTGTTTTACTTTAACCGACTGTAGGTCAGAATATATAACGAATATATAACGAAATATCACTGCTTTGAGAGGCTCTGAGGATTCCAAGTCCTATTCTAAAAAAAAAAAAAATAACTGGGGATTTAGGGAATTCTGTTCGGGATTCGGCCTTTTTCAGCAGAATTCGGATTCAGCCGAATCCTTCTGCCTGGCCTAACCGAATCGTAGTTTGCATATGCAAATTAGGGGTGGAGAGGAAAATCGCAGTAAAAAATTATATCCCCTTCCTACCCCTAATTTACATATGCAAATTAGGATTCAGTTCGGTATTCGGCCGAATTGTTCACAAAGGATTCAGGGATTTGGCCAATTTGGTGCATCCCTATAAATAAATAACACTACAAAAAATTTGATTCTTCTGCAATATAAGCTGTTACAGGGCAGGTGATCAAAGTCTAATGCTAATTGGTCTGTTTTATTTGCTGCCATATAACGTGATGTTAATCAGCAGAAAAGAAGATGGGAAGCTAATAGAGGCATATTTGGAAGCACATATCTTTACTGCTAAAGGGCTGTGGCTGCCTTGGACTAGTACAGAAAACCTTAAAATGATGTGCAATATTTTAACACTATTTCTTTGTTAAGCTTCAGTTCTCTTTTTATATAAGCTCTAGCTCACTGAAATAAAATAATTTTAAATATAAACCATAAAAATTACTGTACCATTTCTGTAATAATTGATTTATAACATCCCCACTTTCAGCAATCTCTATATAAGAATAGAGGTTTAGATTTTTGGATATTGTTGGGTATGACTTCAGACCACATTGTTTCTTGTTATTACTATTACTAAATTTGTAGAAGTATCAAAAACTAGCACAATTCACTAATTTCAACCATATAATAATGTGAAACGAAAGTGTTTGGAGTTTCCTAAACTAACAGACTTCTATGCAGGTAACCTCTAGAGAAGTTCCCATTTACACAGGAGTCTTCCTGACCCCTGGTTGAGTTGGCCTACCAGTTATTTTAATCTAGCAAACACAAAAATGTACTCCTAAAGAAAAAGTGCCAGTGTTTACATTGCAGGCACCTTTTCAGTCCTTTTTGTGTACAGTAAGGCGAATGCCACATATTGTGTTTTTATACAGTGTTTTTTAAAAAATAAAACCCATCAGTGGCATTATATAATGCAAAAACACAAGCGATGTAAGCTAATTTTAGCTTTCCAGTACCTCATGGTGATTGAGTAACTGCTCATTACCCGTGATCCTTTGCGTCATTAAGTTGGCATAACTATATAAATGTAATGACTCTGACTTTAGCCATGTGTGGTGGCTACAATTGTATTTGTATTGCAGTCAATATTGCCAAAAAATGCAATCTTTGGCATGGTTGTGGGACAACTTGCCACAGTAATTTTGATTTATTTAAAAATGCTGTTACAAAATTCATTTTTCAGTTTTTTTATTTGTTACCCTTTTTCGACAATTTAAGTTTAAGGGGGTTATTTACTAAAACTCATTTTTTTCTGGTCAGGCTTTTTGTGACAAAAACTAATTTTTTTGTAGAAAAAAAAAATAGATTGTTTTGAGATGTATTATACCCTAATGCTGCAAAAAAAGCACACAACCTGTCGAGGTCATGTATAAGTCACAGGTTTTCGGGTGATAACCCAAAGAAACTGATTGATTTGGGAGTAACGTGTGAAACATTTGTACAATTCAAATTTTCACTCCATTTTTATCGTTTTTTCCGCAATCCAACTTTTTCAAGTTATTTTATTTATAAATAAGGTAAAATCATGAATGGGAGTTCGGTCAAGCTCTGTTTTAATTAAAAAAAAAAAAAATGAGATAAATTTGGATTTTAGTAAATAACCCCCTAAATGCTAATGTTTGAAGCTCAGTAATGCAGGTGTACTCTGAACCTTTATACTATCTGCTACATTAGTTGGGCCAAAAATAATAGAAATTTTCAACTACTGTATCAAATTAGTTTACAGAGACTTCTCTTCCAGAGCTGGTCCAGGGAGACATGAGAAAGTGAAAAGAAAACTATGAACATAAACAGAAAAACAGTCAAAATTAAAAAAAATAGATAATCACTAAAAAAAGTCTTTATTTCCAAAGTACTTTCCAAAACACACAAGGGTCATAATTTAACATGGATTTATGGGAATTTGTTCTTTTCATAAAATCTGGAGACTGCACTTTATCTTTATTTAGTTATATATATATTTTTACATTTGCAGGAAATGCTGATGTTGCTTTAGTGAATTTCTATGCTGACTGGTATGTATATATATGTTTAATTTTTAATTATTTATTACTTTCTATTTGAAGTGACACTATCATTTCATGTACAGGGGGATTCTTATGTTGGCATAGTGTTAGAAAATCCTACCCTCTATCTGGGTAACCCAATATTCATTGGCCTCATTGGCTTTAGTTTAGAGTTCTTGTAAAGGTAATGACAGTAAGTTGTGATAAAGAAAGTTGTAGCCGGGCAGCCAGGGCTGAGCAGAGTGTTTAATCCTATTCACGCCAGAAGAATTTTGAACTTCAGCTACACCTTGTGCCAGACTGTTTTTGAACATTTTGTGCAATTTCAATTTAGCTTATCTTCCACAGGCCATTAGGTACCATAATCCTAAATATGAACGCCAGGTGTCTAACAATTTAAAGCCCAATAAGCATAGGTAGTATGTTGCAAGTAGGGCCCCCAAAATATTGAACATATGAACTATCATGACTTCAAAACTTTCACTTATTTATATATCATATATTTACTTAGGCAAAAAGATAAAACATCTTGAATATGAATGCCAGTGCTATTACAAATGACCTATCATGGCTGTCATTTTAGTTGCAAAATCTGCAAAATCATCACCGTTGACTGTATTTCATGTAAGGTAATGCCATGTCCCCAGTAAGCAATATTATTCTCTCGAATCCAAAATGGGTAAATATCTTTCTACTCTAAATGCAAAGCTTTCCCACAGTTAGCGGCTTCTATGCTATTTCTGGAAATCACCTCAATTTAAAACTCAGCATAGTGCATACGATCACGTTGTTTCTTAACAACTTTTCATCTCCCCTACTTCTATCATTCTACCCTATTTCCATTGTTCTTTCTTTCATGTTTTCTCTGATCCCCACTTTTTTTTCCTATGGAAAGTCTTACCTTCACTACCATGTACATCTTTCTCTGCGTATCTTTGCCTTTGCTCTTCATTTTTTATTCTTTTCTGTTTCCAAATTTACCATAAATACACACACACACACACAGTTGTTACCTCCACCAACAGAAATCTTTATTCATTTTAATAGGTGCCGATTCAGTCAAATGCTGCACCCTATATTTGAAGAAGCATCTAATATAATACAAGAAGAATATCCTGATAAAAATAAAGTTGTTTTTGCAAGAGTGGACTGTGATCAACACTGTAAGTATCTACAAATTTAATCAAAAATTAAACATTTCCCTATTGACTGCACAGAGACACACTCCTGCATGAAGAGACAATGTAGAGAGACAGAGCGCTGTCTTATTTGCTTATTATCACGAATATTTCAGAAAGGGTTTAACTGATTGTTTTTAGAAAGTCTTATTTTCATTTAATTAACTGATTATTTTATTATTTCTTTTATTTTGTTTTCATCTTTAAAGTGGTGCCCCTTTAAATGTATTATTTTCCTATGTGATTTAAAGGCAGCATAATTAAAATTTATAGTTTACAGCTGCTAGAATTATCCAAAATTATTGAAGTAAATGATTCTTTGTCTCTTTTTAGCTGAAATAGCACAAAGATACAGGATCAGTAAATATCCTACACTAAAGCTTTTCAGAAATGGAATGATGATGAAAAGAGAATACAGGGGGCAGCGGTCAGTTACTGCAATTGCAGACTACATTAGACAGCAAAAGAGTAACCCTATACGTGAAGTTGGTGACCTGGAAGAATTAAAAACTGTTGATGTAAGTATGTTTAACTATAAGTTGTTATTGTAGTGTAACACATTTGTAACTATGATATTGTTAGTCTACACAGCATGATTCATTACCATTTAGGGGGCAGAAAGGGAAAAAGATATTATTCACCAGGGATTAGCTGTTTATTTTCATGGCAGTTAGCAGTTCAAATTATTTTCACGTGGGGTAAGGTCTAGATCACTGAAACTACAAATGACACAAAACTAAACTTTCAGTTTTGATTAAATAGAAAGGCAAATTTATTGTTTTGGTGGGCAACAGTCAATAAAAGAAATGTATTGGTCAGTGTTTCTTGGCCAATTGAAATTGACACACCCTTCTCCCTACATTCATTCTGATACCTTTTTCAGCATAGAAGCTCACAACTGCAGCTCAGAGCTGCTAATTACTCATCTACTGACAGGGAACTCAGCCGAAGAGCTGTTTGCTGTCAGTGGGGAAGGAAATCTTAGATTAGGGCCAGACAGTGCCGAAATCTGTCTGCTGAAATCCGCAGGCCTATTTTAGCCCCTCACCGATAGAGAGTCCTCTTCTTTATTTGTGTCCAGAAGCCTCGTCTCATCTCTGCGCTCCTCTGGACATGAACAGAGGAGAAAATTTGCTAGCAGTAAAGGGCTGAAATTGGCCTGCTGATTTTGGCCCCGTCAGGCCCTAGCCTTAGTAAAGTAAAGGAAGCAAACTAGAAAAAATGGCTGATCTAAGCTGCATTTTTGAGCTTCTGAAAAGGACTAAGACTGAATGTTGGAAGAAAAGTATGTCATTCTGGGGACTATTTAGAGTCATTTAAGAGATTAAAAAAAATACCATCAAATGAAAGTGTTTTATTTTTATGCATAATAAAATATAATTAAACTCGTGGTAAACGAGTTACAACTATACTATATTACCATACTACTAACACTTCTTCTCCCTTTCGTACAATTTAATAGAGCTGCCCTTATTTCAAAATGCCCCAGTTATAGTATTACTCGAGCAAAGAAACATGCATAAAATCATAGTATTTGAGTATTCTTATACTCAACTACTATAAGGAATTGGTTGGTCCGTGAAGTCTGATATTAAATGCTTAAATGGAACTTCAGCTCCTCCAAAAAAAAGTGTTGCTCTTCCCGAATCTTTGCAACACAGTTTCAGTAAAAAGCTAGTTGTTAACAGGGCTAGCAGAATTGTAATAAAAAAATAAAACATCAGTGAGAATACTGTGAGCCCTGTGAACAACTATTTTTGTTAAGTGATTGTCCTTTGTAGCACTAACTTGAAGTTTAGGCTATCTGCTTTTGTTGGACAATGCAGTGGTCAACTTCCATTTTGCCAAATAGCCACCTGTGCATCCATTCTCTCATTCCAGTGCATGTAGTCCCTCAACCCACATGCATTCCAGTGCATGTGGGTTGTTCAAAAAACTTTATTTCCATTTACTTTGTTATTTAAAACACTGCAACAAAATATTACAAGCAGTGCAAAAGACAAGAACTGCCTAAGAAATGATTATCTTTTGGTTTTTATGTTCTATAAAATTGTCAATATTCTGTTGTATATTCAGTCTAATGATTAACATGCATACTTTTTTTGGCAATTTACAGCGCAGTAAAAGAAATATAATTGGCTTTTTTGAAAGCAAGGAAACAGACAACTTCAGGACCTTTGAAAAAGTATCAAATATTTTGCATGATGATTGTGTCTTCCTTGCTGCATTTGGGTATGTATTAGCAATGAAAAACTAGTTTATAAAGATAAGGGGAATTCAAAATGTGGATTCTTATACATTACATACTAAAGACGTAAATTTATAGAAAGTGTTACACTGAATGAGCTGATCTTGAGAGAAAAAAAAGCCTAAAGGTGGCCATAGACACACGATAATATCGCACAAAATAAATTTTCGTACAATATGGAGACGAGCCGACAGATATTGGTAGAAGACTTGGTTATCGGTATGCTCGTCGATCAGACTGGAAAATTTTGGGGGGGAGTTTGGAGTCTGTACCCTATTATTGTGAATAATACTGTTGAAAGCACATTTAAATCTACTCTACATTGAAAGGTCTAAAAGCCATTAACAGTAAGTTCAGTGTAGAAAATCCATATATTTCTTTAGAAAGTAAACCTTCTGAGATTTTAAAATTAATAAATGTCTTTCTACTCCAAATGTCATTGAAAAAATGTACATCTCTTAGCAAAATCCTGAATTTATTTACATCTAAAAGACGTATAGTATATTTTCATAATGGTAATTCTATTCATTTAAAATATTTTAATGAAATGAAAAACTGAAAAAACTAAATTTTGAGTTTTAATCCCCTTTTTTCTCTTTTAGTGATATAGCAAAGCCAGAGAGGTTTAGTGGTGACAATGTAATCTACAGACCTATTGGGGTAAGCATATGTTTAAAAAAAAAAATTTCGTTTTAAATATGTATAGTTTTAGCATTAGGTATGGGGCTGATTTATCAAAAACCGAGTTTGTTTTTTTTTTCTATGATTCAAAAGAAATTGTGGCAAAGAAGTTTAAACACGAATAGACTCTAGAATATTCTTTGGTACTTTGAATAGTCCGTATTTATTAAAGGAAAAAATCTATGAACGTTGCCAGAAATGTTTTGGCATGTAAAAGTGGGTGTTTCAAAAGAAGACCATGGGAATTGTCTCTAACAACTTTTAATTTATTTTCCCACACAAATGTAGCACACACATTTTGTTTTCTGATTCCAAACTGGTTTGATATGGGATATACTGGGCCAGTGAGAAAAAGTTATCTCATGGTTTATCATGCAAAAACTCATTGCCAAGATTCAAAAAAACTATTCTCCAAATTCAGTTACAGTTCTTCCCATATACTTCAGTCTGAAGTCTGAGTTTTCACTTGATAATCTGTGAGATAAGTTTTTTTGAATTGAATTGCATCTGAAACTGAATCGCGATTTCTTTTTCTCTGAATTGAATCTGGCCCATTATCTTTGCCTGTTCTCTGTAATACTACGAATACACCTTTTATATACATGCAGTTCAGATATTTTTAGAAGCCTTAAGTCACTGTGCGTCATGTTGCTGAAAGAAAGATTTACCCCCCCCCCCAAAAAAACAAGGTTCCAAGCATTGTACCTAATAAACATAATTTTTATCTTGAGTGTATTTTTCACCTCTTCTATTGTGGTCATATGTGCATTGCAAGTTAGAATCACTTCTGCTGGTGTTTTTAAATGCAATGACAAATGAGTCGCCCTGTGCGGATCTTTGATAAGTAAGTCAGAATGCCTCAAACTCAACCATTGGTACTAATGACCAAGATTGTTCCCCCTTATTCTTATAGTAATGCAAACCCACTAGCACTGTTTTCTACCACGGGAAAGAGGTGGAAACATGCAGAGCTATTTTTGTAGTGTTAAACAGCTTTTCCCCAGCAGCAGCAGTTACAAAATGCACTGAGCTGTGTAAATCAACTCAAGCATTACCTTCACAACTTTTGTTTAGCTGCACTACGCACAACTGTGTCAATGCTGCCTCTT
The DNA here is from genome assembly GCA_038501925.1 of Xenopus petersii. Lineage (NCBI taxonomy): Eukaryota > Metazoa > Chordata > Amphibia > Anura > Pipidae > Xenopus > Xenopus petersii. The sequence goes on along the minus strand of CM076682.1, from coordinate 97,739,222 downwards.
CTGCAGGATTGTGCACTAGTGTAATTACTGATGCTAAGGAACAGTGAGATACCACTACGTTCAGGGTGGCAGAAGCACTAGAGTGCCACAGCATTGATGGCTGCACTTGTGCAAGATGCAGATGACACTCCGCTCTACCTGTCTACTTATGACCTCACACCTTATAGCTAGGGATGCACCGAATCCAGGATTCGGTTTGGGATTCGGCCAGGATTCGCCCTTTTTCAGCAGGATTCGGATTTGGCCGAATCCTTCTGCCCAGCCGAACCGAATCCAAACCCTAATTTACATATGCAAATTAGGGGTGGGGAGGGAAATCGCATGACTTTTTGACACAAAACAAGGAAGTAAAAAACGATTTCCCCTTCCCACCCCTAATTTACATATGCAAATTAGTGTTCGGGTTCGGGTATTCGCCCGAATCCTTCGCCAAGGATTCGGGGTTCGACCGAATCCAAAATAGTGGATTCGGTGCATCCCTACTTGTAGCCTTTCCCAAATGACAAGTTTCATTTCTGCTCTCCTCTCCTGGATGTCACAGCGCCACCTGTAGCTGAATCTTTCTAAAAGAGAATTTATTATATTACCTCCAACATCTTCCCCTGTCTCTCAGGTTTCACTTACAGTCAATCACCTTTCAATCAACCACACAGTCACACTGCACTGCCTAGGAATTATCTTAGACTTCCAAACACCACACATCCAAACACTTGCCAAATCTTGTCATATTCACCTGCCCAAAATTGCCCAAAAATGCCCTTATCTCAGCTCAAATATAACTAACACTATACATACAGTCTCGTCTCTGAACTACTGCAGCTTAGTCCTTGCAGGTGTTCCAATACATTGCCTTTCACAAATACAATCTGTTCTGAACGCTGCTGCTAGACTCATCTATCTCCTTGCTGCAATTTAAATTACTAACATTCACATTCAAGACCCCCCTGCATTACTCCAAGGACTCCACTATAAATTAATCCAGAAAAGGGCTGGAGGCCTACAGACTTGATGTGGCACTCCACTATATTTATAAGCACAATATGCCTGCCTATGTGGTCCATAGACTGCTTTGTATTAGAAATTACATTTGATATAATGTGACCCACAGACATTCAACTTAGTCTAACTCTTCACGTTGGACAGCACTGAACAAATCAGATCAAAACAGAACCCAGGTGAGCTCAACTGCCAGTGGAGCCTTACAAGGGGAAATAAACTCATATTGCTCTTCTGTTTATTATTATTATTATTAGATGAGTAAATGTTTAATAAACTATGAATAATTGGAAATGATTGCTTATCAGCAAAGTTAAATAAAAGAACAGGAGACAATGGGAATAAAGTAAAGTATTTTGGATCTTTCAGAATATATTATTTTATGAGAATGAAACCTTTTGTAACACCTGTATTACATGTTAAGTGTTAATATAAATTATGAAGTAATGTATACTTGTGTTGGTCTTATTTTTTCAGTATATATTTTGCCATTATTGTATGCATGTATTCAGTAAGATTTTGGCTTGTGTTTTATGTATTTTTTAGGAGAATGCTCCAGACATGGTTTATTTGGGATCATTAACCAACTTTGACCTGACGTTTGCATGGACACAAGATAAATGTGTCCCCCTTGTTAGAGAAATAACATTTGAAAATGGAGAGGTGTGTATATACTTTATTTTATGCTGTTTTTATTTTTAAAATGATTTTAATGTTGGCGAATGTTATAAAAATATTTTCCTGTGGCTAAGCAAATCTCTGATGCACATTTTTAAGTTTTAGTGAGTTATAGGGGGTTTCATTTCACTTTTAACTTTATACATCTTTTGCACTTCATATCAATGCACCATTTCAGATCAAATCCTTATGATATTTTCACCAAGCAGTGTGGTTTCACAGTGCAGAAAACAAAGGAACATAGCTTAAAATAAAGAGGCAGAAAGACTTTATATAATACCCATCATGGCAGAAATTCGGCTTGCTCCAACCTATTTGTCAACCATTCATGAGGCAATCCTGGGTTTCCCTCCCAGATTTTATTTATTTATTTTTTCAAATATTGTAACTCACAAAATCTAAAATGATTTGCAAAATAAGTTTTTAAATTGACAAAACGCTCTTCCTAGTAATTACTTCTTTAATTCTCCCAAAATCAGAAATTAATACATTCAAACACCATACTCAAATGTACACACATTCTCATCCCTCATTGTCATACACACTGAAGCCCGCTGCATAAACTTTCAACACATTATGGCCACCTTTCTATTGTTCTGTTGAGCGGAACAGCAGGAAGAGAAGCTACAGCTCTGCTGATGCAAAATACACTGGTAGATATGGTGCATAATGAGATACAACTTCCCAGAATGTCCCCTCGACAAGTTGACAAATATTCATTGAGCAAAGATATCTGTTGTATCTGTCACCATATTGTAAATTTTGATTCAGATTACTTATTACAAATATTGACAGATACAGGTAGCATAGAGGGCCCTGCTTAATTCAAGTGTTGCTTTATTCTTCAGATTATGAAATTTCTATAATAAATTGTAAATCTTGTATGTTATAGAAGGTTTTGCCAATTTTAGTCTCTTTGTTTAAGAGACAGAATTCCGTTGAAAAAGAAGTGGGGATTGCCAGAACAACCGTATTATTTTGTTTTTTGTGCAGGAGCTGACAGAAGAAGGTCTTCCGTTTCTAATACTTTTCCATGTAAAAGATGATACTGCAAGCCTAGAAAAATTCCAACAAGAGGTTGCCCGACAATTAATAAGTGAAAAGGGTATATTTTCCTCCTGTTTAGTATATTCCAATATAACATTTCTGTGAAATGCAAATACTTTTTTAATAGACATGCACCACATGCTGTTGCGGATGCTTATTATTAATTATTTCACAAATAGATTGTTATATTTATTATAATTTTTTGTGGTATAAATGTTTTTGAGTTAATTTTTTTGGGCACATTTTCGGGTTAAAAAATATTTTTTTCAAGATTTATTATACCCAACCCTGGAAATAGCTTGATTCTGAAAATACACCATCTAAAACCTGTTGAGGTCATGTAGAAGTTAATGGCAGAGGTCCCTTGAACCATTTGAAGATGTTGATAGCCTTCATGATATTTGTGGGGTTTTTTTTAGGTGGTTTTGCCCTGAAAACTCGATCAATTCGAGCTATTCAAGTTTTTCCCGCTGAAAACATGATCAATTAGAATTTTCAAGTTGTTAACCCCAAACTCGCTGATTCGAGTTTTTCTCATTCGTTTTTTTTTTTTATTAATTATTTGAGTTGTGAGTTCATTTGAAGTTTATAAAATTCGACCTTTGATAAATAACCTTTGATAAATAACGATTGTCATAAACAGTTACTAATCTTAAAAAAAACATAATTATCATTTCATCTTTTTACAGGAACAATAAATTTTCTACATGCAGACTGTGAGAAATTTAGGCACCCTCTTCTGCACATACAGAAGACACCTGCTGATTGCCCTGTAATAGCCATTGATAGCTTTAGACATATGTATGTCTTTCCAGATTTTAAAGATTTGTCGTAAGTATTTTACAACTGTTTTAAAAAACGATTCTAAGAAAAAAAAAAATCATACCAATATCTTGATTCATTTAAAAAGAAAACTCCAGATTGTAGATTATTTTTTTTCCCCAGTTCTGCTGGTTCTGCACTGAATTTCTTTGCAACAGTCTCTGTGCTGCAGTATTTTGAAGCACAATAGCCCTTCTTGCTGTACCAATTGAGAATAAAAATACACACACACACACATATTTTTTTTTTTTTATTGATGAAAATGTGGCTTTGTGGGAAGTGGTAATTTACCAGCAATGTAATTGCCATAAATAATCAATATTGAAACGTGGTTATCTACCACATAGAGAAACTATATGTATAGTGTATTAACATTATGTATGCTCCAGAACTTGGAGAGATATGGCACATAGTTCTTAGGGTAAACATGACAATAAAAAAGGGCAACCCTAGTTACTTGAGCTGCCACACCTCAGGCTGAAAGATGGAAATTTTATAATGTCATCCATGGCCAGATACCACTTTTCCATTTATTCGGTGGCCCATACAAGTGAACATGAGTGAAAGAATGGAAGAGCTTTGGCTTTTTTCACAAATAAAAGTTCCAGGTTTGTCTCCTATCATTCTCCTCTAAGACTTCGGGCATTGTGGTGACGCTTACCCTAACGTAATGACTAAATCATTACCAGAATAGATAACGCATAATATACATAAAAATTATGGTAAAGGGGATATTCCTGTTAGGGATGCAGTGAATCCAGGATTCGGTTCGGCCAGGATTCGGCCTTTTTCAGATGGATTTGGATTAGGCTGAATCCTTCTGCCTGGTCGAACCGAATCCTAATATGCCAATTAGGGGCGGGGAGGGAAATCGTGTGACTTTTTGTCACAAAACAAGTTAAAAATGGTTTCCCCGCCCACGCCTAATTTGCATATGCGAATTAGGATGTGGTTCAGGACTCGGATAGATCTTTCATGAAGGTTTCGGGGGTTCGCCTGAATCCAAAATAGTGGATTCGGTGCATCCCTAATTCCTGTATTGGCTTTTTATGAAAGACATGCCAACCCAGCAAGAAAAGCAAAAGGGAGGAATTAATGTATCCTTTGCCCCTATCCAATCTAAATGCCACACTCCTAAGTGCTAACAATAATGCCTTTACGACGATAGGTTTCATGATGCTATGAGTGGACTCAAACCAAGATATATGGAAAATACTAGTATAAAATTATTGAATCACTTTATTACATGCAGTAGAGCAAGAAAACTCTTATACACCTTGGGTCTTAAAACCGATGTTTAGGTCTACTGATTTTAGCACATATAAACAAAGTACAGCATACATACAACATATAGTACAGTACTCCGTGCAGCATTAGGTTTTCAGAATACTAAAAGTTAATTTTCACGTTTGATTAGCGTATGTGATTAAAATGATAAACCAGGAGTTTTTTCATAATTGAAGACTGAAGTTTTCCTAAAGTTTGTTTTCATTGGTCGGTTTTATAATTTCAGAATTTCAGGTAAACTAAAACAATTTATACTAGACCTACACTCTGGGAAACTGCATAGGGAATTTCACCATGGACCAGACCCTACAGATGTTTCCCCCGATCAGGTATGTAAACATTGCATGTATTTATTATGCTGTAATCTCAAATTCACGTTATGGGGAAACCACAGTAGCACTTGAAATTTACTGTAGATCTTCCTGCTGTTGATCCTCTGAGCCATTTTCCATACTTTAAAGAATTACATTTGGAGGCATTAAAAGACTGGTAAAAACATAAAAAGGGGCATATAAATAATACAGTGATTGCCCTTGCATCTTCTGTAAAGATTTGCCAGTGTGTAAAGTATTAATTCAGAAGAAAAGGTTTTTTATAGAGAAAGCTGTAAAATACCAAAAGTTTTTTGGGGCAGATACATTACTAAAAAGGCATCCGTATTTTAAATTACAAAATAGAAAGTGTCTGAAATAAAGTGAAAACATTGCTGAAACACCACTACAGTTTACAGTATATAAATAAGCTGCTTTGTAGCCATGGGGGCAGGCATTCAATTTGAATATGGCAAATAAACATGTTTACACAGTGGATAAAAGAGAAGCTCTGTAAAATAGGGATAGTTAAGTTCTTACACAGGAATATGAATGCCATTCATTGCTGGCTACAGAAAGAAAACCTTTTCTTTTGTAAAACAGAGCAATTGTTTCTTAAACATTTTGTCAGTGCAGAATGAACAGATACAAAACTTTAAATGTAAAAATATATTCACTTTTTAACGTTACTGATTCTTTTTTTCCAGTGTAACCAATACCATCTGGTTGGACCTTTTGTCACAACTTAGACGTTCTATACGTTTTATTGGCTTAGTTGCTCTGTGCAGTTTTCTACTTTATAAATATGCCTTTCGGGTTATGGAGACCAAAACTGCACTTGTTATTCTAGATGTGACCTTACCAGTGCTTTGTTAGAGGGATGACTAACCCTCTCCTCCCGTGAATCTATACTTCAGGATAATACCTTGCAGTCCTTTCCTGCTGCTGACTGGAATTGCTTGTCATAGATTATAAAATATATGTTTTAATCAACAAGTACTACTTTCTCTGTCCAGGCTTTAATCCTATTGATGGTATAAGTGGGTTGTATACAAGTGTAGTGAAAATTACTTTAAGAGATGAGATGCACATCTCATCTCCCACATGTTTATTAGATACTTAAAGAAGAACTAAAGCCTAAACTAAATAAGTAGGCTAGAAATGTTGTACCAGCCCAAGGCAACCACAGTGCAAGGAAGATCTGTGTCTCCTCAGTAACTCCCCATCTTCTCTTCTGCTGAATCACTGCACATGCCCTGTGCTGCTGTTAGTTACTGAGCTTAGGGGTTAAATCAAAATATAAAGTACACATAGAATTTAAAGGTTGTAATATAAAGCTGATTAGTAATTAATACAGATAATTACTACATGACAGCACAGAAATCAATGCAACTAGCATGAGAAATTTGTAATAATCAGCCCTGTAGCATCAGCTTATATTACAGACAAACCTAATTTTCTGCTTGACAATTTGCGACGACCCCTAAGCTTAGCTTCTCAACAGCTGCTCAGAGCCTATTGAGCAGGTGAGTGTTGCAGACACTTTCCAAGATGGTGACCCCCATGTGACAAGTTTGAAGTCCTGGCTCATTGCTGCTATTGAAAAGCTGAAACTTTAGGCTGATGCAATAAGTTCATTATATTGAATAAAATTTTTAGCAATATTCCTTTTTAGGGTTTAGTTCTTCTGTAAGATGCTGTAAACAGAAAGCTTTGAGACAATTTACAGAAAATCATAAAAACTGCTAACTTTAGAGTTTTGCATTTTGGTAGGTTGGCATTTAAAGACCTCTTTTCTCCCACATCACAAGATACAACATCCTAAATAATTAATGCCAATGTTCTTCTGAACAGTTTGATGCCTAATATACATAGCATTACCTAATTAATGCACACAATCTGTCACTTACATTACCTGCATTTTATGTCTCCTAAGAGCAGCCGATTGAAAAACATATATTTTTGAAAAGTACGCATTCAGATGAAATCAAAATAGTTAAACATGTCTCCTAAACAACAAAAAGCCTTGCTAATGGTTGGAGTTTTTTTCAATTTTTAAAGCTGCTGTTCACCTTTAAATTACATTTGAGTATGATGTAGAGAGTGATATTCTGAGACAATTTTCAATTGGTTTTCATTTTACATTATTTGAGGTTTTTGAGTTATTTAGCTTTTGATTCTGCAGTTCTCCAGGTCACAATATGACAGTCTACATCATACTAAAAGTTAACTTGAAGGTGAACAACCCCTTTAAATTTGCCTCAAAGCTTATACTTAGCTTATATATTAGGCCTCACCATAGTAAAAGTCACCCACTTTCTATTCATTCCTATGGGTTGTTTGTTTGTTTTATTATATTTTGAATATGCTTCCAAAAATCCCATAGGAATGAATAGAAAATGGGTGAGTTTTACTGTGGTGAGCTCTAATTTCACACAAGTATTATCCAGAAAGCTTGGGACCTGGGGTTTTCCGGATAACTGTTCTTTCTGTAATTTTGATTGTCACACCTAGTCTACTAGAAAATCATTTAAACATGAAATAAACCCAATAGGCTGTCTCTTTCTTCCAATAAGGATTAATTTTATCTTTGTTTGGATCAAGTACAATGTACTGTTTTATTATTACAGAGAAAAAGGAAATTAATTTTAAAAAATTGCATTATTTGGATAAAATGGAGTCTATGGATGATGACGTTTCCATAATTCAGAGCTTTCTGGATAATGGGTTTCCAGAAAAAATCAGTTATCTGAAAACCAATTATACAGAAAGCTCAGATTTACTGAAAGGCCATCTCCCATAAATTCCATTTTAGCCAAATTATCTGTAATAATAAAAACATTTATATATGGTTTTATTTCCCTGAGTAAGATAACTGTGATTTGATTGAAACATTACAACTAAATAAGAGGGTCAGACAATAAACTCTCTTGCTTTATAAACTTGCTATATTCACTAGTAACTCCTTCCATGGGGTGCAAGAGTATCTAAGCATGTTTGAATTCTTCATCTAGCCTGTAGTTCATTTTAGTGGAAATAGGCTGTCTCTTTCTTCCAATAAGGATTAATTTTATCTTTGTTTGTATCAAGTACAATGTACTGTTTTATTATTACAGAGAAAAAGGAAATTAATTTTAAAAAATTGCATTATTTGGATAAAATGGAGTCTATGGAAGATGACGTTTCCATAATTCAGAGCTTTCTGGATAATGGGTTTCCAGAAAAAATCCGTTATCTGAAAACCAATTATACAGAAAGCTCAGATTTACTGAAAGGCCATCTCCCATAAATTTCATTTTAGCGAAATTATCTGTAATAATAAAAACATTTATATATGGTTTTATTTCCCTGAGTAAGATAACTGTGATTTGAAACCAAATACCCATTTAACCCAAGCAAGGTGCATACAATTAGTAACGGCCAATTTATAGCCCGCATTAGAGAGTTGTCCACATTTGCTTTATATTGACATATTTACCCACACCAATATGGGACTTAGCCTCTAAATGCGAATAAACAATACTAGATAGCCAGGGCCATACAGGTAATGTTAAAAAGCAATATTTATTATCACCATGACAAAAATACTAAAACCATTTAAAATAAGCAGCGCTGCTTTGGGGGTGGGGATCCCATTATCCCTATTTTGCACATATTATATACAATACAATAAAAGAGGCTGTGTGCACGCTGGTTTTAGTATTTTTGGCATGGTGATAATAAATATTGCTTTTTAACATTACCTGTATGGCCCTGGCTATCTAGTATTGTTTATTCGCATTTAGAGGCTAAGTCCCATATTGGTGTGGGTAAATATAACTGTGATTTGATTGAAACATTACAACTAAATAAGAGGGTCAGACAATAAACTCTCTTGCTTTATAAACTTGCTATATTCACTAGTAACTCCTTCCATGGGGTGCAAGAGTATCTAAGCATGTTTGCATTCTTCATCTAGCCTGTAGTTCATTTTAGTGAAAACGGGTCTGTTTTACTATAATAATTTTTTTTTTTTCAGCCAACTGAAGATATAATAAGTAATCCTCCAGATAGCTCCTTCCAGAAACTGGCTCCAAGTGAACATAGGTACACTATCCTGAATAGAGATCGCGATGAACTTTAAGTAATTTGAACTGCCTTGGTAGCCTTAAAACACAAAAAAGATCAACTTCTGTATGGTGAAGAAAAAATGTTAACCTATATTTTCATATTTGTATTTTTTATTTGGGAAAAAAACAAAACAAAGTAATAAATTGTTTATTTTATTTGATCTCCAAGACTGTAGATATGTTTGTGTTTTGTGGATTTCCTGTGTAGAAAATTTTAAATTCTTACAAAACCGTTTGTTCTTTTGTGCAAGGCTTCCCTGTTTTTTTTAAATCATACAACATTTAAACAAGGAGACAGTACTGTTGACTTGCACTTCCACATTAAAATTGACATTTTTGATCTTTTCTATGACGTGTGTTTATTTGTTGTTGCTGGATGTGTGATGGGAAGTAACCATGAATTTAATGTAGGGCGGGGGGTTACAAGTTTCTTTTTTCTATAGATTAGTACCAGTGGCCAATTGGAAGATCAGTGCAGGGTATTAAGAAATATGCCTAATGTTTTCAGAGGGGTATAGTGTAAAAGTATGTTTACCAGGAAGGCTGCTCTCTAGTTAAAGCTGGCAGCCTACACTATAAGTACACACTCGTTATAGTACTTTAAATCAAATATTTTTTGTTATTAAAACTAATCTAACAATAACCTAACTAGCTGTAAAGATCTTTCAAAGTTCAGTGACATCCTGATAAGGATCTACCCATTTTCCAGTCATTAGAAAACAGTGCGTGACACACACCATACAGGCAATTGCTTTTAAGGTCCCATACCCCTTGACCCACGAGATCCGTCTTCTGATTTTCTTGTTTACTACAAGTGATCTTTGATTAGTACTTTTAGTAGCAAATATGCCTACTACAGGGGCAGGGCAATTCGCTTAAAACGTTTCATGGCAAATGGCCACTTTTTCCACAAGATTCTTTTTTTCAGAAGGACTTCTGTTTCAAAATTCAATCAACTAACTAAACTGATAAATTTCTGCTAGTGCATTGATGTTGGAGTTCCCTTTGCTGATCCCATGGTGGCCAGTTTCAGCTTTTAGGGCCAAGGAGCTTCATAACATGGCCACATTTCATTACTTGTATATTTACTGGCCTAAACACAGAGTTTGCGATTTACTCCAATATTGAAGTGTCTCTTTACCACCATGGTGTATTCAGGAACCAATGATTACCAAAACCCACAGCAGCTTAGCTCATTGAATTGCATGAGACTAGCTACCATGGGAAAATAAATGTTTAATATAATATCAAGCTCTTTGGAAGATATCCCCCAGTATTGAAAAGAGCTTTCACAATGCATGGCTTGTCATTTAATATTCCGTATTCATTAGTGGACCTGAATGGTTTGGTTGGCCCAAGAGGAACCTTTGCAGCCATGTTCGATTTGAGTAAGTTAGTCAAATTTAAGAGTGACATACTGTGTGTGAAGAAAATATGCACAACATTTCTAGGTGCTTTATTTCAGTCCTGTAGTTCTCGTGTTATAAAAATTAATAGTCGCAACTCTGCTCTTGGTATGTAAACTTCTTTTTAAAACTCAGGATGGAGTGGTTCTGCAAGGATCTCAACCTAGTGGGGATAACATAAGACCTAGGAATAACATATCTCAATGTACTGAGATACTGTGACAATATTGTACAGTCCAACTGAGAGCAGGAAGAGCCGCACCGTCACACCGCAGTGCTATAGCTCCAGATATCTTGTTCATTTGGGTAAGCATGCAAGCAATGCTTGGGCTGCCAGTATCCACTGCCTCACATGAGCTAGGGTTACTATTATCCACTGTCTGTTTATGTATTCTCTACTTGAGTTGCCATACCCACTGCCTCTCACAGTATATAGATGGCTGTCCTTGATGAATGTTCAAGCTTTGTGGAGTACAGTATGTAATAAATTTGATACAATGATAAATGAGTCGATTCTTTCCTTTGCAGTCTTTGGTTTATAGGAATGTGCACTTACTGTATAAGTTGTACTAGGCCAATATAAAGAATTAGAACAAGTCCTCATATACAGTTTTGAAACTGTTGTGTCCCTGAAATATATTCCTTCCCGGGTTGGGGTTTTTGTGATCCAAGCAGGATTCCTCACCATTTTCATCACCCCACTTCCCTACCCAATAGACGGTTCACTAAGCCAGATATCTGGGATTTTTCCTCCAACCGATTGGCTGTCTTTGATTCTATTTTGCCAGATATACAAAGATTCTTGCCACTTTGTAAACTAATGGTATAGTTTGATTGAAGAGAACAGCAGTGATGGGCCAAGACACAAGGGCAGATTTATCAAAATGTGTGTTTAGAGCTTAAAAAACTCACGTATGTACTATTCATTCCCAGGGTTTTTTTTAGAACCGTATTCATCTAATGGCAAGCTCTTACTTTCACACATTGATAAATACAAATCTGGAAATATCACAGGAATGAACAGGACGTGGGTGAGTTTTTACTTATTACGCTCTAAACTCACATTTTGATAACTCTGCCCCTTAATATTTAGAAAGTGGTTGAGCTTTAATTTCACTCTTTCCCTAAATTACACAAGTAAATAACCAGTCCTTTGTTGCAAACCGTTTTACATATGCATGCCTCTGGCACAGCTCACAGCAGAATTCATTATACAGTAATGTGTGGGAGCAAAACTGTTTTCCCACGTTGTCTATCCAATCAGAGCATGTTACTGCTGCTTATCCTTTGGAGAGAGAGATTGCACTGCCCCTTAGTGTCTCCTTTTATAGTGAACTCTTGTGCCCTGGAAATCACTTTTCTACAGCCTATAAATACAATAATACACAGAGAAAAAAAGTCCCGCTATTTGTGATTTTGTGTCAGATCCACTCAACCATTTTCCAGTCATGGCTCCTGTACACCTGTTTCACTCTAGAGTTGTTCTTTACTAAAACTAATCTAATTTTTTTTATTAAACGAAAGTCAATCAAACTCCCACAAATTTGAACTCATTTATCAATATTTTTTTTGAAAAAGTCAGAGTGAAAAAACATCTCGACAAAATCAAGCGTCAATTCGTATAGTATGGTTGAAACTCGGAAAACTCAGTTTTATTGAATTATTGGCAGAAAACTCTGCCTGGATGGATTATCCAGCTCAGATCACAATGTCAAGAAATGATCCTTCTTGTGTTTCTAACCATTGTTGCAGATCTTTTACCTGTATCTTGAACCTCCACTGTGGGACCCCTGCCTGAACTTGCTGATGTCAGATAGAGGTAGAATTATATTGTTTTTACTTGTTTATTTGAAGATTCGGTTCTAAATATATATTCTAAATATATATAATGAAAACAAAGATCGTAATTGTTATGTGTGGCAACCTTAAGGCCTACTGATTTGGGACTACAGTATGTTGGGACTATTCTAGTAGGAACTTCTGTCTGCATATCACTCCTTTCACTCCTGCTCTGAGCCAGCCCTGTATTCATCCAGGGAAGCCTCAGGCGGTAGAACCTGCTAGTTACCAGGGGTAGCAAAAATGCCGCTCTTAAGAGCCGAATTTCCGGTATTTTCGACAGGAAATTCAGCTTTTCTAGCACAGAGAGCTCTGTGCTAGCCTCCTGGACCCTTCTGCCCTCAACCCCTTTTGGCGCAAAAAGGTGAGTATGCGGGGGAGTGAATTATGTATCATCGACCGCACCAATCACGAGTTTCTTTTTTTCAAAATTCCTTTATTGAGACATGGGCTCTGACCCAGACAATCGGCAATGTTTCAGACTGCCATTGGTCATATATCAAGCCACTCACCACTACTCGGGGGGGGGGGCAGCAGCAGCAAGCTGCCTCAGGCAGTGGAGGGGCCTGGATCGTCACTGTATTTATTCAAATGTGCTGGTGGTGTAAACATACATTTAATGCTAGCAACAAGCTTGTAAATTATGGATATAGTAACATAGTTAGGTTGAAAAAGACACGTGTCCATCAACCTCTTAAAGGACCAGTAACATCGAAAAAGTAAATTGTTTAAAGTAATAACATAATGCAGTGTTGCCTTGCACTAGTAAAACTGCTGTGTTTGCTTCGGAAACACTACTATCGTTTATATAAATAAGCTGCTGTATAGCCATGGGGGCAGCTATTCAAAGGAGATTTGAATCTTTAAATTATTTAAAGGCTCCATTCCATGTTCTCCATTCCTGTACCACTTGTGGTTCCCTCGCCTGCCCAGAACTCTCTCCCTGGTCCTCTCGCATTAAGACTTGGCAGCACCCGAGTAGCGCAGGGCTCCTCCCAAAGTGAAGGTGGCTGTTAATGGCAGAAGACTGGGGTTTGTTCTGGGTTTGGGATACCAATCGTAACAATATATTTATACATAGTTATCATATCACCCCTTAAGTGCCTCTTCTCCAGCATGAACATCCCCAATTTGGCTAGTCTTTCTATATAGCTAAGATTTTCCATACTTTTTATCAGCTTAGTTGCCCTTCTCTGTACCCTCTCTAATAATGTCCTGTTTGAGTGATGGAGACCAAAACTGTATGGCATATTTTAGATGGGGCCTTACCAGTTTTCTATTAAATGGAAGAATGACAGCTTCCTGCCGTGAATCAATGCCCGTTTTAATACAACTCAAGACCTTAATTGCCCTTGATGCTGCTGACTGGCATTACTTGCTACAGCCAAGTTTATCAACTACAAGAACTCCAAGGTCTTCTTCCATAATGGATTTACCTAGTGCAGTCCCATTAAGGGTATAAGTGGCTTGGATATTTTTACATCCCAGGTGCATGACTTTACATTTATCAGCATTGAATCTCATTTGCCACTTAGCTGCCCAGATTGCCAATTTGTCAAGATCCTGTTGCAAGGATGCCACATCCTGGATGGAATTTATTGGGCTGGATAGTTGTGTGTCATCTGCAAACACTGATACATTGCTTACAATACCCTCCCCTAAGTCATTAATAAATGTGGACCCAAGTTAAATAAATGTGGACCCAATACTGAGCCCTGTACCATTAACAACCACCCTTCGTACCCGATCCTGTAGCCAGTTTCCTATCCATGTGCAAACAACTTCTTTAAGTCCAACAGACTATAAAGCAGTCATTTGTGGGGCATGGTATCGCTTTGGCAAAATCCAAACAGATCAGATCTACTGCCCCCCACTGTCCAACATCTTACTTACCTCATCATAAAAAGCAATAAAATGTGTCTTGACATGATCTATCCTTCATAAAGCCATGCTGATTGCTGCTCATAATGTCATTCACTAGGACAAAATTTTGAATGTGATCCCTTAACAAGCCTTCAAATAATTTGCCCACCACAAATGTCAAACATACTGGCCTATAATTGCCAGGTTGAGATCATAATCCCTTTTTAAATATTGGAATGACATCATCTTTTCTCCATTCCATAGGTACCATACCAGATGAAAGCGAATCTGAGAAAATCAAAAATAGGTGCTGGTCTAATTCTGAACTAAGCTCTCTTAGAACCCGGGGGTGTATGCCATCAGGCCCTGGAGCCTTGTATACATTAATTTTTGTTAAAGCATTATGGATCATATCCTGAGTCAGTCACTGACTAGATTGAGCTGAGCCATCAGTGCAGCTATGAAGTAGGCCTGGGAACACAGACTCCTCTATTGTATACATTGAAGAAAAGAACTGATTTAGCACATTTGCCTTTTCTGTATCTGTTACAACCATACTGGTACCATTATTTAATGAAGTTAAAGTCTAAAACTGCACTAAGCTCTCTTAGAACCCCCAGGGGTGTATGCCACTAGCCCTGGCGCCTTGTTTACATTAATTTTTATTAAAGCTTTATGAATCATATCCTTGATTTTCGGGTTTGTCTTAGCCTCAGCCACAATGCACTCCACATTTCCTATCTTTGCCTTCTGGATTGCTTTTTACAACATTTATTATAGCGTTGTATATATATATATACAGTATATATATGTAGTCATATTATTAACCGGCACTCACCATTGATCAATCAAGTCCTGGGTGCTCCTCAAAAAAGAGCATGTACAGGTGTAATAAGGAGCACTCACGGGTATTGTGAAATAGAGGTTTTATTGTAGTTTTACAGACTACCCCACATCAACGTGTTTCGGTTCTCTCTGAATCGTCATCAGGATGCCTCTTAGCCTCAGCCACAATGCGCTCCTCATTTCCTATCTTTGCCTTCTGGATTGCTTTTTACAACATTTATCATAGCGTTGTATATATATATATATATATATATATATATATATACATATATATATATATATACATATATATATATATCTATATATATGTATTCTGTTACTCCCTGTCATTAATAATAATCCCATTCAATGTCCCATCCCCATTTCCTGCCTAGGGGTCTTGATGATTGATCAAAATCTTCGAGTAGGCTTTTAAGTGGTCCTTAGTCTCCTTATGCCTGAAGATTAGACTAGGGCAATGTGAAGTTAGCTACACTGTGTCACACTGTTTCCTTCCTAAAAGGTTAATGCATTTTACTTCTTCTTGCTGTGTGCTCTATATCTTCATGCATCATTTCAATATTAGTGATAGGTGAATCTGCCCCATTTCGCATTGCCAAAAATTTGCAGAGTGCATTGAAGTCAATGGACATTTTTCACACAATCTCTTTCCCAGCCGCGCAACCTTTTTTTTTTAGTGGAAAATATCGCTCTTCATTATTCCGTATTATTCATTTTGCTAAATAGGTAATCCCCACCTGCAGGGCACAATTTGTGAGTTGCTGTATGTCCTGTTTGGATTTAGAAGAGGTATCATTCAGATAATTGCTGTTATAAGTAATCTTATTGTCTTTTAATACAGGACATTATTCTGCTGGCCATTGCTGTTACTGACAGGCTTTTTCTTCTACACCTATTCTTATTATTGTGGTCCTTCTCCGTCAAAGATATGCGGCACTTAGTCCCATGAAGTGCTTTTCCTTTTTAGGCACCATGCACAGTAAAACCTCGATTTAGCCTGCCCTGTTTATTTGCAGCCCCATACTAAGTATGCTACGTTCACTTTTTCACCGATTTTACATTTTCTGCAAATTTTTGTTAGTTTCTCTTGGTCTCTTGAGAGACATAAAGCCAGGGTTTTACTGTATTTGCCGGGAATAGCAATAGACATAACATATGCAATTGCACTGCAAATGATTTTGGCAGAATTAAAAATGATTTAAATTGTAACAAACTCAGAGTTTATTTTCAATAAACCCCTAAATTATTTTGAGTTGAAGTAAACCATAATCCCCACTTAGTGCTTAATGGACACCATTTATCAACCAAGCTGTTACTGTGCAAGGATACACAAAATCCAGGACAAATCCCAGTGTTCAGATTGGGTCTGAACCCTCATGTCTGGGGCATAAAAAGAGCACGCCAGGCCCCCCCCCCACCAAAAAAAAAAAAAACACCATTTATCAACCAAGCTGTTACTTTGCAAGGATACACAAAATCCAGTAAAAATCCCAGTGTTCAGATTGGGTCTGAACCCTCATGTCTGGGGCATAAAAAGAGCACGCCAGGCCCCCCCCCACCAAAAAAATTTTCAGAAGGACCCTGCTTGTATAGACACTCCTGCCCCCCTCCCCACCTCGTGCTCAATCAATTTAAAGAACAAACAGCGAGAGGATTTGGACACTATAGAGGAAACAGACCCTGCAGTCCGGCCTTTAACCCCGGGGCCCCCAGCCATGGTTTTGCTTCCTCTATAGTTATGGCAGTGCAAATGTTATTCAAGTGATTTTTGGATCTCAAATGAGTTTTGAATATGAACATTAGGTCATAAAATACCAAATCCTAACTCAAATTTGAATATGCACATCATTAGGGTTCAGAATGTGCCCAAATCTCCAAAAAAGATTTTGTTGCATCCAAAAATTATGAATTTGGTACATCCCTATTATTTTGATAAACAACATTGAATCTGCTTACAAACTCTAAGGTGGCTTCTAGCTAGTACTAACAGAATGAATGTGATAGCATATCACAGTGGCTATTGATTTCTTTCCCACTACCCCCACCTTCCCAACCATGTGTCATTTCTTTCTTATTTTCTTAATTGCTGGTTCACTCAGCATTAAAGACGGCAGATCAATTGGGTTAATACAGAAGATTGCTTGTAGGCAGCTCCCGATTGATTCAACAGCAGGAGCATATCCCTACCTTCCCCAGGTTTTTGGTTCTCTCTTTAACATTCACAGCAGCAGTGTTGACATGCTTTTCAATGCTGTCAATCTTCTCCCGCCGTGTCTAGATGCAAAGGAATTATGAGTGAAATTACCTGCTGGGAAGTAGCAGAAAGCCAATATAAGCTATTTCATTTTTGTAATCAGGGAGCCCACAGCAGCTTTCATATGCAACACTGTGTAACCACATAGGGTTTAATGACCGTTCCTTAATAGCATCTAATAAAATGTGCTGGATTTGACTATTAAATATCAGTCATAATCTGAAGTTTTTTTTCTTTTTACAGTCAAATGACTGGTAAAATATTGTTATGAAGCTTATACACAAAAGAAGAATGACACATTTTTCTAACATTCATCAGTGATACAGTTGTTAGTAAGGGCTTAACTGTGAGCCGTAATTGAGATGTATACAGTGATGGGAATTTCGCAGACTTCAAAAGATTTATAGGATCCATTATCCAGAAACCCATTATCCAGAAAGCTCCAAATTATGGGCAGGTCATCTCTCATAGACTCCATTATAATAAAATCAAAATGCAGAAACATTTTTCTCTGTTATAATAAAACAGTACCTTGTACTGGATACCAACTAAAATATAATTAATCTTTATTGGAGGCAAAACATTCCTATTGGGTTTATTTCATGTTTAAATAATTTTTAGCAGACTAATAATATGAAGATCCAAATTATGGAAAGACTGCCCTAACCTCCTTTGGACTTTGAGACTTGCCTTATGATTTACCTATTCTGTTCACCTTTAAATTAACTTGTAGTATGATGTAGAGACTGATATACTAAGACAAACTGAAAATGTTTTTCAGTTTTATGATTTGTTTTTGAGTTATTTATCATTACTTTTTATTAGCTCTTTTAGTAGCTCTCAGGTTTGCAATTTCAGCATCTGATTGCTAGGGTCCAAATGACCTTAGCATCCATTGATTGATTTGCAGAGAATGGAATATCAATAGGAGAGGCCTGGATAGAAATATGAGTTATAAAAAGTAGCGAAATCAATACATTTGTAGCTTTACAGAGCATTTGTTTTTAGATGGGGTCAGTGACCCCTATTTGAAAGCTGGGAAGAGTCAGAAGAAGTAGAGAATTTAGCCATTCTATAACACTAAAAGTTAGTGAACCACCCTTTAACTTTACCGTTCTAACTATAAAGGCTATGAAGAAGTTCCAGTGCAGTATATAAGCACTAAATAAACATTACTCTCAGTGCCGGATTTCTCTCCTGGGCGCCCGAGGCCTCTGGGTCCTAGCGCTCCATATCGGCATGCACAATACCCCTTTCCCGCGCGTGTGTGCATCATATCGCTGGGAAACGCCGCGTTCCCCATACACTTTAGGAAGCAGCTGGGCAGCATGCCGCACCTAAAATTTTGCCGCCCGGGGCCTTTATGGCCTTGCCACAAATCCAGCCCTGATTACTCACACATGTTAAAGGACATCATCAGCCAAAAATGCCAGAATGCCCATACACAGAGTATTTTCCTCAGATGTCGTGTAACACATTTTAAACACCGTTTATGTTTCATCCTAAATGGAGCTCCCATGGAATTCTCTATGTTATCAGATGGCTGAGATTACTATAACTATGGGATTTAGGATCTCTCTTCTGTTTAATCACTTGTGACACAAGCCCTGGGTCTGCCTCTGCTTATTTTAGATTTCAGCCACTGAGTGTTAATGCTCTTGTCTGCTTTGCGGAAAAGCTGAAATTTCTTGTCTACAAGACCTAGTGTTATATTAGTAGCTGAGACCATGGCCTAAAGTGAAAAATGTTCTTCTTCAAGATCTTGGGGGTTATTTACTAAACCTCATTTTTTTCTATTTTTGGGGAAAAAATGGAATAAAACCTCACATTTTTGGAGATTTATTGTACCCCGAAGCTGCTTAAAGTCTGAATCCAAAAATTTGCTATCTCAAACCTGCCGAGGTCACGTAGAAGTCAATAACAGATGTCCGTTTTATAATTTAAAGATCTGCACTGAGCTTTGTTCGATAATCTACAAAATTATGGGTTTTCGGCCAATAACCCAGAAAAATCAAGCGATTTGGGCATCAAATCTTAAAAATTCGTACAATTTAAGTTTTAGCTCGATTTTACTGAGCATAAATTTTTCCAGTTATTTTATTGATAAATACGTTAAAATTGTGGGTGGGATGAGATAAATTCAAGTTTTAGTAAATAAACCCTCAAGTGTTACACAAGTATCTAAGAGTCAAAGTCAAAAATGTTTTTGTAGGAAATAAAAGAAAGGACTTCTGGGACAGGATTCTGAAAAAATTTCTAGGCTATATATGTCACATTTCTTTCAGGGTCAGAATTAAAGCTGGAGGAGACTCGAGATGCAGCTGGCTATAGTTAGGTATTTCTGCAGGGGTATAACAGCTAAAGGGTTTATGGTGATATGAGACAGCTGGTTTTGGGTTTAATCATAAGTTTTGGTGAATGAGAAATTCACAGGTATGTGAAGGTGTAAGTAGAAGAGTTGATCGGCTAAAGGGGAGACAGGTGGAATCAGGTGATACCCAGAGGCGAGTATAAAAGGGAAGAGTCAACAAGGCAACCACCTTTTTCTTCAAAGGAACAGGCATAAGGTGTTCCTTCCACCTACCTCCAAAGAATGTTACAGCAAAAAAATTTGCATTATGTGTGCTGCCCCAGCAGTTAAAGTTATCAGGGTTAGAATATATATGTTAAATTGCTTATGTTTATATGCATACCCATTGTTATGCTGCCACCTAGTGACCAAAGCTATTCAGCAGGCTCTGTATTTCCTTGTTTGTAAACCCTCCTCCTATTCCTTCCTTGTGTGTGACGTCAGTTCCTCCCATCATCCTCTTGTGTTCCTGCTTTCCATGAGTAGGGTTGCCACCCGGCCCGTATTTTACCGGCCTAGCCGGTAAAACACATGCAGGGGCCGGTATTACAAATTTACCGGTGTAGCGCTATAGTAAATTGAGTTCACCTAACTCTACTATGGGCTTCACTCCTAGTACATATGCTCCGGATGAGACCTTAAATCTTAGGGAGTGAGCCTTCGCACCGAGGTGGAAGCAGGGTGTAGTGCAACTGTAACAGTAATCAGGGTGCAAAGAATTGGGCGCCAGCGGTTCTTATAACTTAACCAAATAACAGATTTATTGAGCACAGTATACAATCCTCAGTGGAGTGTACATAAATGAGAACATTGCAGTTTCATACAGTACATTGAATAGGCAGTACTCACAACACCTTTGGTCAGTATGATTCTCCTCAGAGATAGGAACAATACATGCAGCTTTGAGGAGGTACACCCAGCTTTCAGCCTTTAACCTAAGTGGAACCTGAGGGGAATCTATCTACCCTAGGTCTGTACACTTAGTCCCTACTTCTGGGCAATGAGTACCCTGGGATCTTAATCCCACTACAATCCTCGTAGGAGCCTCAGACTGCTCAGCTAAATAAACTGACTGGCTATCACTCCTAGAGTGATCTATAAGTGTGAATATCCTATTCTTACTAGACCTGACCTGTCTAGGTTCCACTCGAGCTCTGCCTCCTTTTATGGTGCTGCCCACAGGCTCCACCCCCTTTTGCATCACGGCCCACCCCTTTATTATCCGCCCCCACCACTGGCCAGTATTTTTTTTTTTAAATGGTGGCAACCCTATCCATGAGTGAGGAGCTACTCTAAGGGTTAGGAAAGAAATATTCTTTTTGACCTGCAGCACTTATTCATCCACTGCTACATTTGTCTATCCACCTCAAATAAAGCAGCTTTGTGGACTACAAGTATCTGGTGAGTTCAGCTATCTGGCAAAGATTGCCCTAAGTGGTTGTTACAGCTCCATACAGGCCCAGCAGGGAGGTCTCACGGGGATTGAGCAATTATTACAGCAATTGGAGTCAGAATATTATGAAAGAAATAAGTTTTTAGTTAGTGGGGTTTGCTTTGTGTTCAATTACTTACCAATAAAGCTGTGGCCTTTCTCTACGTAAAAAATATTTTTTTTGTTAAACAAGGTCCAGCTTGTGCGTTCCAAACATATTACAAACATTTTTGTTGGTAGAGTGAAAAGGTTAAAAAAATTAAAAAAAACGGTAGACAAGTGGCATCTAGATTTTGTTTTCCCTCTCAGAAACTTATTAGCAAAAAACTGCTGTTACTATGTGTTATTTCAATAACTTGGTTATAAATAGTCCATAAACAGACAATTTTAAACAGTGTCTACTTATTAAAGAAGGTGAGAGGTGCCTCAGACAACACATTATTGGGGTACCAAAATTCAACAATGAGGAAGAGAGAAGAGGCTACTGCCTGCGGTAGAGCAGAAATCAGCCAGTGGATTTCTGCTAGCGGGTTTTGCCCCATGTGGCTTTAGCAAGTCACCTTTTAGGGAGTATCAGTATATTCCAGGGTTTCCTAATTAGCATAGAGAGCCAGGGAAATTGATCTACAAAAATGTATTTCAGGTTAGAAGGCTCTTCTCATTTGCATGCCAAACATAAGGAATTTAGAGAATTAAAAAAGGCATGTATGCTTAGAAACATTAACATGATTTTCATTTTATCTCATGAAACAGGTTGTACTGGCAGATACGATGGATAGTTTCAAGAAGGATTTTGATGGCTTTTTGCAAACAACATAATTTACATAAAATAATGGTTAAAGTGCAACAGAGTTACAGGGACTGGCATGATTTCAATTTTGGTTTTAGCAAAGGATCCTGACATGTTCCAATGAAAATCCATAGGAATCTGTCAGTGTTATTAGGTGGGTTGAGACACAAACATGTTCTGCCCCCCAGCACAGCATTACTTACTTCAGCCAACTAGCACAGTGTTTTCATTTATCAGCCCATGATAAATCTGCCTGCAGTAAATCAGCCCTATGTGGGCATTAACCTCCTTCTGTTAAAGGAAAACTATACCCCGAAATGAATAATTGAGCAACAGATTAAGTGGCATATTAAAGAATCATAAAACTGGAATATATATTTAAGTAAATATTGTCATTTTACATCTCTTGCCTGGAACCAACCATTTTGGGCTGGTTTCTGTGCTGTCTCAGAGATCACCTGACAGAAATACTACAGCTCTAACTGTAACATGAAGAAGTGTGGAAACAAAAATGGAAAATTATTTTCATACTTACCGTAATGTTCCTTTCTTAGCTTCTATATATGTCAACATAAACACTGACCCCACCCAAATCAGAAAGTCCCTCCTCTAAAGCTTCCTGGGGCCAGTAGTCTAATAATTTAGTCTAAAAAGGGAGGGTATGTTGACATATATTGTGGCTAGGAAAAGAAAATTATGGTAAGTATGAAAACAATTTTCCCTTTTCCTAGTCACTTTATGTCAACATAAACAATGGGATGTACCCAGCAATGTAAGAAAATAGGGAGGGCAATAAAAAAACTCTCTCAACCCTTGCAGAAAAAAGGTTTATTTTGAGTTGTAAGAGCATAGAACTCCTGAAGCGAATTCAGCACCTCCGGAACCCACATTTAGATGATAATGGTTCATAAAGGTCCTAGCTGACTTCCAAGAAGCAGTCTGACTAGAGGTCATCCTCCGAAGACACCAGGTCCAAGGCAGGATTTATACAGGGCACAGAGGAAGTAGCTTCCACTTCAGAAATGCATGGTAGCAAACTGTTAGACATTGCTGACCCCAAAGCTGAAGAAGGAGATAGAGGGGAAGCCTGCAGCAAGCAGAGAAAAACAGTCTGCACAGAATTTTTTGCTTGGCAAGCTAGGATTTTTCACATTCTTGACACTCTACAAACTCCTTTCTTGTATCTAGCTTCTTTTTAGGCAAGCTGTAACCAAAGAATACAATAGGTACCCATAAGACAGCAGAAGAGATAGAAAAAAAAATAAGTAAACAGAGGGACCTACCCAGCTCTAGGCACAGTTTTACTTGAGGCAGTGGGTTCCATCCCCCTAATGTGCTATTTAAAAAAAAAAGAATTCAGCACTCATTCCAAAAGAGTACAAACACCGCACGAGAACTAAGAAAATACCTGTTATCGGCTGAAGAAACACTCTGAGGGAGCAGAAAAGCACGTCCTCACAACAGGCATGAAGGTAGCAATTTACCGGACCACGCCAGCCAAATTTAAAATCTGCTACCACCCCGTCGAGTACTACCGCACGAATTCGCATGGTGATCATCCCAAAAACAGGTTAATAATCTTGCCCCTTATATTTGAGAGGCTACGGGTCAACAAAATTTTTTTTAAGGGCCGGGTAGCTCAACAAAGTCTGGGAAGGACAGGAAAAAAAAAACTACTGGCCCCAGAAGGGGAGGGGTTTTATAGCACTGGAGATGGGGCAGGGAATCTACCCAGTGTTTATGTTGACATATAGTGGCTAGGAAATACAGAACTCTTTCTGTTAATTGGCTCATGTGACCTAACAAGTATCGTTTGTTAGGTATGTTTGTGTGCAGCGTGAATCATACGATCCCAGGATTCTGCCCATATTTTTTCTATTTATGATTACCCAATGGCACATACTATTAAAAAAGTATATTATTATGAAAATGTTTTATTTACATGAAGCAGGGGTTTATATATGAGCTGTTTTATGCAATATATTTTTATAGAGACCTACATTGTTTGAGGGGTATAGTTTTCCTTTAAGAATAAATGCTGGTTTGTACAGAGTCTATTTGCTAAATACCACACCCATACATGGACTGCAAGTTAAATGAATATTTATTAAAGCAAAAATGAAAACGGGGTTACAGAGACAAAAGGTTTGTGAGGTATAACTGTATATCGATTTTTCACTTCCATAGTTCAGTCTGGCATCTCAGTAACATTAGTCTTAAAGGAAAACTATACCCCCAAAATGAATACTTAAGTAACAGTTTATATCATATTTAGTTGCATATTAAAGAATCTTACCAAACTGGTATATATACTTAAGTTAATATTGTCCTTTTACATCTCTTGCCTTGAACCACCATTTTGTGATGGACTCTGTGCTGCCTCAGAGATCACCTGACCAGAAATACTACAACTCTAACTGTAACAGGAAAAGTGTTGAAGCAAAAGACAGAATTCTGTATGTTAATTGGCTCATGTGACCTAACAAGTATAGTTTGTTTGGTATGTTTGTGTGCACAGTAAATTGTATGATCCCAGGGGGCGGCTCTTGTTTTTTAAAATGGCAATTTTCTATTTATGATTACTCAATGGCACATATTACTAGAAAAGTATATTATTATGAAAATGGTTTATTTACACGAAGCAGGGTTTTACATATGAACTGTTTTATGTAATATCTTTTTATAGGGACCTACATTGTTTGGGGGGTATATGTTTAATACACTTCTCAGCAGCATCTGTGGAATATTAGTAACTGTTGTATCAATTATAACAGCTGCTTTTCATTAAACTCAGCAGGACCAAAACTATTTACAGAGTTGATAATTTAAAATTCAATATTAGAAAAACAGTCAAAAAGAAAAAATAGAAGATTCTGGTGTTGCATCTGAAAACTTTAACTGAAAAAAAAAGTGTTTGGATGGTGAACAACCCCTTTAAGCTTAACTATAATGGTATTAATTATTCTGTCATTATTTTGGGTAGAGATGGGTGTCATTATGACATTATTTTCTGAAATTCTGTGATCTCTGTAAAACATTATTATTGTATCCATCTGATGAATTTGTTATTTCCAGTCAGGAGTTGAAATGTATATTAGTTTTCACTGCTTATTAAATAGTAAGTATAAATTTGATGCAATTCTATTTCACTTTTGTTTGACTATGTCATTAAAATAAATATATTTTTCAATCATATCTAAATTAATCACAAAAACAATATTTACTTAAGAGATAATCAAGTTAATTATGATATTAAGCTGCTTACTTTTATTACAGATTTGTAATTTAATTAGATATTATTCAAAAGGAATTTCTGTAGCAAAAATACTTTAGTTATTCTGCATTAATTATTGATTAATTTTGTAATTAATAATATTGCATTAATTATTGATAGTACAATGACAAACACCTGTAATAATAATTTTTTTTTGGTATTGAATCATCTCTTCTAGTGTGTTGGCGTATGGTGTCTATCTTATTTTCTAAACATTATGATATACAACAAAAAACATTTTTATGTTTTATCCCATAGCGCTGTGGATGCTTTATAAATTCATGATAATGAGGCAGCTAACTAAAATGAAAAATATCATTAATGTTAATTCTTATTGGGCTAAACTGTAGAGATATATTAAGCATAAAAAACTTTCATTTACAGTCAATGGGAATTGTTGTAGGCAAAATTCAAAGGAGTTGTTCACCTCTAAGTTAACTTTCAGTATGATATATAGACAAAATTCTGAGATAATTTGTATTTTTGGGTTTAATATTTTATTTGTGGTTTTTTAGTTAGTCAGTGGCTCTCCAGATAAGAGACAGGAATGTGAATAGAAAAAGGCCTGAATATAATGGTGAATAAAAAGAGTAGAAATAACAATAATTTTGTAGCCTTACAGAGCATTTGTTTTTTAGATGGGGTGAGTGACCCCATTTGAAAGCTGGACAGAGTCAGAAGAAAAAGGCGAATAAATAAAAAAACTATAAAAAAAAAGAAATAATGAAGACCAATTAAAAAGTTGCTTAAAATAGGTAATTCTATAACATACTAAAAATTTACTTAAAGTTGAACCACCTCTAAGTGATCTAAGTGATTTTTCCAATCCGAGTTTTCTGAATGTTTTGAGCATGTAAACTCACAAATTCAAGGTATTTAAATGTTTTCCTTGATTTTATACAACCAAGTGTTTTTGTTTTTTTTTAATATATAAGCAAACATTTGAGTTTCTTCAAAATGTAAGTTTATTCAAAGTCGAAACACCTCTACAGTTATACAATTGAATGTTGAATGTAAACAAGTTTTTAGCTGGTGTTGAAAACAAAGGGTTTTAGTGGATTGCTATGCATGCTGAGAGCACTGGGTGTAAGGTGGGAGCAATCAGAATTAACAGTTCAACTGCTGTGTCAGTGATCATTGTAAAACCAAAAGTTAAGGGATCACTGATCTCTTAAAAATATCTGGAAAGTAGGAAATATATACTACATATGGACCAAGGAAAGAAAACCAAAGGGACTTATCCCCACACTATAAGGACCTGAAAATATATATGGAAAACAGATAATGATAGGTAACAAAGTAAAATAAAAGGCAATTTTTATTCACCACCATGCCATATTGAAAACAGTGAAGTTAAAACCATTTAAAATGATGAAATGTATACTACAGTCTGCCTTATATATCTTTGCAATTTCTAAGCCTAACAAAGACTAAAACCTAGTTCAGAACCACAGATCTAAAAAAGTGGGACAATATGCAAAACATATAAATACTTTTCTGTACCTAAATGGGCATTACAAAAAAACCTGCAGGCAACATTTGCAGAGAAGTTGATCTGGTGACATAGTCCAAAATGAGGAGCATTCCTTCTGTTTTCTTCTTCCTGGACTTTGAAGAGGCATTCAATTCTCCTTCTTCTGAATTCCTCAAATACATGCTTGATAAAATACAACTTTTCTATCTCATTTAGAGGAATTGTATGATTAACCTGATACATTATAATCATTATGATGATTTACCATAAATTTCCCCACTTACCCAATTTTAAGGAAGGAACATCCCTCATCCTATCTTGTTTCAGGAAGATTAGTACTCAACTAAGTGATTCTACCATCAAAAGCTTCCATTGACCAAGATGCAAAATGTGTGCCAACTTTTTGTGTGAAGCTCTAGGGGGCACATTTACTAATGGTTGAATATCGAGGGTTAATTAACCCTTTATATTCAACCGTCGAAGTAAAATCCTTCGACTTCGAACAGCGTAGTCGAAGGATTTACAGAATTTCCTATGATCGAACGATCAAAGGAAAAATCGTTCGATCGAACGATTAAATCCTTCGAAATGATCGATTCCAAGGATTTTAATCCATCGATCGAACGATTTTCCTTCAATCAGAAATTTGTTAGAAAGCCTATGGGGACCTTCTCCATAGGCTAACATTGATGTTCGGTAGGTTTTAGGTGGCAAAGTAGTTGGTCGAAGTTTTTTTTAAAGAGACAGTACTTCAACTATCGAATGGTCAAATATTCGAACGATTTTTAGTTCAAATCATTAAATTCTAAGTCATAGACGAAGGTCGAAGTAGCCAATTCGATGGTCGAAGTAGCCAAAACAATACTTCGAAATTCGAAGTATTTTTTATTCTAATCCTTCACTCGAGCTAAGTAAATGTGCCCTGCGGTGTTCATGTTTAGCCTAAACTGTATTAATCAACTACAGATCCATGATTATTATTGAACAAGCACTGTGCCACTGTGATGTCACAGGGATTTTTTTCTGGATTTATAAACCCAAACAAATCAAAAATATAATCATATTATTTTTCATCCCATAAACTTTCCTGATTTCTACACATTGTCTATTAGCAACTATATTTAGGAATCCAAGTGTTCCTCTTAGACTGGAGTATAAACAATTTCAGTGTTGAATAGCCAGACGGATTATTCATATAAATTATTAAATCACAATTTACTGAATGACAAGCTGGACTCCAGGATGGATATACAATCCCTGACATAGAACTATGAAGGCATAAACAAATCAAACACAGTTAAGGTGGCCATACAAGGGCCGATAAAAGCTGCCAACAGACTGTGTCGGCAGCTTATTGGCCCGTGTATGGGGGCCCCCGACGGGCTTCCCCGATCGAGATCTGGCCGAAAGTCGGCCAGATCTCGATCGGATGGGTTTAAAAACCCAGTCGGATCGCGGCCGCATCTGTTCGTTGATGCGGTCCCGCGATCCGACCGCCCATTTGCGAATGCTAGGATCCGATTGTTGGGCCCTAGGGCCCACGATCGGATCTGCCCGATATTGCCCGCCTCAAGGTGGGCATATCGGAGGAAGATCCGCTCATTTGGCGACATCGCCAAACGAGCGGATCTATCAATGTATGGCCACCTTTAGGCTCACTAAAGCAGGGACAAACACAATTCTCAGACCCTATATTTTTTAGTCTTACTACTAAAAGCTCTATTAATATTTTCTACAGACAAGGAACCAATAATAACCAATTAACCTTATTAAAGTATGTAAAATAATAAGGGGCCCCATGGTGGAGATTTCCAAGCTAAGTTGTTATTTGTAGAGGCCACATGAATCTATAAATTATGCACTAGATCCAGGGTTTAAACTCTGTTTCATTTAAGCCATTTCTAAATGTTGGGTCTGCAACATAATATAAATATCTTGTTTGACCGCAGCATTGTATCTATTATTTTGTTGATCTGTGATTACAATAAAAAAATTTTTTTAAAGTTTTTATTTTTCAAAATTTTTCAGAGGAAAGAAGAAAAGAAAGAAGAAGAGAGAAAAAGTCATACAAGACAGCATTTAATGCCAATGAAGTCAAATAAAATACATATTTTGACCTTTAATTTTGAACCTTGTCTTTGTCTATTCATCAGAAATACTTTGCCGTACATTCGCAAACAGTAGTCAGTGACAATGTCATTAGACAAAGGGCCTGGCTCCACAATATCCCCTAGAATTTTCACTCCCCTAGTGGCCCAAGTGTTAATGTCAGGTAGCGCACCAAGGTGCAGAAAGAAAGAGTCATTACCCCACAAAGGTGTCCAACGGGACCACACTGGCCTTGCCCTGTGGACATGTTTAAGTCCTTTTTTAAATGCCTCCGCTACTGTGGCCATAGGGGTGGTGATGTTGTAGTGTTCAATGGGACCTCTGTACGCTGATTTGGCCAAGGCTTCAAAAGACCCCATGGACGACGCTTCCAAGGTAGTGGAGGGATTGTCAGCCTGGGGCACCAACCACCAGTGCGCATATGTTAATTGGCTGGCTAGGAAATAGAGCTTCAGGTTGATTACAATAAATTTATATTTTAACCAGTTTTTGTAACTTTTGATGAACTTTTATCTACTTAAACACCTGCTACAGATACTTATTTTTGTACTTGGAATGAATGTGTTATGGGAGGATGTATATGGTATAAATTCTGTGATGTAGTAACGGAGCCAGGAGTCACAGAGGACATGCATAAGCACAAAGCATGTCTGACCCCAATCAGTCATTTTTAAATGATGGTTGAATAAAGATGGAGTGTTTTTAAAGACAACGATTGTGGTCCTTTGAAACATCAGGTGTGCGAAACGTCTAATCTACTTGGCTCCCTACCCCAAAATATAACTGTCATCAGTTTCACCCGCTAACTGTTACAGAGGATTTAATGCCCCAGGGGCGAAAGGATTTGTAGTCTATCAATATGATAAAGTACATACAGTATATACTGGGTATACCAAATAATATACACAGTAATGCAAATAAAAATACCTAATACTTCTTCTGAATTAAACCTTAAGCAATACCCAAATAATAGTGCACTTAAATAATAACATTTTTACAACAAACAAGTTTCTGCTAAAGCATGGCTTTTTCAGAGGCAAAATCTTGAATTGATTTCACTTTAAGCATGGGGAAGCTTACAAGCATTCTCTTAGGAAACAAAAACAGTTCCTGAAGGTCTGGGACCCATGGATCAAGTATAGATTTTCACACGCATTTGACAGTTCCACACTACTTTACCAAATCAACTAACAGCAGGGGAGGCTCTTCCTATGTTAAGCAGTTGAATTGCACCCAGTGCAGCATTTCGATCTTGTCTTACAGGGTTTTTCAATTCTTATCCTTTTATTCTTTTAGTTTCTTTTCACTCATTGTCCATG
Organism: Xenopus petersii; assembly: GCA_038501925.1. Lineage (NCBI taxonomy): Eukaryota > Metazoa > Chordata > Amphibia > Anura > Pipidae > Xenopus > Xenopus petersii. Next base: position 97,709,016 of record CM076682.1, on the reverse strand, counting down.
TTAAACTTCTAATGCAAATTTTGTTTAAATATGTAGACTCTTCTTAATAGTTATAGTTCTATGTCATGAATTCTGATCGTCTCAGAAATGTGTAATTTAATCTTTTGCATTAACTGCATTACAGTTTATCATGTTTGGTTTCGTTGAATTCATATAACAAAAACCAAGCATTAAAACACAGCCTGTTGCAGTTACAAAGATATATATAACAAATGTCAAAAATCAGACAAGTCCTCAATAAATAGGGACATATCAATCACAACAATATAACAAAAAGATAAACAAATAAACCAAACAGTAATCACATACTGGGTATTATATATATATATATATATATATATATATATATATATATATATATATATATATATATATATATATATATATATATATATATATATAAAATGCCTTTAGCATCCGCACACGCTATACTCGAGTATTCCACTTCTGTTGCTGTGTCAATGTTGAGTAGTAGAAGAAAAGTTGTGGCGGTACGCACTCCGGTTCAATAAAATTTAACTTTTATTTATTTTAGATGATACATATTAAAAGCATCAATGTTTCGGTCCATGGTCTGGGACCTTTATCAAGATGCACTACCTCGTTAAAAAACAGACAATGAAAATGTCAAATATAAAGATTTAAAAACCCCGCCTTGTTACTGACATCACACAAAATTGTGTTAATGAATGCATATTGGACAAAAACAAAAAAGGCAAAGCAAAACAAAAAAGGAAGGCTGGCGGAAAAAAGGTATTATCAATACAGTCTAATATGTGAAATAAATACAAATCCAAAAATAATTAAAAGCGTATTATCTTTTAGCCAAAAAGCTGTACCCGCAATACTCATTCAGACCTTTGGGAGAAAGAGTATCAAGTGATTTTATCCAAAAGTTTTCACGTTGAAGGAGAAGTCAAGATCTATCTCCATCCCTTCTAGGCATTGGTATGTGGTCAATAGCAATAAATTTAAAAGTCGGTACACGGTGGCCCACCTCTAAGAAATGTTTAGCCATCGGTTTAGTGTTTTTTTGGTCCCTGAAGCAGTATTGATCGCTGATCTATGAGCGTCAATACGAAGTCGCAACATTAGATCTGTTTTGCCCACATACAAAAGCCCACAAGGGCATATGATGAGATAAATCACATGTGTTGTAGTGCATGTTATATGATGGCGAATCTTGTATCTATGGCCAGTGAGGGGGCGTGCAAAGCTGGTGCCCGGTGTCATGGATCTACATACAAACATGATGGACAGTTAAAACACCCCGGTTTATTGGAGGGTAGTCAAGTGGTTACCGTTTGGCTCTCACTATAACAGTGAACAGGGTCACTGGATACTAAAAGGTCACGGAGACTTTGTCCACGTCGGAATCCCATCATAGGTGGATCGGGGCAAAGGCGACCCAATGTGTCATCTGCTTTAATAATTTTCCAATTAGCTTTAAAGGCTTGATTAAGAGAGGAGGACATATTAGTAAAGCACGTTGACATTATAAGTGGACTTATTTTTTGGATATACCCTGGTTTGTGAGTATATGTTATCTACTCTTATTTCATTATCCCTTACCATGTTTCCATAAATGTGCACAAAATTAAATACAATTAAATATGAAGGAACTTGAAGATTCAATCTTTGTTTTTGGAGTCAAATGTCTCAAAATAAAGTGACCATGTATTTTTGAATAAACAAAAGGAACACCAACAGCCCCAATGTGTAATATGTATTGGTAAGGGATAATGAAATAAGAGTAGATAACATATACTCACAAACCAGGGTTACCAATAGGCAACCACTGTAAAGGCAGGTGGGGAGATTGTCCTGACCCTACTCAGGATTAAGAAGTCGCTCTCTGTAGATAGAAAAAGGGTATCAACCCTCCAACCAGGGTGGACTTAGTATTGTATAAAAAGAACAGAGACGCCAAAAGAATAAAAGGATATAAACGAGTTTAAAAACCAAAACTTGGTAATCAGAGGAGGCAGTAGTGGACTTACCTCCTCCAAGCAGACACAAAACGACTGTAATTAAGCAGTCAAAATTTATTAACGAACTCCAATCAGTACAACGCGTTTCACGGGCTCAGACCCACTTCTTCAGGCAATAAACATAGGAGTTACAGCTATGAATTTCAGAGACCAAAGTGACAAATAGTATGCTGTATGCTTATTCGTCAAAACAAAAGCTTTTTTAGTATTACAAAAGCTTTTTTATCCCAGAATAATGACTACCATACATATTTTTGTAATACTAAGTTTCGGTTTTTAAATTCGTTTATATCCTTTTATTCTTTTGGCGCCTCTGTTCTTTTTATACAATGTATTTTTGAATGATTGTTTAAACTTGGTGTTATCAGTTTTATCCTTAATAGCTTCCTGCCAACTCAGTTGATTGAGGAGTGAAATTATATCTGCTATACAATGAGAATCATTATTTAACCATTGCCGAGCAAAGGTAGTCCGGCACCGTAGGCAAGAGCTTCAATCAGCGCAGCAATGCCAGCATGCCCAGCAACCATTCATCATACAGCCCCCCGTACCTGTGCAAGCATGTCCAGCAGCCATCCATCATACAGCCCCCCGTACCTATGCTAGCATGCCCAGCAGCCATCCATCATACAGCCCTCCTGCACCCGTGCCAGCATGCCCAGCAGCCACCCATCATACAGCCCTCCTGCACCTGTGCCAGCATGCTCAGCAGCCACCCATCATACAGCCCTTCTGCCCCTGTGCCAGCATGCCCAGCAGCCACCCATCACACAGCCCTCCTGCACCTGTGCCAGCAGCCACCCATCATACAGCCCTCCTGCACCTGGCACACAAGCCCAGCAGCCAGCATATTGTCCCCAATATTTACCTGTGCCAGCAGCAACCTGAACCAAAAATAAATCAGATCACTGTCTGTGATGACATCATATTGCCCCCCAAGTATTTATTACCTGTGCCAGTGCCCAGCCCAGCAGCAATAGAAAAATATTGCCCACAAATCTGGAAGTGTCACAGACTAGTGTCTTGATAGAAGAATATCAATCTTCCTTCAACTGTCCAAAATCCAAATCTCCTGGTCATCTCCAAAGGTCAAATAACTGGAATTTAGTTATGATGTATGATGGCAAAGCTTAATCCCCATCAAGGTGATTAAACTCTAAAATTGCCAATACATACTAATATTTTCATACCAAGTCTTATTTAGAGGTGTTCACCTATGAACTCATTTATTAGTCATTACACAATTTAAAGTTTATTCCAAATATCTTTGGAGAAATCTAAATGGTTGTGCCTTTTTAAGTTTTAAAATAGTTTTTAACTGAATGTGCCTATTCCAATTGGTTGCTCACTGCCATGTTAAAGGAACAGTAAAATCATATCAAAATAGAGCTATAACATATAAAAATTGTATCAATTTGTATTCATATAAGATTTGTATTCATTTCAGTTTTAGCGATGAAAACTTAAACAGATTATACAGTAATATGTTTTGGAATATACAAGGCTTAGCATAATTATTTTTTTATTATAAAATTATGTTTTCCTGTAAATAAAACAAAATGCTAATCTCTCTTATTAGTCATGCCTTGATCAGAGACAGAGTGGATGTGCATATATTTGTTTAAAACCTAGTTAAGTAAATATTGATTGAGAGATCCAACTACATTTTACATTGTCTAATGTTGAGAGCAAATTCTATGTGCTTTGTAATGAGCACTTGGTACCAGCTAATTATTCAGGCTTACAACTGTAAACATTTGAACAGCTTATATCTAGCAATGAATACTTGTCATGACTCGTTTCCATCCATGCATATCTGATATTTAATATTCACAAATAGTTTGTTCAGATAGTTACAAATAATCATTTTAAGCTACATGAATGTATGCTTTTTCAAAGACCCAATTCTAATAATTTAACTATTGATGGCTTGTCGATTTAGGAGGAAGTTACATACATAGTAACATAGTAAGTTAGGTTGAAAAAAGACACACGTCCATCAAGTTCAACCTTTTAACTCTATTTTAACCTGCCAAACTGCTAGTTGATCCAGAGGAAGGCTAAAAAAATCCATTTGAAGGCTCTCGAATTTGCCTTGAAGAGGGAAAAAATCCTTCCTGACTCTAAAAAGGACTAGAACCTCTGTTGCCCTCACCCCTCCCCTCGGATCGCTTGCATGCACACAGCGTTCTAGTCGAAACGTTTTTTTTGTTACAGTGAGAGCTGTGAAGATATGGAATTCTCTCCCTGAATCAGTTGTACTGGCTGACACATTAAATAGCTTAAAGAAGGGGTTGGATGGCTTTTTAGCAAGTGAGGGAATACAGAATTATGGGAGATAGCTCCAGGCCCGGATTTGCGGCGAGGCCGCAAATCCCGGGCCTAGGTTGGCACAAGCTCAGGGGCGGCATGCCGCCTAGCCACACTTAAATTTATGCCGAGCTGGAGCACTAGGTACTCTGCGTCCTGTCCACAGCCAGAGCACTGGGACAGGACGCAGAGTACCTAGTGCTCCAGCTCGGCATAAATTTAAGTGTGGCTGGGAGGCATGCCGCCCCTGAGCTTGTGCCAACCTAGGCCCGGGATTTGCGGCCTCGCCGCAAATCCGGGACTGGAGCTATCTCCCATAATTCTGTATTCCCTCACTTGCTAAAAAGCCATCCAACCCCTTCTTTAAGCTATTTAATGTGTCAGCCAGTACAACTGATTCAGGGAGAGAATTCCATATCTTCACAGCTCTCACTGTAACAAAAAAAACGTTTCGACTAGAACATGTGATAGGAAAGAAAATCCATGATCTGACAATATTCGCGGTGTGGTACTTAAAGAGCTCAGCTCTATTATTGACAAACCATTTAACTTGATTTTCTAGGATTTTTTGATGAAAACTACAGGAATGTTAGTAAGACATTGGTTGTAGGAAAGTTTTTGTAAAGTAATAGGAGATAATGTCACAATCACAATATGAGGATAGCAGCCAGCATATCACAGCACTTTGCTAAAGCATGTGATACAGTACCACACAGAAGGTTACTGATTATATTAAAGATAAATGGCATGGAACTTAATATTTGTACTTGAATAAGGATTGAGGATTGATTTCATAGAGTTAGGGTAAATTGAGCATTTTCTACCTGGACCAGTGTTGTTAGTGGAATACTGCAGTGGTCTGCCTTTGGCCCTTGCATTTCAATTTGTATATGAATGACCTTGAGATGGGCATTGTATGTATTGTGTCTATATTTGCTACTAATGCCAAACTGTGCAAAATTATAAGTTCAATGCAGGATATTTAAGCTTTTCAGAGATAAAAGAATAAACTGGAGAATTTGGAAGCAAATTGGCAAAGGAGGTTCAATGTTCATAAATGCACTTCAGTGGAAATAACATTAAAGGCTACTTACAAACCAAGGAGCAGATTTATCAAAATGTGAGTTAAAAGCTTGTAGGGGCCCATAGGGGGTTAATCTGCCCTTATGGCTTTATGGCCCCACCTTTGCTCAGTTTTATTGGCCAAGAGGTGATATGACAACTTCCTGCCACACTGCACTATAGTGTGTGTAAAGAGTGGCCTCTTCCTCTTTGGCTGCTGGATGCTGATCCAGCCGGGTGTGCCCAGGGGAGCCTTGGTACAGCAAGGCCCAGAAAGTCATGTGTCCAAGCAGCGCCAATCCGCACCTTTATGCCGCCTGAGACGGCCTTCCGTTGCCGCCCCGACCCCTCCTCACGGCGCTCACATTTTCTGCGCAGGAGGGGGTCGGGGCGCTGCACGACGCTAGTGCAGAGAGCACAATTGAAAACCGGAAATTCGGCTCTTAGTTACCAGGAGCAGCATTTTTGCCGCCCCTGGTAACCAGGGGGGCGCTGCCGCCTGAGGCGAGTGTCTCAACTTGCCTCATTGGTGGAGCGCCCCTGTGTCCAAGTTGGGGACTAGGCAACCCGTGAATGAGGAATAGAAAGTGGCAGGTTAGCTCCCAGTACTAGCACACTCAAGGAGTGTAATATAGTCAGGATTGAGCTAAAAAGAGCAGTTCTGAGCTCAAACCCAGGAGTGATAGATTGGAGCGGAATCAGGAGAGATGATTGCCCTGAGGTTGATCCAGAGACCACTACCGGAATATGTTGCAGAGGTGAAGTGGGATGCCTGCCAAGTCTGCCCTAAGGGAGTGTCAGCATGTGTAAAGCTGCATGTGATGTGCCTCTGCCTTTTTCCTCTAACCACTATGTTGCCCCATTTAGGAATATAGTAATTGGAAGGTCTGCTGCGTACAAGCTCCTATAACCTAATGAGACCATTTCTTATGTGGATGCAGCTAGGCATTGCTTTTGAATGTGGATAGAAGCTCAGACCCCCCCCCCCAGCTGCATTTTGGGTGTTTGGGACTCCTTGGGTTAAAATTATAGCAAAAAAACTGTCTTCCTTTTTCTCTTGACACAAAAGTAGAGTACTGTACCTTTAATTCACTATAGATGATTCCATTTTTGTACATTGCTTTCTATAATATTTTAACAGTAAATTTTCCTCTTCCACATCTTTTCTGTAGTTTTTGAATACCTTAGACCCTTATGTTATAACTATTTATACAGTTGCAGGACATTGTGCATTTTAAAATGTATATTATTTTATTCACCATATAAACAAAGTTGTATTTAAAACAATCAACAAATAAATTACATACACACTTTTTTTTTTTACAAAATGAATCATGCAGAATTATTTCAGTATTTATAGGAAAGCATTTATTGGCTAAAAATCCACCAAATAAAGTATTTTTACCAAAATATTAAAATATTTCAATCATTAAATGCTAACCAAAGGGCTTTGAAGTGATGGCATGTTCCTGTGAGATGATTCAGTACAGTACAGAGATGATCAGTATTTTGTTTTATTTTTTAATACTGTTTGAAAATATAATGTCTTTTTGCTCTGCACTGGTACAATTGGCTTCAGAAATTCTACTAAGGCTTATATAAGCTATATCAAGATATTCTATTATATAGCTTATTTCAAGCTACTGTGTAACCATGGGCACTGGCATAACTATAGAGGAAGCAGACCCCGCAGTGGCGGGGGGCCAGAGGAAAAGGGGGACCCGGACCGCCAGGTCTGTTTCCTGTATAGTACTGAAATCCCCCTCCCGCCGCTTTAGTTTTCATTAAATTGACATGCTCGCACCTCAACGAGTGCGCGAGCAGAAGAGTGCGGGTTCGCACAGAAGTCCCTATGCGTGGTTGTTATGCCCCTGACCATAGGGGCAGTCATTCAAAGCTAATAAAGGAGAAAAGGCACAGGATACACAATAGATACTGTAAGCTCTGTAGTATACAAATTGGATTCTTCAGAATGTATGTTATCTACGGTGTATCCTGTATTGAATAGCTGACCCCACAGCTACACAGCATTTTATTTATATAATACTATAGAACTATAGTAGTCTTTCTGAAGCAAAAAAACACTTTTACCAGTACAGGGCAACAGTACATTTTATTGTCATTCCTTTAAAACACATTCCTTTAATAGCTTACAGTCAAGATAAATAAAGATGTGTATAATAAATATGCAAACTGTAGAACAAATTTTATTTAACAGCAGTGTAAACATACAAGACACAGATCAAGCTATTGTTGACCACACATCTATTATCTATTTTTGTAAATCTTACTAAAATTAGCATGACATGTGTGGGTCAGGCTTTCCCGGATTTTTCAAGATTTATTATACCCTGACCCTGGTAATGGCTCGATCCGAAAATACACCATCTAAAATCTGTCAAGGTCTTGTAGGAGTTAGAGATCAACATTGGACCTTTGATAAATAACCCCCTAGTTGTAGGAAAGCTTTTGGAAGGCATAATAAGGGATATTGATACTTTAATAAAGTGCAAATTACAATACTATGAGTTGCCAGCATGGTTTTATGCTTAATCAATCTTGCCAGACTAATTTAATTGCCTTCTATAAGGAGCAAAAACACAGATACTGAGATGGCAGTGGATGTGATCTACTTAGAATTTGCTTAATATTCAGTAGCACACAAAATGTTACTGGTTAAATTAAGGATTATTGCCTGGAACATAATAGTTGATAATTGTACTCGGAGAGAGAACTGGTTAAAGGATATATTACAAAGAGTGGTGGTAAATGGACCATTTTCTAATTGGATCAGTGTTGTTAGTGAAGAACGCCAGGGTCTCTCCTTGACCCTGGACCTTTAATTTGTTTATTAAAGGAACAGTTCAGTGTGAAAATAAAAACTGGGTAAATAGATAGGCTGTGCAAAATAAAAAATGTTTGTAATATAGTTAGTTAGCCAAAAATGTAATATATAAAGACTGGAGTGAACAGATGTCTAATAAAACAGCCAGAATCCAACTTCCTGCTTTTCAGCTCTATAACTCTGAGCTAGTCAGTGACTTGAAGGGGGGCCACATGGTACATTTCTGTTCACTGAGTTTGTAATTGATCCTCAGCATTCAGCTCAGATTCAAAAGCAACAGATATGACCTATGTGGCCTCCCCTCAAGTCTCGGATTGGTTACTGCCTGGTAACCAGGGTAACCAGTCAGTGTAAACCAAGAGAGCTGAAAAGCAGGAAGTAGAGTCCTGACTGACATGTTATACATCAAATCACTCCAGCCTTTATACATTACATTTTTGACTAACTAACTATATTAGAAACATTTTTTATTTTGCACAGCCTATTTATTTACACAGTTTTTATTTTTATACTAAACAATTCCTTTAATGACCTTGAGGGGAGCATTGAACATACTGTCTCTATTTTTGAAGATGATACTAAATTGGGCAATGCAGCATGCAAGATGCTGCCACTGCCACTGTAGAGAGATTTGACTATACTCAAAAACTGGGCAGAAAACTTGCAAATGAGGTTCATTGTTAATAGGTGCATGGTCACTGTAGTAGTGGGTAGTGAGTGTTGTGTTGCCAGATTTTATTAAAGTTTTTAAGAGTGACTGGGATTCATTTGGAGGTGGTGAACTTGATAGACTTTGTTTTTCTTTGTAACAGGTTGGGGGGGTCAAATGAAATCCCTTATTATCTACAGCTGCTGAATAGTAGAGCACTGTTACATTGCGATCAAGTCTTTCAGTTGAGTACTCACTGGAAATGTCTAAAGGTGTTGTTGCTAAACTGTAACTTAGATACTGTGTAAATTGGGCATCAGAGGTTCCAATGCAATGGTTTATTGAATAGAAAGTACTCCCCCTGGAATGTATGGGTTAAGGAAATCTATTTAGCAATACAATATCAGGGAGTATAATGCACTCAAACATCCGACCAGGTCCGAGACAGGGACACCAATTTAGGATGCTATTCTGTTCCATACTAACCATGGGGTCTGTGCACCCGTACTTCTCTAAGCAATGATTATTTTAGGGTCCAATCTCTTCTCCTCAGATACTAAGGCCTACCTCCACCTACCTTTGGCAGATTTGCTATAGGCAGTAATAGATTGAGCACATGATGCCTGGTAAAGTGCCCCTGGGCCAATGATGATAACACCCTCCCACAAAACATAGGTTAGTGTCTGACATATTTGAATCAGGATAACATGACAACAGTACAGGTATAGGGACCTTCATCTGGAATGCTTGGAACCTGTGGATTTCTAGATAATGGGACCCTATGTCATGCAGTAAACTAAAGTGCTGCATTGCACCTGAAGAAGCTGAGCTCTCCAACTGAGGTATAGAATACAGCCAGACCCTTTTTAAAATGATTGATCTTGCACTTGCATCTGGGATCTTTCTGTACATGGCGAACAGTGAATACAACTGCTCATATTCTGTAAAAAAACCAACCTATCATGGGTACTTTCCCTCTCCCAAAAATTATAAAAAAAATTAAAAAAAATAATTGGACTTAAACACCTACAGAATGTTTAACATGAGTCTCATATAGACTTATTTTGTTTTCATTTTCCATTATAAATGGGCATGGTATAATAGTGTGATCTGGCTGATTTTGGGGCTTCTTTTGTAGACTTCATTAAACTGATTTTTAGTTTATTTCATAGTATACAGCATCATTTTAATATGGTAATGTATCAAGAAATAACTTGTCAATCACAGGAGGAGTTGGTACCAAATCTTCCAGTTTTAGGTAAAATATACGTTGCAGTCCCAATCTACAAAGAGAACGCAACTCTGTGAGAATACACATTACTACTGTACTATCTAGTTGATTTGTTCTGTTTTGTCCCAGTAAAGTTAAGTGTTCTTTTAGACAGCAAACAATTTTGTTATGTAATTCTTCCACTTTCTTTGGGTCCTTTATTCCATGCCGTCCTAGAAAATAAACAAGGATATATAAAGAAATGCATTAAAAAAAATTAACATTACTAGAACAATTAATAGTTAAAACACAAATGAAAGACAAAAGTAAAATTGAATATAGTTTGCACATATGTTTGTCAGGGTATTGAGTTATTATTAATGAGCAGATTGGGGAGTGGCTGCTTGGAAATGATATCATGCATGGGCCCAGAACTACAGCAGACACATGAAAATTATAATTTGGCTGTTCACTCCACTTCCAGGATCCCCAGAGCTGCCCACAAAATAGCCTGTACAATGTGGCTACTGTTTAGAGTCTGCTGCCTGCACACCTGCCCCAGTTAAAGGTTACACTAACACTTTATTTTTACACATATACACACATATTTTTTGGGGTAGAAAGAATATACATGTATGTACATTAATATACATTTTTTTGCCCAGAGTGACATGAACATTCAGCACTAATCACACTTAATAATATAATTCCAGTATAATCTAATTTCAATATAGTAATATTGTGATTTAGTGATTTTATTGTATTCTGAAATGTTTTTGATTGCTTGTTTTTGCCTGAAAAAAGTTGTGTATTTTATATACATAAGGATTTGTATGAAATAAGCTACTGTAAAACACAAACTTTGAGGTGATTTTCAAAAATGTCTTTTAAAATCACTAATATTAGCAAAGCTTTGCAATTTGATAGATTAGAGACATAGTGGGGCATTTATAACCATTATTGCAGTGTGAATGTGCAATTTTGAAACAATTTCAAATGCTTTATTCCCAGAATGCATTTTTCCATAATTCCAACCATTTGGTGGATGAAAGTGATTGCTGTGACTCTGACAGAGGTGGGGGAAGGTAAACTGTGATCAATAGCTGACATTTTTAAATGAGTTTATAACAGGTATGGAGGTTTTCAGTTAAAAGTTAGGTTTCATTCTTAATTTAAAAAGGACTTTTATTGTACAGCTTTTTATTACCAGGTTACAGGCCCCCTTTAAAATGCAATTTCACTTAGCATTTTTTAACCTGTCTGCAGTGGAAGTTCTGGAGCTAACACCACCTTTAAGGAATTTGGTACCTTTGGGGTTTCCATGTGCCAAATTCATCTGAACAGACTGGCAGGGTGCAAGGAGCATATGTTTGGATGCAAGAAACCTTAATGACCACTGTTAATTCACACAATGACTTTATCCAATTTGGGGCAATTACAATTGTGGTTGTGGATTTACCCATTTTGAATTAATCAGAATGTGTATTTTGGTACATACTTTGGTACTCAAAATCACAATTGGTTTAAAACTATTCAGTGGACAACTGGTGCTCATTTTTAGAAAGTTACATGTCATTACCTTATGACATGTGGAGGAAAGATGTATATTATATATATAAGCCTCTATATTAAAGGGATGGTTCAGCATTAAGTTAACTTTTAGTCTGTTTTCAATTTGTCTTTATTATTTATTTTTATAGTTTTTAATTATTTGCCTTTTCTGATCCTTTCAGCTTTAAATAGGGGTCACTGAACCCATCTAAAAACAAATGCTCTGTAAGATTTCACGTTTATTACACGTTTAGTACTTTTTTATTTTATAACTTTTTATTACTCATTTTTCTATTCAGGGCCTCACCTATTTATTTTCCAGTCTCCTATTCAATTCTCTGCATGGTTGCTAGGGTAATTTAAACCCCATCAACCAGCTAGCTGAAATTGCAAACTAAAGAACTGCTGAATAAAAAGCTAAAATAAAAAAAATGTCTTCATTTTTATTTGTTTGTGCTTTTTATATTCAAAATTTTTAATAAATAAGGGCACGTTGTATTCTATACACAAATCTGAATTTAAGAACAGTATCACCAAAAAATTAATATGTTTTAAAGGAATGGCAATATAATGTACTGCTGCCCTGCACTGGTAACATTGGTCGGTTTGCTTCAGAAACACTACTATAGTTTATGTAAAGAAGCTGCTATGTGGTTATGGGCGCAGCCATTCAAGCACAGGATAAACAATAGATAACAGATAAATTCTGATGAATCATATTATATACTGCAGAGCTTATCTGATATCTGCTGTGTAATCCTGTGCCTTTTCTTCTTTTTCAGCTTTGAATGGCTGCCCCCATGGCTACACAGCAGTTTGTTTATATAAACTATAGTAGAGTTTCTGAAACAAACACACCCGTTTTACCAGTGCAGAGCAACAGGACGTTATATTTTCATTAGTTGTGAGGCCCCTAAAGGGCGCTGGTAGCGGGGTTCTCCTTCTGTAGGGGTGGGAACCCTACCTATAAATCCAGGCCCAGATTTGTGGCGAGGCCACAAAGGCTCCAGCCTCGCCACCATAAGGCGCACTGGGTTCTCCAGTGCTTGAGATCGTGCTTGCATGCGCACAGGGGGTTTTGCATCTAAGGGGCCAGCGCTAGGACCATGCGGGCACGGGAAAGGGGGGTGCGTGCTCAAAGTGTCAGGGACCATGTAGCCTTGGGGTGCAAATACGTCCCTGTATAAATCCCTTGCTTCACTGTCATCTCCATGGCCATTTTCGCCCTACTGAGCAGAGGTCTGCCTCCGCCCAGCCCATTCCCCCCATTTCCCTTGCCTGCCCAACCCGCCCATTTTCACCCCCGGTTTTGTCATCACCCCACCCCTGAATGATATCGTCTGCCCCCCAAACTGAAGGCACAAAAGTGGCAACCCTAAAAACACAGTGTCTGGTGGGGTGTGTACTTATGGCAACATATATATATATATATATATATATATATATATGTATATATATATATATATATATATATATATATATATATATATTACCAAAAAACCACACTCCAAGGACTTATATAAGGTGAAAAAAGTTATGGTTTATTTCAACGTTTAGGCTCCCTCACTTGCACCATCTTCGGGAAAACCTTGGAGTGCGTTTTTTTGGTATTGTATGAATCGTTGTTGTGACCAGCACCCAGGCAGTTGCCATTTAGGCAACGAGTGCACCATACCTGATTGAATATATATATATATATATATATAAATGGCCACTTCACTTGTCTACTAGGTATTCATAGTGCAACTTGGTAATTTTTTTCTATTTTTTTTCTTGAAAGCTTGCACTACAAATATATCAATTAACTAATAAATGTTAACACATTAAGACAAAATCTTTTTTTCTTTTTCTCTTCTCTACTTACCTGTCCATTGGGAATCAATTTAACTAAATTCATCTTTGTTGCATTTTATTTCATTCAGAAATGCCAACCCAAATGCCAACCCCCTGCATCAGGTGTTATCAAAGCAGTCAGTCAGAGTGATGACTCTGTGCAAGTTTGGCTTTGGGTGACAGTGGGAGACTGACCTGTTATAGACTCCCAACAAATATCTGGAAGCTGATATATCTGTTAATTGCAGTGTATACAATAATTGATATGCTCTTTAAAAAAGATTTACTTGATATTGCACCCTTTACGAGTCTTACTACAGATAGAACAAAATGTACTTTTTGATGCATTTAAAGGAGAATTCTAACAATAATATCAAAAATCTAAAATATAGCTTACTAAAAGAAAAAGCTTTTTTATCCAACACAATATCAGATTCTACATAAAGCCTCATTCAGCAGACTCTTATTAACAAGCATTAGTCCATTTAACAAACAATATATGCACATTTACTTTATCTCATATTTAACAACTGCCAATTAAAATCTTCTGCATACAGAAGAGAGGCAGATGCTGAGAGGGAGAGAGTAAAGAGTAACTAGATTAATTTTGAACTGACTATATTTAGAAAGTTCATATTTCAGCATGATGAAGCTTATATTTTCATTTCTGTTAGAGTTCCCCTTTAAGAGCTGCCAAAGACGATTGTATGTTCTAAGCAGTTTCAAACTTGTTTATTGTTTATAATAATTTAATATGTTAATAGCTAGATAGCAGTACATCTTAAGAGTGTTTAACAGTTAAATCGCTACAGTCAGATAGATATGCTTAATACAAATATACTCCTTACCTGTGAAAAGACATGCAGCAGACAAACATGCTACAGTTGAAACATCAAGGTTCAGGCTTTGTAAATTTAAGGAGAAATGTTGTACTGCATCAAGCCACTCCCCAAAACCACGAAGACACTGAACTCTATGCAATACACATCCATTACAAAATACAAATTCATCTTCTGCCATATTTGATCTACAACAGAAATGAGTTATTTTATAATTATTATAAAATTATAGTTATTTTACAATAAACTATTTAGGTAAATGTATTTATATACATATTTATATGGAGCAACATATAAGGGGTACTGCATTTCAAATAAAAATCAAGTTGGAAAAATGTAAATGTGCATTTTGTGCATAAACAATACCTTGGTTAAACGTGATAACATTTTATTAAATTGCTGAATATTGATCCACCAAAAAAACTAAAATCTTCATTTACAATTGGCAATATCTGGAGCAGCCAAATAATATAACTGATTGCACTCATAATATAGATGAATTGTTCCCTAGCAACCTGTATTCAGAACTGCTAAAAACCGCTAAAATACATGACCAGCAAAGAAGATGTACAGTATGTTTTAAATAAATAAGAATATATAAAATACATAAAAGATTAAATAAAGAAATAAATAAAGAAATTAAATTAGCTTAAATGTGTTATATGTATTATATATGTTCATCAGAGCTGAAACTAAGGGCAGACAGGAAAGGTGGGCCCTTGTGCGTTGTTTAAGGTGAAAATTGTTACCATGCTGGGAGTTAGTAAATACTAAAACATATCTCCTGCACACAGATGCCACACACAAATCCATCTGCAATCACTTCTTTATCAAATCACACAGAAAGATACTGGCTAATACCAGCTATACCAAAAGTAAGTAGAGTGGTGTTATATTGACCCAACATTAAATTACCATTTTGAATAGTATTTCTTCTAGAGTGAGGAAATCTGCTACATATGGTAAACCACGGGCACAGATCTCTCAGCTCAATGAAGTTAGTGACGGACACTGGATATTGCACATAAATGAATGTGGATAAGGCACCAGGGCCTGATGGATGATACCCTATGGACTGGAGGAAAGTTGATGTAATTCCAATATTTAAAAAAGGGATTACAATAGCAGTCTAGCAGTTATAGGCCCCTAGTTTTGATATATGTAGTGGTAATGTTATTTAAAGTTATGGTAGGCAATTATATTCTAGATCATGTTCTGGAGAGCAGTAATCAGCATGGCTTTGTGAAGTATAGGTCACACCAGGCAAGTTTGATTGCTTTTTATGATGAAGTAAATATGAGGTTTGGCAAGTGAGTTTTCAATAGGTGTGATCTATTCGGATTTTACCAAAGCATTTGATACAGTTTAGCATAAACTACAGCTTTGTAAATGAAAGTATGTTAGTCTTAGTAATGCTATAGATACATTGATGGGAAACTGGCTAATGGATTATGTACAGAGAGTGGTTGTCAAAGGTTCATTCTCTACTTGAAATGGTCTGAATGCCATCCTGCCGACAATTCACATTCTTGCCGACAGGAAGGCATTTCGGGGAGATTAGTCTCCCAAAGAAGAGGATATTTGTCTCTGGGTGACTAATCTCCCCCGAATCTTCACGTCAGCCAACACCTTAAATCCATCCCTGTAGCAAAATAGTAAGGTAATGCACATGGGATGCAAAAATAGACCTATTGTAGGTGCCACTTGTTAACAGGAAGGTCTTAAAACAAGACCTTTAAACTTGTTGGAGCAAGCCTAAAATAATTTGTATATGATTAGAAAGTAAGTAGTAAGAAAGGCATTGCCTGTAGTAACTGGCCATGCCAATGGATGTTCTGCAGTAAATTGCAGTGGTTGTACCTCTACTATTAAGGCAGTGATAGATACAGTGGCCAGACTTTATAAATCCTAATTTTAAATGACAAACAGGACTAAATGGTTGAGATTGTGAAAAGAAAAATGTATAATGTTGCGATAACAGTCCTATTGTCATAGACACTTTCCTTAAAAACATGGAAACATCATCAAAATTACATATATTATTAGCCTTTTCTGAAACTACAAATACCCATGGTTTTGGACATTGAAAGCTGAAGGTGGTCGCTGTTGTGGCAAGGACACACAACGTAAATCTAAATTTTAAGACATAACGTCCTTTTTCTCACCTCCAATCTTATTTAGGCTTGGGCATGCCCACAACCAAATTTATTGACCAGTACATTTGCAATTTCCCCCTCTAAATAAACCACAATATGATATTTTATTAGCAGACAGAATAACTGAAACTTTATCATTTATACCAGCATATTCTGAAGGAATTTGCAACGGCTAGACTGCGGGATGTAATGGAGAGTGACTGGTAGAGGCAGGGGCGATCCTGGCCCCTCTGTCGCTTGAGGCAGCAGCAGTTGCTGCTGCCCCCCCCCCCTGGAAATTCGCTCTTAAAGTACCAGGAGCAGCATTTTTGCAGCCCCCTGGAACATAGTGGGGCGCTGCCGCCTGAGGCGACAGCCTCAACTCGCCTCATTGGCGAAGCACCCCTGGGAAGAGGGAACAGATTTGAGGGTACAGTAGCATCTTTAAGGGAACAGTAACACCAAAAAATGAAAGTTTTTAAAGTAATGAAAATATCATGTACTGTTGCCCTGCATTGGTAAAACTGATCTGTTTGCTTCAGAAACACTACTATAGTTCATATAAACAAGCTGCTGAATAGCAATTGCGATAATTGAAAAAAGGCTATATGGCACAGGATAAATAGTGGATAACAGATAACATTATGTTCTATAGAGCTTATCTGCTATCTGCTGTGTAACTTCAGCCTTTTCTCCTTTGAATAGATGCCCCCATGGCTACACAGCAGCTTATTTATATAAAAAATTGTAGTGTTTTTGAAGCAAACACATCAGTTTTACGAGTGCAGGGCAACACTGCATTATATTTGTAATACTTTAAAACAATTTCATTTTTTGATGTTACTGTCCCTTTAATACAGGTTTGTATGACACATTTATTACTTCTATAGGGATGCTCATAAATGGGTTTCTGCTGCCTAACCATTTTCCTTTGATCCATCATCTTTCAGAAGAAATATATATTTACTGTAGGTCAGGAAACCCTTACAAAGGTATCAAACAGATGGATTATCTCCCCTAGTAAGTTTGTTCCTCATCGTTTACCCAGAATTATGACTTTTTTTTGGGGTTGTGCAGTACTTTATAGGATTGGTTAGTACAGAACTTATAAGCAGTGAGAAGCATGCAGAGGAACTAGAACGTTTTGCAGATCAGACTTCATGGAGTCAGACCAGTCAGTTGCCTAAACCCTCTAGAGAACTACGAGCCCTTGCTTTAGTTCCCACACATCCACACTTTCATACTGGAAGCTAAGTTAGGACAAAGCACAGATACCTTGAATGGTCTCCTTGGGTTAGGCTGCTGCATTGCACACCCAGTCCTGGATGAACCGAGGGAGGGAGGAAGACAGTCAAGGATTTCTATACCTTGAGTGGCCGCTTCTGCCTTCGTCCCTCAGGCCATCAATCTAGACGGGTGTCATTTGTGATGTCGAGCATGCCCACATTAACTCCACCAGTATTGTCAGGGAAATTCAGTTACTTGAGACCACTTGAGGTGAAAGAAAAACAAAGTTTATTTAACATAAACTATGTGTACTCTGTACTCAACAAAAGTAAGAGTCTCAAACAATTGCATTCAGAATTAAGCCTTTAAGATTTAATCTTTCATTTATATATTTAATACAAATATTTATATTTATTTATTCCATCTTCTTTGCTGGTCAGATGTTTTAGCAGTTTTTGATATCTAGTTACTGAATGCGGGCACTTACTATACTATAGGACTGTAAGTTTGACATCAGTGGTAGGAAAGCTTTTGGGGTAATAAGGGATAAGGCACTTAAAGGCCATGAGCACAAGGGGAATATACTCCTCTTCACTCAGCCTCCATATTTTTGCAGGCTTAGAGAAGCAGATCTACTTTGTACCCCTGCTCCATTTTTCTGAGTTGCTTCAGCCTGCGTGCACTCATACACAGTGGAGATGAAGTCAGCAATGGTATGAACAAATTAAAATGTGAGGAAAATCCATCAAGGTTGGGGTTGTTTTCTCTGGAGAAAAAGTGCTTGTGAGTGGATATGATTATATTCTACACAATACATTAGAAGACATTGTAGACAGTCAGCAAGGGATCTTTTCCCATAGAAAGGTTCAAAGAACAAGATGCCACTCCTTTAGACCTAAAGGAACAGTAACAGAAAACATTTAAGTGTTTTAATGTAATTCAAGTATAATGTGCTCTTTTCCTGCACTGGTAAAAGTTAAGTGTTTGCTTTAGAAAAACTACTATACTTTATATAAACAAGCTACTGTGTAGGCATAGGGGCAGCCATTCAAGCTGAAAAAGGAGAAAAGGCACAGGTTACTTAGCAGATAACATATAAGCTCTGTAATGGAATTCAATGGTATTCTGCAGAGTGCATCTATTATCTGCTATGTAACCTATGCCTTGAATGTATGCCCATGGCTACACAGCAGCTTGTTTATATAAACTATGGCATTGTTTCTGAAGCAAACACAACAGTTGTATCAGTGCAGGACAACACTACATGATATTTGAATTACTTTAAAACACTTGTTGAAATGTTCAATTGAAGCCACGTGGCTCTTCAAAGTGAGGGCAGTGAGGCTGTGATTTGGACAACTTCTTCATACCATCTAATGCTATTGGGATCTTACAAATCCTTGATTGTACAATCGGATATTTGCGTCTATGGCCAGCTTTAATCTTATAGGTATTGGTATTCAACCCAAATAAACTATGCAGTTGGTGGCAGTTTTTATAATGCCCAGATACTCTTGTCTTCCATTGAATTTCTCATTATTCCCTCTCATTCTTGCCTTTTTTCCCCTCAAAACAGTGGGACCATTGTCATTGAGTTGCAGCTCATTCATGGTAAAAATCCTGCAACTGATGGAAAAATCAGTCCTTCCTCCTGTAGCAATTTCTTAAACATACATTAAACTCCACAAGCTCCCACTACTTCCCTAATGTAACACTGGGCATTAGTTATTTCTGAAAAAAATGTACCCTGGGTAGTCCTGATCTCTTACTTTTTGCCTAGTTTTCTGAAATCACTTTTAAGGACTTCTACCCTTCTTGTAACATTGTCATTAGTACGAATGCATACCAAGGGGTGGTGATAATTTTGGAGGATGGAATAATGGGAACTTATACTCCAAGGCGTTTGCCTTATGAGCAAAGAATCTAGACAGTGCACTCATTGAATTTGACACAATATTGGAGAACATGGAGAGCACATACGAACGCAGCCCACACCAGACACCAAACAAACATAGTATCATAGACACAAACAAAGAAGGTGTCAAAAATAAAAATAAAAATGGCATTAAATTATCGCTACAAATTAAATAACATCAAGATGCCTATATGGCAATATGAGAGAATGCCTGAGAAGCACTGGTACCACCCTGTAATCCAAGTATATATAGAGAACTTCATGAGTAAAAAACAAATTCCAACAACCTTTTAATTACCAATCAAATTTAAAAATACTTATGAATTAAATATTTTATAAGGATGGAGAAAGTTAAGTGAAATTAAACCGAAAGCAACTTCTTACATACTATCACTGGCATCTAACCCACAAAGTAGCTACTGTATGTTTCAGTCATGATTTAGGTCACTGGGACCACTAGTACCTAAAGTACAGAATAGATGCCTGTCTTTTTTAACCTAAATGACTTTGCTACTATGTAATAGCAAGGGCAACATCCACAGTGCCTTATATTTAAATACACCTCTACTGAATTGAATGAATGAGATAAATATATTTTGCTTCTTTATATACACAGTGGTAGTGTTTTATCAGTTTTACCAGTGCAGGACAACTCTACATTATTTAAATTAAGCTGGCCATAGATGTTGAGATTTTTAAAAGATCAGATCCTGATCGTGAGACCACGATCTTCTCAGAACGATCGTACGATCGTACGAATTTACCATCAACTAAAAAGACCAATTTGCCAGGGGAGCTGCCTGCTTGGCCCTGCAAACATAGATAGATTGCACTGGGACCGACAAAGATTTTTTGACCTGGCCGATCAATTTCCTGACAGATGTCGGCCGAAAAATTGTAAGATGTACGATCGTTCGAATACCACTAACCGCACGAGAATTTCGTAGGATTGGTCGGCCTTCCCTACCCTTACCCGTTCGGTAAGAAGAATCGTCGCGTCTATGGGGACCTTTACTTTAATTTGGTGTTATGTTCCTTTAATAAGCTTCCTAGTGGGTATCTTAAGATTTAGTTGATTCAATTGGAAACTAAACGTTTCTTTGTCACAGAGTTGGCACCTAAAATCTTTTCTTTCTTTCCGTTATCTGGAAACCTGTTATCTAGAAAGTTTCAAATTACGGAAAGGCCGTCTCTCATAGACTCCATATTATCCTAATAATTAAAATGTTTACAAATAATTTCCTTTTTTATCTGTAATAATAAAACAGTACCTTGTACTTGATCTAAACTAAGCTATAATTAATCCTTATTGGAAGCAAAAGCAGCTTATTGGGTTCATTTAATATTTAAATGATTTTCTAGTAGACTTAAGGTATGAAGATCCAAATTATGGAAATATCTGTTATCTGTAAAACCCCTGGGCCCCAAGCATTCTGTATAACAGGTCCCATACTGACTGACTGACTTAGAGTTATCTTTAAAATAGTTTGTAAGTTCCTGGCCAATAAATGTAATAAAATCAATTGAACCAGAAGACTCTCATTCAGTCCCACAATGATGCCATGTCTGTTGATTTAAAGATTAAAATGCAGTCAAACAGTAGTTATTATCAAGTATAAGCCTTTCTATTTCTGTTGAAATTATTTCATCTACCAGTTATATATGTTTTATGTTGGTAGGTTAGGATATGGGTTTTAGCATCATGTAAAATGCATGCTTTGAGGTAATTTTCAGAAAATTTGTATAGATTTGTAGTTTTATGTTTTGAATTTGGAAGACTATTTACCCATTTTGAATCTGGTAGAATGTCTGCTTTCACAAATATATGGTATTCTGTGGTTTGCAGCTTCTACCACACATTAAACAGGCAGTATGTTTGCCATAGTAGAAATACATGCCATGAAATATGTATGAACAATGGTATATTTTCGGGTATCTACATGCTTCATAGTTGTGTTATTCTATGCATAGTGGTCATTAAAGTGTTCATAATCATATTCATGGTGTTTTATCTTCGTACCTTAGACATAGAAGATTTTGTAAGCTGCCAGCTTTGAGGCATTTTTTAGAAATGTTATTAAAACCACTATTTAAGCAACATGGCAGTCTGTAGCAGAAAGACACCAGACTTGGGGAGAGAGTTGCACAACTTCACAGTCCTCACAAAAAAACCTTTTTCACTTCTGAAATCTCCTTTCCATTAATCTGAATGGATGCACTTATGTTTGTTAAAAGGACCTACTGGTGAAGCAGCTTTTCTTTGGACTTTCTTTATTTCATAAATATTCCTTTTTCAGAGTTGGAAAACTGCTTTATAAAGAGGAAGTGTGACCCTTTCCTTCCATCAATCTATATATCCACACAGCTAAGTTTATTATCGTCATAATGTGTTTGAGTATTTAAGTCATCCACAAATTGGGGGTTAGTAGTAGGACCTTGTGAATAAAAAAATGTATTCCAGCCAAGAGTGATCTGTATACCTATCCACAGAACATTAAATGTATTTAATTCTTTTTAATTTTTCCAAAAATGAAGCTAGCCCCTTCTGAGGCATAGCCAAAATCCACACTCCGTTTGCACAAATGAGGGAATGGATCTACTTAGATTGTCTTTTTATCCACCTGCATTGCTGTGCAGGCAAAGAAACAGTCTTGTGTGTACATAGCCATAATGTCAGTTAATATATCATTGTGTGCAAACTATGTTGCAGTAAAAATAGTTAAACTTTAAATGCCTTTTTTAAAAATAAAAAAAAAATTACTATGAGCATTCAATTAAAATAGTTTTACCTAAATATATAAGCTGATATATAAAAGAAGCATGTATTTTAAAAAAAATACTGTCCCTTAAAATAAATATAATATATATAAATTGCTACACTCAAAATAACATGATTTCATCGTACTTGTAAATGCTTATAAACAGCAATAAGATTTTACTGTACTGTATATAGAAATATAAGAAATCTGGTCCTACCTCACAGAAAGCCTTAAAATAAATAGCTCCAAAAATGTTGATTCTATTAGCAAGGTTTGATCATCCTTCGAGAGTTCTGTAAACCCTGGGAGTTTTTCAGCCCATTTCTTGGTTACGTCAAAGGAGATAGTTAATAGGCTGTAGAACTGATGAATAGATTCAGTATTATTGCCTTCAGCTGCACGTTCTGTAGTTGTTGAGTACTAGAAAGAGTACCAAAAATACAGCATTTGATACTATTAACAAGCACAATTATAATACTTTATTCATGCCTGGTTGATGTATTACAAATCACTTTACATATTTTTTGATATTAACTTCTCAACAAATATGCAAGTTCAAGATATTTACGTCTGCAGCTGCCCTTTGCTGGTCCTGCACCTTCTCTGATTCCCCCGAGAAGGTGGTTGCCGACCCTCTGCTTGTAACGAGCAGGATAACAAGCAAATAAATTCAGTAACGCAGCAGTTCTGTGTATGCATCTTTAATTTTGTGCCTCTGAATGGCGCATACTTATAATTTTTTACATATTGGGTACAAAACATTGTAGGATATTTTATCAATTTACAATAACAAAATGTAGGACATACTAATATCTGTAAAATGCACGTTTTGAGGAGATTTTTGCAAATAATATAATATAGTAAAAATAATAAACTACAAATATGCCTTGTGAGCAAGTGTTGAATAACAGGGGCTGTGTTTACTGAAGTTGAAAAAGGCAGTACAGGTGTGAGATGTGCTTGGACAGTTTAAGACACTGAAAGGCAGAAAGTAAATTAAATTTTTTAAAATGTTTCTTTATTCAATTGCCCTAAAAAGCAGGTTTCTTTGATATCGAGTCTGTCAGGGTACCAATTCTGTTCAGGTATTAGAAGAATGAACTTTACATTGGTCATTTTCTAATGTTGTGTGTTTTGAAAAATGTCTGTTTGTAGAAAACCCTGCTGTGAATAATACGCTTTCTGGTCTTCTTATTAACGACACAATATAATGCAATATCCCCTATAGGGGGCAATATTCCTATTGTACCTTTATTTTAATTATCACTCTAGTCACATATATCCTACAACATTAAAGCATGGAGAATGAGTTAGGTAGCAGTATTGAGGAGAAACAATGATATACGCTTTGGGCAAATCTGAATAATAGTTCCATAAACACAGTATTGCTGGAAGCAGGCTGCAAATGTTTCTTTAGATTGTATTTGACTCTTGCCAGAATTGTGAAATTTGCCCAAACAGCTATAGGTAACCATTTTCATGGATGTTCTTATTTGTGGTCTATGGACAATTTGGTTTTGATCTAAGGTATATAATCTGATTTTTTTCTGTGCTCCATGTTAACTTGAGGAAAACCCCACATGAAGCCCTACTGGGTGTTATCCCAGAAGCCCTAAAGCTGAAGTACAATTAGTCAACTGTATATTCCTGGTGGCCCAATAACATTAGCTAAACAAGGTCAATCACCTTTAAACCAAAAATAGATTAAATGCTAATGAAAAATGAACCAGTATTACACAAGATAAACACACCCAATTTAAGAAGACCTGGCAGCCCTAGATTGCTTACAGATATGGAGGGACTTCCCAAACCCCAGCTATAGGCATAGAACAAAGTATATATCAGATGTTATGAATGAGACCTCAGAAAAATGTTGGCTCCTCAAAAGAATGCTATTCGGTTGTTTAGAGCTCAGGCATGCAATAGTCAAACAATTGGTTATCAGCTATTGAATAAAACAAAAGTTGTAACATAATTGATAACAATACATCTGTTTTTTGTACTGTACTGTACTACCTTATTCTTCTTAAGATACCAAAGTATGATTTTGCTACAATTTAACATAATTACTGTTGCTTTTGATCCATTTACTATATATTTCTAAGAGATCAGGATATGGAATATAACTCCATGTTAATAACAATTGCATTCATTGATATCTAAGGCAACTAGTGGGTGTTTTGTTGTTTTTATATCTCAAACGACAATCCTCAAACTGTAAATAAAATGTCTTTAATTTCTTCAAACCATATGTGAAATATTTAATTTTTTCCCTGTATATGGAGATTAAAGTGCACTGCAACTCTGTATACCTTACAGAGTTATAGTTATGGCATGTAATACTAGAATAGTTCAACTCAATGGTGTGAGCACTGGGATGGACAACTCCATCAAAGACATGACTTCTGTTTAATCAGCCTCTTCACAAGGTCATGCTAAGTGGTGCAATGGTCTTTGAAGTTGTAGCAGAACATTTTAATGTGGGCCCCTTCTTTACTGCTGTTGAATGTAAGGTGACTGGTGGATGTTTGGAGCCTTCACAAATTAAGGACATTTCTATAAGATGTGTCAAAGTTAAAACTAAGAAAATAATATAGTGAGTGTCCTTTAGCAAAGAATGGCACATTCCGTAGCACTGTATTTTTGAGTAGTGAGCAATCTTTCACAAAGGATTCAGGGGGTTCGGCCGAATCCAAAATAGTGGATTCGGT
This sequence comes from Xenopus petersii, assembly GCA_038501925.1. Lineage (NCBI taxonomy): Eukaryota > Metazoa > Chordata > Amphibia > Anura > Pipidae > Xenopus > Xenopus petersii. The sequence continues at coordinate 97,683,979 of CM076682.1, read as the reverse complement.
GCATCCCTACTCCTCTGCTTATATATCTACATAGTTAACCAGCACTGTATATTAATGTCATTCTTAGTCATTTATGAGAGCTCTTACAACAGAAAACCGTTATGTTCAAGGAAAAAATACTGCTTAGTCTTTAAAAAAATTCATACTATTTAGCATATCTTAGCATATCTTACTGTAGAATAATCAAGATCTGTGGATGTAGAATCTGCCAGCGCATGTACCAATGCATTTAGTATACCAGTTGGTGTAGTGGATGGAACTTGCTGAGATGTTTCATGAAGAATTGGACTCTTTGGTTTTGAAGGTAATCGACCTCTTCTTCCTTTGAGGTTATCTGTACGTACCACTGTAAAAGTATTTTAAAAGGGCAGGGGTGGAAAGAGGCAGTTAATAAGTAAAATGTACATTCCTATGCAGTACCTTTCAAAAGTATTCAGACACTTCAATAACACAGACAATTCACTTATTTTACTGGATAACAAATTCTATAATTAGCTTTGTCATTTCAAAGCAATGAAACTCAAAATAGCTTCTTTAAATATGGCATAATTTCATGTTTAAAAAAACAGGGGCAGCTCAACTTCATAAAATAGCAGCTAATCTACTGAATAATGTATTTTAATAATATTATATTATATGTATTAAAAAATGTCTATCATTTGCAAAGGTCCAGGGATAGCTGAATTTACATCACTGGACTGCAAACATTTCATTTACACTTTGTATTGTATCCTTGTTTTCTGTAAGTGAATGTAATAAGAAATCCTATTGTCCATTTATGCACTAATATTTTTTATCGAATATTTACATACATTTCTATCAAACACAGAGCACAGCAACTGAGGGGTGAAAGTCCTGAACAAATGAGTAGTGATTGGCGAATAAATTCGCCTTTCACAAATTCACAGCGAATTTCCGAATTTAGCCGCTTGAGAATAAATTCGCAAATCTCCCAAAATTTTTTCAAAAAGTTTTGGACGCGCGTGTAAAGAGTCGCTCGCATCAAAATCGATGTGTGACACCACTATTCTGACGCCTTATGACTTTAACGCCAGCATCAAAATTGATGCAAGCGACTTTTCAGAATCGTGTACAAAATTGGACGTGGGCGTCAATTTCCGATTTTCACTATTTTTTCTCAAATTTTTCGGAAGAAATTCGCCCATCACTGCTAAGGGAAGTACTTTTGTACCCTTTAGTGCTCTTATACTTGTACCTTCACAAACTAACTCTATTACATTTCCTACTTAAGGATTAAAGGGAATTAATTAAGTACAACAATAGTTTAATACAAATTTTAAATTACATCTATCTCTGTTGCTTTAAAACATAGTCACTATTCCCCAGGGGTTCTAGTACTTGCACATTTTCCCCCCACCAGTCCAGGGGTCACCCATATAAAGTCCTTGTCCTTCCCATAAAGAAAATAACCAATAGGGTGGTGGATTCCAGGAAGAAATACTCTACACTTCCTGTCCTCCTATTATAAGAATTGTTCCACAGGATATACAATGTCCTTATTAAAAAAAAAGGCATACTTTATTTAACATCATGATAGCCTCACAAATATACCAACCATTCTTTAAAAATGCTTAAAAAACATTCACATGAGCACCATTTCTATAGCCACCTTCTCCTTAAATATTTAGAACTGAGTAATTGCATCCAGGCAATGCACCTGAGCAGGCAGTAATCAAGCTACTTAAATTATCAACCTCATACATTAATATAAAATAATAAACATCATAATTATATTAACATATACATTACACATGCTTCTAAATATGTTTCACGTGACTATGGGAACAAGCACCTGTTCGTTCCAAAAAAGTTGTTATAAGTGGATAAGTGAATCAAAGAAGATCTCCTCCTGGTCAACCCTGGTGCATGGACACCCAAAATATACAGAAATATTAATGTGCAGTCACCCACATCAAAACAGACACTGATTTAAAACAGCCTGTAGGGTAGTACTCTCATGGCACATAGTCACAAAAGTGTGTTGCTTCAGTTCGCAGGTATAAGCAGAACGTATAAGCAGAACTCAAATGAGGTTTAGTGTGGCAGTTCTGTGCATCACAGAAGGCAGACCCAACTCATGTTTCACGTAGACATGAGGCTTCAATCAGGGCCAGGGGCTACCTTATGTAGTAGTGAGCCCATCACTATTTCCAAAATGGATCCTGGGGGACATACTCCACTGATCAAGCAAGGTACATCTTGGCAAGCAACAAAGGTTTCCTTGTTTCCTCATAGACTTCATCATACGATGCGGTATGTCAGAAAGCAGGCCCGGACTGGCAATCTGTGGGTTCTGGCAAATGCCAGAGGGTCTGCTTTAAGGTCTCATAGAAAGTCAATATTTAATGGACTAGTGGGAGCTGTTTGGGCCTCTTTGTGGGCTGATTGGGCCTCTGTGTACCTGAAATGCCAGGGCCTATTTTAATTCTCAGTCTGGACCTGGTCAGAAAGTATTGCACATTGGAGGGAAGCTTAAAATATAAGTAGTCCATGTATTAAAGAATTAATCAGTCTCAGTGTCCTCAACTGCTCATACATCTAACCAATCCATAAAATAAAGAGAATATATTTTATCTTTAAATAAGAATTAAAGCTTAACTAAAGAATATGTCTAGAAGTATTGCATGTTTTGAGCTTCTGTACCAGCCCAAGGCAACCACAGCCCTTAATAAAGCTCGGTGTCTCCAAAGATGCCCCAATAGCGCCCCATCTTCTTTTCAGCGGATTCACTGCACATGCTCTGTGCTGCTGTCAGTTACTGATCTTAGGGACCCTCCCATAATATACAGTACATATAGAATATAAATGTCACAATAAAAGGTTGATCAGTAATTAATACAGATAATTACTACAAGGCAGCACAGAAACTAGTGGAACTAGCATCAGAATTTAATAATCGGCCTTGTAGCATGAGCTTATATTACAAACCAACTTCATTTTCTGCTTGATAATTGTGATGATCCCTAAGCTTAGCTTCTCAACAGCTGCTCAGAGCCCACTGAGCATGTGAGTGTTTCCAAGATGGTGACCCCCTGTGACAAGTTTAAAGTCCTGGATCATTGCTGCTATTGACAAGCTGAAATTCTAGGTTGGTGCAGTAAGTTTAGTATATAAATATGGCATTTTTAGCCATATTCATTGTTAGGGTTTAGTTCGCCTTTAACTCGATCTTTGAATATTGTTGAGGTTGATAACCAGTCTTGTAGTCACTTTTCTCGTCACACCACTCATGTTTCTGACAGGGCTCAAACACCCATTCTATGTTCAGTTGAAAATTATGTTTAGTCAGTGTTTACCAATACAGGTATAAATATATAAATCTCGAGCTAAAAGCAATTGGACAGAACCATAAACAGTTAGTTGGCTTCTATCTCTTGGAATCTAAGACAATGGAATTTTTAGCTGGCCTATTTTAAGGCGCGGCAGTAATGTCAAATAGGATTGGCATACCTCCCAACTTTCCCATTTTTCGAGGGACAGTCTCGTTTTTGACAGCTTGACCTGCAGTACCGGGTTGTTACTGAAATGTCCCTACTTTGCCTTTGAGCTCCTGCGCTGAACGACTATAAAAATATATTAAGTTTCTAAAACTTAATTAAATGCGAGGCTTTTGGCAGAAGGCCCAGAATAAGCGGCAGCTGCATTTAGATACATTTGTAACAATTTACGCTAAGCAAAGATACAATTGTAACTATTTTAGATAAGCTGGGCTCTCGAGGAAACTGTGACTTGCAGCTTAAAGGGCAATTGACCATCATTAGCAAAACGGTAATAATACATAAAGCCTGACTCTAAAACCACCATAAATGTGCTAGACTAATATTGTCTTGTTTTTTCTCCCTTTTCTCTTTTTTTGTGGAACAACCAGTGACACATTTTGGATTTTGACCACCATAAATGTGTTCAAACTTTCCATAGCTTGCCAAATTTTGTAAAATGGATGTGGTATTTATGGGGTGTGGCCATAAAATGGGCGTAGACAAAAATTTCCCGCACTCCGCATAGCAAATTTTTTTCCCCCTCTTTCTATTTCCCAAATGTTGAGAGACATGGATTGGTGTAACATTTGCAGGGCCATGATCTGGTATTGACTAGAATGTTTTCATTACACCCATCCACCTTTCTGAATAAGAAGTATGCATGGGACATCCAGACAATTGGATATTTTTACCATCCATTTTTCAGGTGTATGCATATCTATTTATTTATCTGTAATTTTTACGTTCTTCATGTTCTTTTCACAGCCATCCTTCAGATTCATAACCTGAATAATGATGCCTACTACTGCAGGACTTTTGTTTAAAAATATCAGTTATTTTAAGGGCAAAAGCTTTTCACCTGTGAAAACTATCACAAACTATTACAGTACAATGAATAAATACTTAAAATACACAATATTTTGTCAATCCTAGTTAAATTAAATAAAAAATACAATGTCAATGCTTTGAAATAAAGGTATTACAGAGTACAGTACAATATGTCAGTTTAATATTTGTTATTCAGTACAATTAGAGGTAGAGGGTCTGAATACTAACCAAAATGTTAACATTTGATCTTGAAAAGCAAAGATATAAAAAGCAATACAAAAGATAAAGGAACTGCTATGCTTCTTTTTCAACTAAATATAATTACTATATACAATTTAATGTGCATTGAAGCAGCAATTTGCACAATTAATGCATCTGCCTTAGTCAAGTTCACTTTTTTTCATCGTATACTAATGAAAATTCAGGAGAACAAGTCTATGAGGGAATTGCAAAAGAAAATGCTCTACCATGCGCCACCATTTCCACTAAAAACATCATGTCAGCTAATTCCAAGACACATGATTGACTTAAGTAATAAGTGTCATGAAGTAATTTGTTTCATAAATCCTTCTATATTTTTTATATTGCCTCCAGATCTTACAGGCCATGCTCTGTCCACAACGAAAAATATAATAAAAGAGCAATATCATAGAATCCTTTTTATTATTATAATTAATATTAATTTTATTATAGGGTATTTACAAGTAAAAATTTACAAGCATACAAATCACAACAACTACTGTGCCTTTTTCACAATGAATTAACTAGAAATACCTTGTTAAGCTAAAACTCAGAACTTGAAATTCCAGAAAAGAGCAAGTATATCAATGCTGTATCCAAAGAAGAACACTTGTTAGGATAGGTATAGGACCTTTCATTGCTCGAGACCTGGGGTTTTGCAGTTAATGGATCTTTCTGTAATTTTGATCTTCATACCTTAAGTCTACTAGGCCATCATGTAAACATTAAATAAACCCAATAGGCTGGGTTTGCTTCCAATAAGGATTATTTATATCTTAGTTTGGAACAAGTACAAGGGGCTGTTTTATTATTACAGAGAAACAGGAAATCATTTTTAAAAATTTTGATTATTTGGATAACATGGAGTCTATTGGAGATGACCTTTCCATAATTCAAATCTTTGTGGTTAACAGGTTTCCGGATAAAAGATCCCATACTGGTACTAATTTATAGGAAACCATAAACTCAAGTCACTAATATGTAGGTTGTTATAGAGATTGCTATGGTTTCTGTTCATTTCATATATTCAGGAATGATGAGTATGATATGGTGCTGATCATCTAGATATCTGTTAAAGTACATGGTGCCTCTTTTCAACTTTTTGTTATACATTATTGAAATAGGGGACTTTCGTTTATGCTTCCCTCATAAACATGTTCTTCTACTTATGCATATGTGACATTAAAGGTACAAAAATAATAAATTTACAACTGAAATTAATTATTTTTTATAAATAAAAGCTGTCATATTCATGTTTACATGTTTTGCTATTTTATAAGGTTATTTATCATATCTATCATTTTCAAAATAATTATAAGAGGTTAAATTAACCTAAAAAAACAGACTTTCCTACCTTCTTTAACCATGCCAACATTAAGGCATTTTTGGAATCTGCAATACTGACAACGATTCCTCCGTCTTTTGTCCACTGGGCAATTTTTATTTGCCAAACAAACATATTTAGCCTTTTTCTGCACAGTTCTCTGTGAAAGATGAGAAAGATATCCTATTTAGAAGGTTGTGCAAGTGGCAATTTTAATTACAATTTTATACACAAGAATGCCATTTGGATAATTAGATAAAATTAATTTCCTAACACACAAGCCTGCAGGAAATTTTTTTTATTAGTGTTAGCTGTCATCATTGAAATTATCTGGGACAATTTGATGGAATCTTCAAGAAATAAACTTTATGTATTAAATTACCAGGTCAGTGCATTATATAATTTGGGAACAGGATTATAAAATCTACTTTTACATTGCTTCAGGGGTTCATTTCTTTCAATGACAATTGTCTTAATCATCACTGGCATTTCTTACTGATGGTAATTTATTTGTAATGTGCATGCATTTTATACGTCTTTTCAAGGAGAACAACAGCTTGAGAAAGATCTAGGCTATAAATGTTACTATTTGTGTTTTTGGTTTCTATACCAGCACAAGGTCAACACAGTCCTTTAACAGTGGAGATCTGTACCTCCAAAGATGCCCCAGTAGCTTCCCATATTCTTTTCTGCTGAGTCACAGCTCTGGGCTATCATGCACCTTAACTTAGGGACTAACACATAATATACTGTACACTATAAACAGAGCATAAAATTCACCATATAAGCATTCTTAGTATCCACAGAGACAGAGATACTGGTTTGTATATAAATAGTCCTGTAGCTACTATGACAAATGTAACCTTAATTTCTGATAATGTTTTGAAAATTAGCAATGATTAAGGCTCAGGTTAATATCTTATGTATTTCAAAACATCTGAAACACATTTATACTAAGGACTAGTAGGAGAAAAAGTCATTTTAAACAGTTACTAAATCATTGGTTTAACATTTCTCCTTCCAACATAATTTATGACATATATATTTTTCCAGTCTTACCTTAAAGAAGCCCTTGCATCCCTCACATGTTCTAACACCATAGTGCTGACATGCAGCATTATCACCACACACTGCACAGGTTCCTTCCCCAGAAGTCCTTCGACTGGGTGGTGATGGAAGGTTGCCATCTCCTGACACAGTGACATCATGAGTAGTTCCAAGTGAGGAAAATATTAAATTGGATCCCTTTGTTATAGGCGGATTGTATGGCAAATGATCCATTCCCCCATGTGCAGAGACTCCTTCAGGGCATATTAGTATACTATGAGAAGGGTCATAACACACCTGTGAGTTCGAAATTGGGTTATTCAAAGGAGAGTACTTAAAGTGAAAATTTGAATACTGTGGTGTAACAGTTCTAAGTAAAGTTTCGACCAAATGTCCAGAGTTTATAAATGATTGTGAAGATGACAATGTGTCAAGTTGTTCCCATTGTGGCGACAGATGAGCGGGGAATTCTGGGGTCGTTGGAGGTGAAGGAGGAGACTGTTTAAAATACATAGATGTGCTAGACATAACATCTGCTTGCTGGGAAACTGAGGGTTGATAGTTGATTGGATGATAATTCTCCATCTTTATTAAGGATCTCTGACTGGATGCTTGCATTTGATATAAACAGGAGGGTTTGTGTTCATAACTTCCAGAATATCCCTCCACGAAAGAGCTAAAACTTGGCAGGGATGTGGTAGCTGACGCTGTAATCCCTGTGCTGTTAAGATCCATGTTCAATTTGGAATGATTAGAACTGATTAATTCTTTGCTGTGTTCAGAGCCATGAGTGTAATGTTGATTTAAAAATGTGGAAGCAGGTGGTGTTGGATTATACTTCGCTTGCATGCAGGGCATACCTGTGGATTTAAAGAAATTATTTTTACAGATTTGTACAAATATTGGTAATCAAAACACGTTTGCCTGTGTCTTTAAGTTCTTTTCCCCAATTAAATATCATACAAAACAATATATTTAAGTAGGTAATTAAATTATCCTGTAGTCACACACCTATCGTTTAATTTTTTTCTAATACAATTAACAGTATAGGGAAAGTAAATACAAATATAATATTTGGAGTTATAAAATCAAGTTAAAAAAAGATAAAGCTTCTCATAAAAAAAGATACAGAAGCTTTGCGATACAACACATGATTTAAATTAAAGATTTATGATTCATAATAGTAATGAAGTCAAGCACATTCAAGCAAGGTTTTATAAACTTTTCAACTTACCTGACTTTACTTTCGGAATACATGCAAGGCATTGTGGGCACTGGAGTCTTGGCTAAAAAGGGAATTGACTACTGCAACACTATTAATTTTACATAAAGTCAAAATCAGCAATGCAGAAAAATAGCAGAGACAGAAACTGCTTTCAGTTGGAATTATATTTACAAATACATTTTAAATAATTATAATCCTGCAATTTTATTAATAATGGAAAAATGTTTCAACCCTTTTTATCTTAGGCTACAAAAAAAGCCTCAGGTAGTCTCCAGTATGCCTTTAAAAGAGAAACAAGATCCTTTCCAGCTCCCATGAACAATTTAGTCCCTGGATGAACATTGTAAACGATAGACTGTTTAGTGGGCTGTGCATCTACTGACCACAATTGTCACACACACTGGGTTTTTCTCAGTGAGACCTTTAGAAGCACATGTCTTTTCTTTCTTATTTAGTAATGTGTTTCTATGCATCACTGCTACTTCGCCATATGCCCTTTAAAATATATTTAGGGGGTCTCCAAACAGTTAATATATGGTACCCAGTACCGCGCATAGAGAAGAAAGAATGAGATTGTGTAAAAGTGAAAGTTTATATATTTATTTCCTCTGCAAACTTGGCACACATGTTTTCTATGATACCATGCACTTTGGATTCTAGCCTATTGATTTTTATTGTTCATAATTCATGTACAGTCAGTTCCAATGAGTCTTGCATATTATAAACAGGCTGGCAGACAAGCCCTGAGGATGTTCCTGACTCTGCTGTGTTCCTGCCTCTGCTATGAACGGTAATGGTCTGCTCAGGAGCAGATTAATGTATAGGCTAACCTAGGCTATAGCCTAGGGGCCCATTTGTGGTCAGGGGCCCATGGGTTTTTTATTGCAATTTTTTTTAATTTGCTTGCAAATCTCTCTAGCCGGGCTGGCTGTCTTCAGCTCTTCGATGGAACTGGTGCTCACAACGTCACTGGTGTGCACTGACGCACGCTTGCACATACTTTGTGATCTTGCCAGTTGCCAAGTTGCCTCCTTACAAGTCTAGCTATTAGCTTAGCTAAGTCTTCTAATTTTGCCCAGTTGCCTGCACCTTCGATCTCCTGCCTGTTTTCCACTCCCAGCTAGCTAGAAAGCAGGGGGCCCCACCGGGCCAGCCAGTACGGTAGCACCCAGTCCAGCAGCAGTTCTTGTGTGCAAGAACAGTCAGTGGGCAGAGAATTTATTTTTTAAAATTAAAAACTTAAGGCTGAATCAGACAGCAGGTCAAGCTGGCCAGTGGCTGTGCTGCTCCACTAGGATCATCAGCATTGGGGTCTCACTCCCAGCCAGGCAGCAGCTGTGTACCTGCTAATCTGCTATCAAGCCAGCCAGGCTACTGAGAGAGAGAGGCCAGCTATTAAGTAGCAGGTGCGAGTGGCCATTCACAAGGGTCGGCCAGCAGCAGGGTACCTGGCCGGGCCCAGCAGCAGCTGTAGCCAGCCTGCGCCTGAAACAGTCTATGAAATATTTTTTGCTGTCAGCCTGCACTGCAGCCACAGAAAAATTGCAGCTTGCAGACAATAAAATCATTTTTGTAGCCTGCGGACAGTGAAATAATTTCTGCAGACAGTGAAATAATTTTTGTAGACTGCAGACAGTGAAATAATTTCTGTAGATACTGAAATAATTTCTGCAGACAGTGAAATGTTATTTTTGTTTCGCTGTGTAAATACCCTAGCGTCATGTGCCATTGCCTAAGCTTGAAACCGCTAGCATATTTACACGGCGGTCAGCTTTTTTTTAAAAAACCATGACGCGTACCGCATCGAGGTAAGGTCCAGCGCTAGAAGGGGGCCCTGTGGAAAGTGTAGCCTAGGATCCTCACATGTCCTTCATCCACCACTGGGTTTGCTCCACAGGAGAGCACATGACAATGTCTAAAGCCTCCAAAGGGGGACACTAGGCTCTTAGGTGCAATTGCAGGTAGAAATGTCATATCTGGTTGGGGATTCAAAATTCTGAGTAATCAGAGACAGAGAATACATTATTCTATGGAAAGTAATCGATACAAATCAACTGAATTGTAGCCAGGTGCAGTTTGTATTGGCAATATTGACTGTAACATTTCAAAACAAATTATCCCATCAAAAAGAATAAGAGCAGGAGGGACCATTAAATATTGAAGCATCTTCAATGTACTTTTATTGCAAAGTAACATTTAACCATAAAATTGACAGCTATATTCATTTGGTTTCAATTCAAAAAAGTACACATAAACAATATTTCAAATGCACTAAGTTTAAATTTATATGGAAATAAATGAAGATTTAAAAAAACAAAAAAAAAAACAAAACTTTATAGAGCATGGGTGTCCAGAAGGCAGCTCAGATCTACCAGTAAAATGTAAACTGGTGACCAATAGATCATAGCAGCCTATTATTCTCCACAAACATAACAAACAGATCGCCATTCTAGGTAGTTCCTTTAATTCAGACTTAGTAAAATGGGTTGGAAAGGTATGTTACTTGTTTAACATTGTGTTTTTATTCAGTGTGATGCAAAAGTGTTAATTTTTTCAAGGCAATGTAACACTTAGGCACTTTTTTCAAGGCAACGTATGCCTTGATAAGATAACGTCACACAAAATATACCTTGTATCAAAAAAGTCTGGGCACCTATGTGATATATAATATTATAAACTCCTCTCTATAATAGAATACTATTTTAATTATACATGTATTTCACATGATAACATTTAATTTCAGCTTGTTGATCTTGTTTAACGGAAAGAAATACAGTATTCACTCAGTATAAACTGGTAAAAACACATTTGTGCTGTGATATAGAAAGGGTTCATAAGTCAATTATTTCAAATAGTTAAGTTATGGTACAGGGCTGAACAAAAGTTTCCCTCGTTGGCTCCTAAAATAATTGGTTAGCTCTTATGACCATTTGGCTGGAAATATAAACTATTTACAATTTTACCATTCAGCTATAATATAAACAAATACAAGCCTTTGACTATTTACCTAGATAATTTATTTCAGACTGAATGGTGCATTCTGGTAGAAATTAAAAGCTGAAGAGTCACTGTTTCTGAAGATTGTCGTCAATGTGATTTTAGGACTTTGTGGTAGTTTATTTAACCTACAATTTAACAGAAAAGTAAGAATATGTATAGTGAAAGATAGAGATGAAAGAATGAAAATATTAATAAAATAAACCAGAATGCAAAAAAATGTATCTAAATCTTTACAAAGCAAAGGGAGATCTAGACCAATTGCTTTTAGATGATGCACAAACAGTAGAATGGTATCATCCAAATCCAGACACAACATTCATTGTAGTTATAGTTTGCCTGTGCATGCAGCCTCTCTTACTTATTATCATATAGCAACCTACCTTATGAAATGCCAGTCTTCCTTGAAATATTCCCCATAACGGCAAGTAGCTAATAAGAACTGTTACTGAAGAAGTATCTGTGAATACTTAATTACCTGTTATTTTTATCTGTGGGAGGCATCTGATCTGTATTCTCTTTTCTCTCTGAAGCTGAATGCCTGCGTTGCCCACAGACCAGCCTGGTCTCCCGATTACCTGTTGTTGGCCTTAAAGTTATACTGGCACCAAAAACCTTTCATCAAAATATGAATCTACATCCAAACCTACCTTTAACTCATGGTGACTTCTGTTTCTCTATATAAATCCTATTATGAATCCTGAACCCAACTGTCTGGCAACCCTACTGCAGTTTCTCAAGCTGTCTGTTGAAAGTGGAGAGCATCACAAGCTGGGAGGTTCCTACCTTCAGCTTTCCATTTCATTCAAGGGGCTCTCCCTCCCCCTCCCTGTACAGAGAACTAGGTAGCAAGTACGCTAGTGTTTTCCATTGTATGTCTGCCTGCCTGCTTCTACAGGTTCTCTCCCTCCTCACACAGAGAACTTTCCAGTGCATGCCAGCTTGCCTGCTTCTATGAGCTCTCCCCCATCCTCGCACAGAGGAGCAGGTACCTGCCTGCTTATATGGGCTCTACCCCCTCCTCATACAGAGGAGTATGTGCCTGCCTGCTTTCAAGGTCTCTCTCTCCACTAGGGTAGGGTAGTGGCAGACTAGGCTACTGGGGGATATTAGTCGCCCAGCGACAAATCACCTCTTCTTCGGGTGACAAAACGCCTCTACTTCGGGTGACTAATCTCCCCTAAATGCCTTCCCGCAGGCTAGAATGTAAACCGATAGAATGCCTCTTGCGAGGCAACTTCTGGCGACTTCAGAATGCCGAATACATCCGAGTGCTATCCCGCCGTCGATTCACAGTCTAGCCGGCAGCAAGGCATTTAGGGAAGATTAGTCACCAGAAAAAAGAGGTGTTTTGTCGCTGGGCGACTAATCTCCCCCAGTAGCCTTGTCTGCCATCACCTGTACACACGACAATCGAGTTAAAGTGTACCTGTTGGCAAAAAATATGATTCTCAACCAAATGCATGGCTAATAGAGCCTGCACTCCAGTTGGTGTTAATAGTAGCTTTTTTTTTTTTAAATAAATTTCCCCCGCCAGCACTAGGACACTCACTGGCAGGGAGCTCCCAGTGCTAGCGGCCATGTTGGGGCACACATTATGAGAGAATGCTGCAACTTGCTCATTATGCACATGTTGTGAGTCAGAAACTAGTTTTGCTCATGCGTTCTGACCGACATGGCAGCCTGCACTCGGATCTCCTTTACAGTGTCCTAACGCTGGTGGGGGGAAATTTTTAAATTAAAAAAAAAAAGCTACTGTTAACACAAACTCTATTAGCCAGCACCTTTGGTTGCTCTTTAAGCAAAAAGAATATAAACATCACATGCGGTTAACGGCAGAAAGAGTATTGCAAGTTCAGAATCATGGGGCACTGTGATTGGACAGATTTATTAATTTTTTTTAAGGGAGACATTTAAATTCAAGTCAGGAAGAGAAGTGGTCTGTAGTTGACGCTAATATAATAGTAAATCAAATATACTTTGCAGATTTCTTTTTTATAAGGAATTTAAAGCTGATACCAATTAAAACATAATGGCAGGTATAAAAAATTTGTATTGGCTTTCAGTATTGCTTTAAAACATCCACCTAATTATTGGTCCATAGATCTCTAATAATCTTATGCACTCAATGTTCAGGAAACTACTAGAAAGATTAGAAAGTGTGGTAAATGAATGTGTTTTCTATATTTGAGATTTTCAAATTCTATCAGAACTAATGCAATATGCCCAAATGATGGCTGTGTCGTTCGAAGTAGGTTCTATATGGGTCATTTGCATCCCTAATGATACGTGCAAAAAAAAAAAATCCCCTAGGAATGAAAATAAGTGGGTAAATCTAATCTCACAGTTTGATAAATCTGCCCCAAACAAAGCAAAACCAGATAATCCAAAACCCCTAACCTGAACTTTATCTAACTGACCTGCTCACTATTAGTTTGCCATTTCCACAAAAACCTGCCATTTCCAAATTTCTTCCCTAACCTGCCTGACTTTATACTGTCATTCACAAACAAAAGCTCTTATTTTCAAGCAAGCTTTAAAAAAAGAGACAAATTACTACCATTCATCACTGTATCTACGAACAAGTTGCCACCAGCATCATTACTATGGCAACTGCTGGTAATATCTCCATATTGCATTCAATACTATTGTCCACGCTAGACATGGTGAAAATTTCTAAATGCAGCATGACATTAGCCGCAAGGGGACATAAAGCTTCTATCCTTATCCAATCAAACGCTAAGTAATAAGCGCTTGTCAAGCTGCCTGCGCCTGCTGCTGGGATGTTTTTCCATACTTACTTGGTTGCTGGGACAATTCAGTCTTAATATCAGTTCTTGAGGAAAAAAGCATTAAAAACAGTTTAAGTCCCATTTTTCTGTACTTATGGTAAAGTCCTATTAGATTTTTCCTCAGAGCAGTTCTTGGCGTAAATAAGAAACTGCGATTTTTAAAGGGTATGGAATTAGCAAACTAAATAATATGAGAACAACAGTGATTGTGCAACTAGTCTATTGCTCAGAACAGTGACTTGACATGGTGGCTTTCAGTAGATGCAGCAATGTACATTTTGGTGGTTAAGCAAAAGTGGGTGCACAGGCACAGGGAGAGCTGAAAAGTGGCCAGCTCCCATGTGCCTTCCCTGCAATCTCTCCCAAAAGTATTTATTCTGGAGAATGGTTGAAATTGGAGACGTCAATCAGTCTCAGCTTTCCCTTTGGTAAGTGTAACTGTTAACTGAACCGTACTGTGCAGCTCTACAGTGCCACCATCTGCTCCGACTCGCTCCATCGTTTAGATTGTATAAACCCAGAATTAATCCCCTAAATTAGTGGGAATAGTTCAGGCTCCAGAACATAACATATAATAAAACAGCTAGCTTTGAATGAGATTTTTCTGCGGGTATCCAGTTTACTTGGGAGAGCATGAGAGCTATATATCACCCTAATTTTCTTGTATGCAGGGTATATGACTCTATGGGGTCCGTTTACTGCGGTAAATCTGACTTTAAGCTTCCGCATGTTATCGCTGAGAATATTTTTATGCCAGAATATTCGCAGCGACTAAGTTTACTAAACAGCGATGCGCTCAGAAGTCATTGCGATCACTTGCGGTAACTACGTTAATGAACCAGCTTACGTTAGCAGTAATTTTAGCGAGTTGCGAATTTTCTGGCGAAAAATTACGTTTTTGCGAATATTTATGCTATAAAATAGTCTTGTTTTATGGCGTTAATTATGGCGGTTATTATGGCAATTTTTACTGTGACATTTATGGTCAGAAATACATCGAACTTATAAACTTTATTGACTGATGATTATACCATCCAACATTACCAGAGTAACACCAATCAAACATGTATGCATCATATAAACCGATACTTCATCCATCCATTCACAAACCCTTCTGCCAATAGAATCATATGAACAAGAAATCATACCAGTTTATCTCTTTGCACCATTTAAATGCACAGTTCAATGTAGCCAATCACAATGAAACCAAACCCCTGCCAAAAGGATCATAAAAAGTTACAGAAATCAAATATATACAGCCAATAGACACCTATCATTTTACATAAGACATCCCACTGATTGGTTGGTTATAAGTAGCTTTGGCATACAGTGAATCTTTAACAGGAGTCTCACATATTATCATGTGTCTTATTCACATCAGTGCATGGTTGCTAGGGTATTATTTACCCTAGCAACCACATTGCTGGACATGCTAAACTGAGAGCTACTGATTAAAGTTGGCCTTGGTAGAAATCCTTGCTGCAAGACCTAACTATATATATATATATATATATATATATATATATATATAAATGATTTCATGAATACATTAATAGGGTGTTTTTAATGCAAAATGTGCGACTAATTGCCAATATAAGGCGATTAATTTCCGTTGACTAATGGCGACTGATTTGAGCTGACTAATGGTGACTATACAGCATTGCACAAGTTAATTTGCGACTATTCCTATAAGTGTGTTTGTAGACTATTCACAAGTATGTGGCGACAATTAGCAGCTTGTGAACAAGAAAAATTACGGCGACTAATATATAGTAACGGTCAATTTAAATAGCGATTATTCTAATAACTATTATACGCAACAATACTATGGAGACTATTTCTGCGACAATTAATATTTAGTCGCAATGACGTCCTGCACATGCGCACGCACTTGCGCACTTGCGCACGTGCGCACTTCTTTAATAGTCAACAACATCTGAAGACATGGCTGGAGTCAGTTCCCTGACAACCGAGGAAGCACGGTATATGGCCAAATTCCTCCAGCGTCATGATTATGACACTCAGCCGTTAGGTATGGTGGGGGTGCACGAGGTAAAGCGCCGAATCATGCACAGACTGGTGCATAAGATGCACCGCAAATTTCAATTAGGCCTTGAAGTTCGCCAGCTGCAGCGCCTCTGGTCAGACATGAAACGGCGCAATCATGAGCTAATACAAGAGGTGCAAGAAGGTAAATGTCTAACACTACATTTCAGTTGGTCTTCATTTTTTTCATGGTTTTTAAATTATTTGCCTTTTTCTTCAGTCTCTTTGCAGCTTTAAAATGGGGGTCAGTGACCCCCTTTTAAAAAAATAAATGCTTTGTAAGGCTATATTTTTATTATTGCTGCTAATTTTTATTGCTTATCTTTCTATTTGGGCCCTTGGACCCTATCCTGTCTCTTATTCAAATTAGTGATTTATTTTAAGGTTAATTGGTACCCTAGCAACCAGAACTTGCAAACTCAAGAGCTGCTCAAAAACCACAACAAATAATAAAAAATGAAAAACAATTGCAAAGTCTCTCAGAAGTCTCTCAAAATATCACATGAAAGGCAAACTATCACTTTAATGTCACAACCCCCCCCCAAAATTTTTTAAAATAATAAACCAATTAACATCATCTATTATTATTTACTCCCAGAAAAAGGCCATGTTCAAGAAGAGGCAGCACCAGCCGCTGAGGAGGAGGGGCAAGCCATAGAGGATCTGGAGGATCCAGAGGAGGGTTCATCTCTGCGGTGTGTGCAGGAAGCAGGCACACAGACAGAAGAACCATATACACCGGTGTTGGCGGAAATACAGCAGGATATTGCCAGTCTCAAATCCACCATGGAGGAAATCAAGAGAGACATTTCAGCCTTGGCTAAGAAGAACGATTAGCTGGCTTTTTTTTACTTTTTTTGCCTTTATTTTTTTTAAAAATGTGAAGAAACATATTTTTTTTAACTTATATATTATATATATATATATATATATATATATAGAAACATATTTTTGTTAACTTGCTGCTATACCTTTTATGCCTTTTAATAAAAGAATTTTCAGAGATGCCTTTGTTAAGTGTTTTACTATTTATGCATTCATTGCTGCTATCCTACATTTTTATGCAGGGGAGATTAGTTTATTTTTCCAAAAAAAAATGTACTTTAATTATATTTATTGTATTTCTCCTGTCACTTATCTCTTCTCCTGTCAGAAATGGCAACAGGAATTATGGGTAAAACAAGATGTTATGGGATATTTCATGTCCCTCCCATTGAGAATTTTCTGGCGGAAAAATAAGTTAACGCCACCATATAGATGGCGGTAAATTTGTGCGAATATTCTTGCGTTAATTTTGTCCTTAAACCATTTCGCTGTTTAGTAAACCAGGCGTTAATGTGTACGTAGCGTTATTTTCAGAGAATGCGATAACTGGCGAACACATATTCTTGCGCAAGAAAATTCGCAAATTTATATTTACCGCAGGTTAATAAACTCGCGAAAGCATATTCTGCGTTAAATTTGTCTATATTTTGTGCGCAAATTTTTACCGCACTTTAGTAAACGGACCATGAGATATATCCTCTAAAATGAGATAACATGTTTCCTTTTTAAATTTTGGAAAGCATCATCTTTATGGGTGATGATACAATTGATGTTAAAGTTCCAGATCATGCCTAACCCAAATTTGTATAGTTTCTGCGGACTCAGGTAGTTCAAATACCAGCAGCATAGCAAAGATGAAATACTTTCGGTATAGACACCCCATAATATACCTCCTCTCAGGGCCGCCATTAGAAATCACGGGGCCCCGTACAACAAAATTTTTGGGGCCCCCTGGGCCCCGCCCACACTGACGACCAAGCTCCACCCCATTTCCCGCCCACTCCACATCGCAGTTAAAAGACCACACAGACATCAGCGCTAAAAAAGTAACCCCCCCCACACAAGTTGTAAAAAGCTATTGATGGTCAGGGCCCCCTTATATACATTGGGGCCCCAAAAAAAAAAAATTAAAATTTTTTTTTTTTTTTTTTAAAAATTGGTGGCAGGGGCCCCCTTATAAGTTAAAAACAAATTGGGGCCCCAAAAAAAATTTGAAAAAAAAAAAACCATTGGCGGCAGGGGCCCCCTTATAAGTTAAAAACAAATTGGGGCCCCAAAAAAAAATTTGAAAAAAAAAAAAATTGTTTTGAAAAAAAAAAAAAAACATTGGCGGCAGGGGCCCCCTTACAAGTTAAAAACAAATTGGGGCCCCAAAAAAAAATTTAAAAAAAAAAAAAAATTTTTTGAAAAAAAAAAAAAACATTGGCGTCAGGGGCCCCCTTATAAGTTAAAAACAAATTGGGGCCCCAAAAAAAATTTAAAAAAAAAAAAAAATTTTTTTGAAAAAAAAAAAAACATTGGCGGCAGGGGCCCCCTTATAAGTTAAAAACAAATTGGGGCCCCAAAAAAAAATTTGAAAAAAAAAAAAAATTTTTTTGAAAAAAAAAATAAAAACATTGGCGGCAGGGGCCCCCTTATAAGTTAAAAACAAATTGGGGCCCCAAAAAAAAATTTGAAAAAAAAAAAAAAAATTTTTTTGAAAAAAAAAAAAAAACATTGGCGGCAGGGGCCCCCTTACAAGTTAAAAACAAATTGGGGCCCCAAAAAAAAATTAAAAAAAAAAAAAAAATTTTTTGAAAAAAAAAAAAACCATTGGCGTCAGGGGCCCCTTACGAGTTAAAAAAAAAATTGGGGCCCCAAAAAAACATGTTTTAAAAAAAAAGATTGGTTGCAGGGGCCTATAGAATATTAAAATAATACATTGGTGGCCAGGAGATTAAAAAAAAAAAAATACACAAACTGGTGTTCAGTAGAATTGAACTCACGGCTTCAGTACTTCAACTTCACCTCCTTTCGTGACTTCGGGTCTTTTCACCGCTTCAGGACTTCGGCTTCGGCTGTTTTCGTGACTTCGGGTCTTTGCGCTGCTTCAGGACTTCGGCTGTTTTCGTGACTTCGGCTTTTTCCGTGACTTCGGGTCTTTTCGGCGCATCGGCTTCGGCTTTTCGGCACTTCCGCATTCGGCAGCACAGAGGGAAGACGTACGGCTCGGGCGCTCGTAAGGGGGGCCCGGATCTTCAAAAAATGCAGCGCTGCCGGGCCCCCCTTCATGCCCGGGCCCGGTACACTTGTCCCCCCTGTCCCCCCCTGATGGCGGCCCTGCCTCCTCTGCATACAAATGTTCATGGCCAATGCTTGGACTCCTGAAAACACAAAGACAGAGCTAGACCAAGTAGCATTGGCACCCAGTCAGGGCCGGCCTTAGGCCAATTGGACCAATTGGGACCAATTGGGCCCAATTGGGCCCCGCACCACAGGGCAGCACAGATAATATTTCCCTCAGCACATGATGCTGCCTGGCCTGCCCCCAACTTTGAGAGTCCAGCCCATCCCCAAATCAATAGGTCCAGCCCACCCTCAACTCTGATAAGCCAGCCTATCCCCCAACTCCATAGGTCTAGCCTGCCCCAAACTCTAATAGGCCCAGCTTTCCTCCAACCTTGATAGGCCCTGCCTGCCCCCAATCCAACCAAGCCTGCTCCCAAGCTGAATCGGCCCAGCCTGCCCCAAACTAATTGGCACAGTCCACTCTCCTATTTCCTCCCTCTCTCTCTTACCCTGTGTGCCCCTATTATGTGCCCCTATTTCATCCCTCTCACTCTCTTACCTTGTCTGTCCCTTTCCTTTCTATTTTGTGCCTGTATGCCCTTATTTTCCTAAATACTTGCTGTGTCAGTAGCCAGCAACACTTTGTCTAGGGGCCCCGCCAACATGGTCCCAATTGGGCCCCACATTTGATAGGATCAGCCCTGCACCCAGTCAGTACTAATTGCCTGGCGCAAGCTAATTGTCTGGCGCTCGCTAACCCCCCTGGATCCACCCCTTCTGCTAAATCATGCACACTCCCCACCCTACAGTAGGAATGCCATCATCAACCCCAGGTAACCATCCTATGTAATCCTCTTAAAATTGCCTTTGGAACATGCGTCTTCTGCCTGCCCCTAGTACCAATCTTGCACAGTACACTATCTATATTTTATGTGACTCAAAAAGAGATAAACAGTTGATCTCTCCAAAGAAACACATATGGAAATTCAGAATTCAGCTTATAGTGGATAAATATGTATTTCTGATCCTTTTCATGGCAATAGAAGGCTATTGGAATGGGAGAATGCCATAATAACCGTACCTTGGAGTAAACATCTGTGAATAGCACCTTCCCTTCTTCTTGTCGGGTTTATCTTTTCCACCCCCCAGCATGAGGATAAGTGGAAAAGAAATTGGGTGCTTAAAACAAATAAAATATATAATTATGACAAGTTCTTTTTCATGTATGTGTGATTTATATTTTAGGTGATCTCCCAGAAATGAAGCCTGTGCTCAGTAAATTTAAGAGCTGACATTCAGATTTTTTAATCTTAATTTTGTCTTTTAGTGAAGAGTGCACTATGGCGCTCTGTGCACTAGCAATGCAGCCCTTGGCTAGGCCTCGGCTAGGTCACCATGGTGACACTGAGTGGCAAATTGCCCCTGCCTAGCAAGAGCCAACAAAATCTGTGTGTACAATTCAGAGAAGAGGTATTTATAAAGCACCAAACCCCATCTCTACAGAGAAATAACTGTAACAATATGATACATTGGCATTACTGAGACCTGGTGGGATGAAACATGTGACTGGGTTGTGAATTTAGATGGTTATAATCTTTTTAGAAGTGGCAAGGTGATTAAAAAGATAAAGTAGCTTATCTTCATTTAAAGTCAGAATTAAAGCCAAGCACTAAAGAAAATACCAAGGAGAGCACTGGGAGGGGGTGTGTGTGGAGGCCCTATGGGTAGTTAGGCCCAGATTTGTGGAAAGACCATAAAGGCCCGGGCCTAGGGCGGCAAGCACTGGGGACATGCGGGAGATGCTAGCTCTTTAAATCTCCTGTGTGCCAATCACCGTACTCTGGACCTGACAAGATAAGACTTGCACACGTATAAGCTCGAATATGAAAGGGGTGAGCTGGGAAGAGGGGCAATGAGTGGTCCTCACTTCAGGGTCAGAATTGGGGAAGGCAGAAAAGGAAAATGCTTAGGGTGGGGGCACAAAGCACGTACCTCTTCTGTCAAATACTCCTGGTCCGAACCTTTGATCCCCAACTAGTGTCGCCACCTCTTCGTCTAACTCCGGGCAGGGGGCGGGACTGTTATGTGGCGATCGGTCGATCGCCGCTTCAATCATAGGGAATTCTGTCCGGTTTTTCTAATTTGGAAAACCGGGCAGGCAGGTGGCAACCCTACCCCAAATGACACTTCTCTCCGATGCTCCTCTGTGCACACTCCTCCCTGTCCCAGCCCAGGGGATAGTGATTTCAGCTGGACTAAAGAATACAAACAAAATGATAATTTATTTTTGCTACAAACCTCCTAGTATAAGGGCTAGTCCACACGGGGAGATAGCCACGCGTTTGCGGTCGCGGCGTCAAAGCGCCGCGACAGTCGCCGCGACCGGCGCAGGCGACAGTTTTGTATGGGCGCCTATGTAAAAACGCCTGTGCTAACCACACGAGGCGATGCGCTTTTCAACAGTCGCCTGAAAATGCCTCGCCAGGCTTTTTCAGGCGACTGTTGAAAAGCGCATCGCCTCGTGTGGTTAGCACAGGCGTTTTTACATAGGCGCCCATACAAAACTGTCGCCTGCGCCGGTCGCGGCGACTGTCGCGGCGCTTTGTCGCGGCGCTTTGTCGCCGCGACCGCAAACGCGTGGCTATCTCCCCGTGTGGAATAGCCCTTAAGGAATGTTTTATGCACAAATAACTGTGGGGAAATCTGCATGTAAGCAACCCTTGCTTTCATAAGTGACTCCTTTTGACTCATACCTATTAGGAAAAACACACTTTTTAATCTTGTAATGAATAAGTTATAATACAGATTTTGTGGTCATTTACAACTGCAACGTGCCTATTGATGCACCCCTGGACAAGGCAGTAGCTCCAGGTTTCCCTTTAAGCCCTGTATCAATAGGCACAGAGCAGTTATGCCTAAAGAATCAGGAGCAAACACCACTTGCATGCTGAACACCAGGAATGATGCCGAGTGGACAGTGAATTTGATTTTCAGTTAAATGCACACACAGCCGCAGTTTGCATCAGGCACAATGTAATAGCATCAGATGTAACCCCCCATAGCATTTTGCTTCTCTTGTGGATGTAAATCACCCCTTTTGTCTCAAGCACTAGTGTTGGTGAGCACTGAGGGCACTAAGCACTTAATGTTTAATGTAACTATAATTTATATTAACGTGTATTGCATTTTGTACTTATATATATTTATTATTGCAATGACCCCCTGTTAATTGTTCTACTGTACAGTGCTTTGCCCTCAAGGTGAGCTATATGAATACAAAATATAAATACATTCATATATACAAGAGGTCTCTTGCAGAGGGCATGCAGTACTGGGGCTTTTTGGGCAACCATCACACTCATTTTATGTTGGAAACCCTGGTAGTGAGACATTCATGTACACAAACCAAAGCTAAAGCTTTTTTGCTATTAAAAAGCTGTTTCACATTCAGTTCCAGAGGCCAACAAAACTTGTCAGGGGTTGTTAACCTTCCAAAACGTATATGCAGTTCAGTTGTTTTCAGATTGTTCACCAGAAATAAAAACTTTTTTTCAGTTGTTTTTCCAATGGATTTTGAAAGTTGAATGCCCCTGTCTTTGGCAGCTCAGTAGGGATTGAACTTTAGAGAGATTTGAACTTTGGTGAGATAGGACTTTGGTCTTTTTCAGACCAACATAACTATGTTGGTCTGATCAACAATTAAATCTTGTGAAGTCCTTCTAATAAGCAATAACTTACACATACAAGTAATAGGAACATTAAAGGAGAGCTAAACCCCCCACATGTAAACTGCGTCAAATCTTGTGGACACAGAGCCTGCCAGACCATGCGCAGTTGAAGCTAATTTTAGGCTAGCTCCAACTGTGCATGCTCCAGCAGGTTCCGTGTTAGTAATGAGACACAAAGAGAATCATAAGAGACTGAAGACGGTGCCTGTAGACTAGGGTGGGGGGGTTAGTTCTCCTTTAAATAGATATGGTGATTACAAAGACAAAGAATTGAACACTTGGTGTCCTCAACAGGCTAATATGACCTTTGTACCAAAGTCTTATTTGTAAATGAAAGAAGTAAAGTCTAGTTTTGTAAGTATGTTGTCTGATTATACTGCTCTTTGTTTGCTAAAACCTGATTGTAAGAATATTTGCTGAGTAAATAAATCTGTACTTATTATGGAATCTTTGCCCAACAACATATGTATTTCAGGGATGTTGGACTCTTAAAGGAACAGTTTAGTGTGAAAAAAGAACAGGGTGAATAGATAGTCTGTGCAAAATAAAACAGGTTTCTAATATAGTTAGTTGCCCCTCCCTCAAGTCACTGATTGGTTACTTCCTGGTAACCAATCTGAGGAAACCAATAGAGCTACAAAGCAGGAAGTATAGTTCTGGCTATTGTGTTACACATCCAGTAACTCCAGCCTTTATACATTACATTTCTGACTGAACTGAACAATTCCTTTAAGATGATTAAAGCAATCAGTGAAGTCTCTCAGTTAACTATATATGGCTCTCTTGATCTACAGAGATGAAGATAATCTATCAGGTAATGCATCAGGAGAGTAACCCAAAGCAACCAATCGCTAGTAGAACAATGAAAGCAAGATTTGATTGGTTGCTGTGGGTTACTTCTTAGATGCAAATTTACCCAGGGTTGTCCCATTAAGTCTTTTGTGTTGCTTTAACACATTTCCCTGATTTCACATTTTCCCAGGTTTTACATATTTTTCCCTGGTCCCCTGAAAAATGTGTATAGTAATATTCTATGAGTATAAGAAAGACCCAAGGGCATTTATAAGCAAACTTGTTCTGGAACAAGAGCTCATATTTTACCCAGCACAGAGGAGGCAACATAGAAGTTTACCTGTATTTTATTATTGTAGGGCATTGCCACCATGTTGGTTTATTATCCCCAGACTCAAGACAATGCCAAAAGCAAGAGCAGGAGTAATGCACCATCATTATAGCAGTGTATTAACCCCTTCTTTAAAGCTTAAATTTGGAAAAATTCTGCACATGGCAGTCTAACCTTTGCCTATTCATTTAATAGTGAAATAAAATTAAATAGAGCCCTGGAAATGCACTCATATATTCGTCAGAATCTACCTCCATAGTACTAGTAACTGTGCCGTAAACATTGGTGGGATGTCGTTTACAAAATTTATATAGAAACATTGTAGATGATTATGAAAAACATGCATTATCAACTGCTAGTATATGAAGAGGGCATGTGGACCAGTCCATAAACCAATTTTGTAGTAAAAGTACATTTTAATGACTTTGTATTTTACCATTTTCTAAAAAGTAGGGATTCAGTCAAATCTTTCACCCAGACTTTGGGCAAATCCTGAACTGAATCAGATCCCTAATTGTTTACAAAAATTAGCATTAGGATCAATTTAACAAAAAAAATGTGTTTCATTTAGGAAGGCAACATTTTTTGCAATTTTTTGGGGTTCAGTTCTGGTTTGGCTCTAGGTACTTGGATTTGGCTGAAAAAGGCTTGGATTTGTCCAAATTCTGCCTCTACTAAAGAGCATTCAACCTTCTTTGGAAGTAATTGTATTTATCTACCAATAACAACAAACTTGGGGAATGCATTTCACAAATTTACAGCTCTCATTTTAAAAAACCCTTTCTTGAGATCTTATGAGAGCTCTGTTCTTCATATCTGAATGGATGCCACAAAGTCTGCTGGGAGTACTCTATCTACTGATGACTAAAGGCTTCAGATAGTTTATTGTATGGTCCCCTTGTATATGTATACATAGTTATTATATTTCCCCTTAAGCACCTCTTCTCCATTGTAAATAATCCCAATTTAGTCAAACTTTCTTTATAACCAAGAGCTTGTATACCATAACTTAGTTTCTGTTATTTACTTGTCTGCTCTCCTTCCCCTGTTTAAGTTTAGCTTTACACCAGTACGCGAAAGTCAGTCATACCTTAACTTGGCCTCTCGTTGGGCGTAGAATAACTTTTCATACCTTACAAACTCCTTTATACAGTATATGCTGTTCATGAATTCCACCATAGAGAATCTCCCTCATTTCTTTTAATATAAACGTAAAGACATATCATCATATATATATTTCATCATAAAAAGCTATTAAATATGTTTGACATGATCTGTCCTTCATAAAATGGCTGATTCATATTTAGAATGACAATCTTGAATGTGATCAATAAACTTAATAAGCTTTCAAATAACTTTCCCACTAAAGATGAAATATATATATGATGATATGATGAAAGTAGAAACTTGGACAGTGGGGTTGCAGCAGATGTGGTCTACTTGGATGTTGCCAACATTTTTGTGCTACATTTGTTTTTGAGTCTTCTAGTCATATTAATATTGTTTGTACATTTATAGAAAACTGGCTCCTGTACAGAGGGTGGTTAGAGCCTACTGTATAATTGCCAGGTTAAGCGAGTAATGCCATTTAAAATTGTGGGATCACACAATCTTTTCTCTATTCAGTTGTGAGAAATTCACAACTGTGTCTAAAACTAAGCACTTCAACTACTCAATGTTTATTTAATCAAGCCCCAGCCCCTTGTTTACATTCATTTTGTTTAAAGTTTGTTGAAGTACCATATCCTGTTTCTTAGTGGTAATTTCAAAATGATTTGCTTGCTATACCTGTCAGAATAAAGAATCCAGCAAATTAATTGTAGGAGTATGCTATAAACCCCCTAATGTAAGTGAGGAGGAAGAGACAAAGCTCCTAATGCAAATAGAAAAGGCTGCTAGTTTAGGTAAAGTAATGATAATGGGGGATTTTAATTACCCAGATATTGACTGGAGCAACGCTACTGCTAGATCAGTTAATGGGAACAAGTTTATAAACTTATTGCATGACAATTTTTTAGCACAGGTTGTTGAGGAGCCTACCAGAAAAAATGCTATTCTTGATTTAGTGATCTCAAATGACCCAGAGCTTATAGCAAATGTGCAAGTCATTGAACCCTTGGGTAATAGTGACCATAATGTTATATCATGTAATGTGTGCTGCAAAAAACAAATATATACTGGGGCAACAAAAACCATGAATTTTGGAAAAGCTAATTTTAGTGCCTTGAGGGCTGCCCTACAGAGCATTGATTGGGGCATTAGGTTTTCGCTAAAAACACAGAACAGAAATGGTTGTCCTTTAAAATTATATTAAATCATTACTGTTCTCAATTTATTCCCTTAAGGACTAAACGTAGAAGCTCTAAGAATCATCCTGGCTTAATACAGAAGTAAAGAAGTTAATGGGAAAGAAGAGAACGGCATTTAAAAACTACAAATCTGTAGGGACAAAAGCTGCATTTAATGAATATAAACACTGTAATAAATGTTGTAAATCAGCAATCCGGAAGAAAAAAAATGAAGAGTTAATTGCGGTGGAGGTGAAAACTAACCCTAAAAAGTTTTTTAAATATATTAATAGTAAAAAGATGCAGGTTGAGAGTGTTGCTCCATTAAATAATGGTACCAGTATGGTTGTAACAGATACAGAAAAGGCAAATGTGTTAAATCAAGTCTTTTCTTCAGTGTATACAATAGAGGAGTCTGGGTTCACAGGCTCACTTTATAACTGCACGAATGGTTCAGCTCAATCTAGTCAGTGGCTGACTCAGGATATGATTCAAAAAGCTTTAATACAAATTAATGTAAACAAGGCTCCAGGGCCTGATGGCATACACCCCCTAAGAGAGCTTAGTTCAGTTTTAGACCAGCCCTCATTTCTGATTTTCTCAGATTCACTGTCATCTGGTATGGTGCCTATGGATTGGAGAAAAGCTGATGTTATTCCAATATTTAAAAAGGGATTACGATCTCAGCCTGGCAATTATAGGCCAGTAAGCTTGACATTTGTGGTGGGCAAATTATTTGAAGGCTTGTTAAGGGATCACATTCAAAATTTTGTCCTAATGAATGGCATAATGAGCAACAATCAGCATGGCTTTATGAAGGATAGGTCATGTCAGATGAATTTGATTGCATTTTATGATATGGTAAGTAAGATGGGTCCACTTTTATTTAACTTGTTCATTAATGACTTAGGGGAGGGTGTTGTAAGTAATGTATCAGTGTTTGCAGATGACACAAAATTATCCAGCCCAATTAATTCCATCCAGGATGTGGCATCCTTGCAACATGATCTTGACAAACTGGCAATCTGGGTAGCTAAGTGGCAAATGAGATTCAATGTTGATAAATGTAAGGTCATGCACCTGGGATGTAATAATATCCAAGCCACTTATACCCTTAATGGGACTGCACTAGGCAAATCCATTATGGAAAAGGACCTTGGAGTCCTTGTAGATGATAAACTTGGCTGTAGCAAGCAATGCCAGTCGGCAGTATCAAGAGCAAATAAGGTCTTGAGCTGTATTAAAAGGGGCATAGAGTCAAGGGAGGAGGGGGTCATTCTTCCACTGTATAGAGTACTTGTAAGGCCCCATCTAGAATATGCCGTACAGTTTTGGTCTCCATCACTCAAACAGGACATGTATTAGAGAGGGTACAGAGAAGGGCAACTAAGCTGGTAAAAGGTATTGAAAATCTTAGCTATGAGGAAAGACTGGCCAAATTAGGGATGTTCACGCTGGAGAAGAGGCGCTTAAGGGGTGATATGATGACTATGTATAAATATATAAGGGGATCATATAATAATCTCTCTAATGCTTTATTTACCAGTAGGTCATTCCAGCTGACACAAGGTCACCCATTCCGATTAGAAGAAAAGAGGTTCCGCCTAAATATTCGGAAGGGGTTTTTTACAGTGAGAGCCGTGAAGATGTGAAATTCTCTCCCTGAATCAGTTGTACGGGCTGATACATTAGATAGCTTTAAGAAGGGGTTGGATAGCTTTTTAGCAAGTAAGGGAATACAGGGTTATGGGTAATAGCTCATAGTCCAAGTTGATCCAGGGACTAGTCTGATTGCCATTTTGGAGTCAGGAAGGAATTTTTCCCCCTCTAAGGCAAATCGGAGAGGCTTCAGATGGGTTTTTTGCCTTCCTCTGGATCAACTGGCAGATAGGTAGTTAATATATATATATATATATATATATATATATAGATATATATATACTTCTCCACAGTCCGCGCTCCTCTAATTATTCAAACTTTCCCCAACGTTGCCTGGGTGCTGCTCCTGGGATTCAGTAAAACATGCAGTAAAGTAGTAGCGCACTCCAAGGTCTTCTTTTAGTTAAAATTAATTTTTATTAAGTTAGTGGCATAAAAATCAACGTTTCGGCTCCTATCTAGAGCCTTTCTCAAGATCACAGAAAGGCTCTAGATCTTGAGAAAGGCTCTAGATAGGAGCCGAAACGTTGATTTTTATGCCACTAACTTAATAAAAATTAATTTTAACTAAAAGAAGACCTTGGAGTGCGCTACTACTTTACTGCATATATATATATATATATATATATATATATAAAAAAAAGGTTGAACTCGATGGACATGTGTCTTTTTTCAACCTTACTTACTATGTTACTATGTTACTATGTATGAGTTTAATTATTACATTTTTACAATTTAGATTTCTTTGCCATACAGGTACAGGTACTACATTTTATAACATACAATATCCATACGTTAGAAAAATATGATGGCACTCACATTTGCAAACGTGCTTGAATTAAAGTGCTTTTATTGTTATCTCAAAAAAACCCCACAATAAAAGCACTTTAATTCAAGCACGTTTGCAAATGTGAGCGCCATCCTATTTTTCTAACGTACTACATTTTATAACTGAGTAGTTTTGTTTGTTAATTGTGCCTTAATGGTTAATGGAGAAAATAGAATGTCATTTGTTTTTATTTTAAATTCTGATGGATGTCTATATTCATAGCAGTACAGTCCAGAAGGCCCATGGCTATTGTCTATACTATGTTTTTGACCAGTTTAATATGGATGTTCACAGATAACAGAGTGGTAATTTTGTTTTATCACTTACTTTTTGGGTGTGGGTGTCTAATACATTTTATTCATTTGATCTTTGTGTGTAATATTTTAGGCACTGATGAACATGTAGGCCCTTGGAGAGAATGTGCCACTACAATTTATGAGTCATCCATTTGTTCTTTGTCTGAATCTTGTCATGTGTTTGCATGTCAGGATTAATTTCTATCATCATTGCCCAAGGGGAACAAAGTCATATTTTGTTTACACTCAAAGCTCTGATTTAAAACAGATTATATTCCCCTTTCAAAACATTTAGCAAGTATATGGTTCTACAGCTTTAACCCTTCCATTAACATCTAAAATTGTACTTAATTTCCATTAAATGCCATTTTTTGAAAATTTTTTGAACATTAACAGAGTAATACAATATTTTGGCCCACATCTAGTAATCCATAACAACTTATCAGATGTGTTTTCAAACAGCTGCCCATTAAGGGATACATTCTGATTGGTTGCTATGTTTTATGGCAGTGGAGTAACTAGATATTACTGAGCCCCTCAGCAAATTATTTTTCAGGTCCCCAATGTTTTAACAATATTTATTGAAACTGTATATGAATTAGGGCCTCATGGAGCCTGTATACTTCCTGGGCCCCCTGCAGACACACAGGGGTATATTTATCAAAAAGTGAAGTTAGGCTATGATTGTTTTTTTTACAGGAAACTCACTTCAAGCTGGGTCATAGGCCCAACCTAAAAAACAGATATTATCAGCATTGGCAATTTGCAGACAATCCCGACTCTAAAAGCAAGGGTGTGGCTATAGCTTTCCACAAAAAACTTTCATTCACTCTGATTGACTCTCTCTCCGACAGACGGGGGAGATTTATCTTCCTTAAAATAAATGTTGCAGGTCATATATTTACTCTGGTAAACTGTTATGCCCCGAATCAGAATCAATCCAAATTTCTGGAGATGGTAATGACCCGGCTTGAAGGTTTCCACCAAGGGGTGGTTGTGATGGGCGGAGACTTTAATCTCACCCTAGACCCGAAATTAGACTCCTCTTCTGGTAAAACGAACCTCTCTTATAAGGTCTTAAAACGTGTCAAGTCAGTGTTACATCAAAATCAATTAGCAGACAGTTGGAGAGTATGCCACCCATCTGACAGAGACTATTCTTACTTCTCTCACGTACATCACTCATATAGCAGAATTGATTATCTGTTCCTCTCGCATTACGCATTGCAGTGGGTATCTGATTGTTGCATTGGGGTACAAATCTTGTCTGATCATGCACCAATTTTCCTTACATTAGCCATTCCTGGTGCCATGCGTAAGCCGTGGACCTGGAGGTTAAATGAATCTTTATTAAGAGATGTAGATTGCCTAGCAGACATAAAAAAGAGGTGCAATTTTTTGTAGAGACTCACCGCACGGATGATTCTCACCCAGTGGTGAAGTGGGAAGCGTTGAAAGCAGTCCTTCGGGGCATTTACATTAAACATGGCTCTAGGATCAAAAAGGCCTTCTCTCAACGCATTACTGACCTCTTCCACAAAATCTCCCTTTTGGAGCAGAAACATAAGAACACGCTGTGTGGTGACACTCTGAAGGAACTCACTGCGACTCGTGAACTGATGAAGGGAGAACTGAACAAAAAATCTCTCTCAGCATTGCTGAAATGTAAAAGCTTCTACTATGATCATGGCAATAAGGCAGGCAAATTTTTGGCGAAAGCTACTAAACAACTACAAGCCACCTCCTTTATTCCGGCTATCAAGACTCACACTGGTCATACCGTTTACAAAGACCAGGAGATAGCCACTGCAATGCATAAATTCTATTCAGATTTGTACAACATTACCCCTTCTTCGCCTGGGCTGACTGATAGAATCACTCAGAAAATACGAAACTATATTTCACATACTGCTTTGCCACGACTTAGTCAGGAGGACATTGACTCTCTGGAGGCCCTCTTGTCAAGCGCTGAGCTAAACTTTGCTGTTAAGAGTTCCCCTACTGGAAAATCACCGGGCCATGACGGGTTCCCTATCGCGTTCTATAAGACACTCCTCCCTGATCTCTCCGATTTAATGTTAGATGCCTTTAACAAGCTAGTCTCTAATCCTTGCTCTCCATCAGCAATGCTGGAGGCACACATCTCATTAATCCGAAAACAGGGCAAAGACCCTCTTTCCTGCGCGAGCTATAGACCCATCTCGCTACTTAATGTAGACATTAAATTGTATGCGAAAATCTTGGCAGAGAGACTCAAACTTCACCTACCTCGATTGATAGACCCTGATCAGGTCGGATTTGTCCCCCATAGGGAAGCCAAGGATAATACTTTAAAAGCTATATCACTCATTGATTACGCTAAGAGCAGCAACACTCCCATGCTGGCCCTGTCGACGGATGCTGAAAAAGCGTTTGACAGGGTCAGCTGGGTATTTCTACGAGAATCTTCATCTCAAATAGGACTGGGCCACACCGCAACGCAACGCATCATGGCACTCTATCATTTCCCCCATGCCAGAATTAAAGTTAACGGATTTTTATCTGAACCCCTCAAAATTAATAATGGGACCAGACAGGGATGCCCTCTCTCCCCACTTCTGTACGCCCTGGTTATGGAACACCTGGCCATAGCTATACGTCAAAATCCAAACATCAAGGGGCTGACTATTAAAGGGCGGGATCATAAAATTGCGCTATATGCAGATGACTTATTGGTTTTCATCACTCAACCTATCACCTCCCTTCCCTCTTTGATGCAAGAGTTCAAGGAATACGGCCAACTTAGTAACTACAAAATCAACCTAGACAAGTCGGAGGCACTTAATGTCTCCATATCTCCCCAACTTCAACAGACCCTACAATCATCTTACCCTTTTAGATGGAAACCTACCTCTATCAAATACTTAGGAATTCATGTCCCGGCGGACTTGTCAAAACTGACCACACTGAACCACATGACCCTACTGTCGCAAATCCAGGCAGACTTGAGGCGCTGGCATACTCTCCAACTTGGTTCGGACGACTTAATCTTGTCTTGGTTCGGACGACTTAATCTAATTAAGATGAACATTCTACCCCGCATTCTGTATCTATTTCAAACCTTGCCTGAGACCCCTCCTTGTCGCTTTTTTAACACCTTACAGGCCGCATTTAATACTTTTATTTGGAAGGGTACCAAACCCCGGATAAACAAACACGTTCTGTTTAAGCCTAAATCTCGGGGGGGTCTTGCTCTCCCACATTTGCAACGATACATGCAAGCAGTCACGTTAAGTAGAATACTTGAATGGTTTTACTTCCCAACTGACAAAAAATGGATACTGTTAGAACAATCCTTAGTGGATAGACCATTACAGGCTTTGTGGTGGACACCCCCCCCCCTTAGACCTCCCTCACGTACACTTCCTAAGATCTGTAGAGAAACTATTGCCCAAGCTGATCGGTTTCTCAGATCCCATCCCCGATTGATCTCCAGGGAAGGCCCTCTTACCCCCATCGTGGGCAACCCCAATTTTGCCCCTGGCATGTCTAAGGCTGGCTTCTTGGGAAAACGGTGTACTGATGGTTTCATTTGTGCTCAAGTTTTGGAGAATGGAGCGTTGAAGCCGCTTGCCCGTGTGGACCCTGATCTCCCAGACTCGTTTCTAAATAGATTTAAATATAGCCAACTTAGTCACTGGTTGATGGCCCCACACCGGGAACAGATGAGAAATACCCCCCCACCTTATTTGAATCTCTCTGTGTCTCACGGTCTCCTACCAGGCATCTGATATCAGTTCTGTACAGAGCCGCTGACTCACAGGATACCTCTGTACTGCCAAAATTCACTGAAAGGTGGGAAAGAGAGTTACAATGCACATTCTCTGAGGAACAATGGCACTCATGCTTTACCTTAACCCATACATTTTCTATAGCTTGTAAATCTCAAGAAACTAACTATAAAATTATCTCCAGATGGTACAGGTGTCCAGATATCCTCCATAAAATATATCCTCTAGTGTCAGACCTCTGCTGGAGGTGCAATAACGAGATTGGTACTCCTTCACATATCTGGTGGCACTGCCCGCTCCTCCGACCCTTCCGGGCGGCTGTTTTTCAGACCATTTCCAAGCTAACGGCCCAGATATTACGGCCTGATCCCTCTGTGGGCCTCCTTTCGATGCTTCCTGGCGCCCCCACTAGATACAAAAAAACCCTTATAGGTCACTGTCTCAATGCTGCCAGGGCAGTATTTCCTCGTCATTGGCGTTCCTCTTCCCCACCCACTGTTTCTGAGTGGTGGGAGGAAATGGGTTTTTTCATGAGAATGGAAGAATTACTGAGTTATACACACGGTTCTCATGAATCATTTGTAACTACTTGGTCGCCCTGGAATGTCATGTTGGAGTCAGAATCCCTTCCTACCACCTATTCGGACTAGGAGCACTCCGAATGTCTTCCTATTAAACTTTAGGATTCTTTATGTGACCCTACATTCTGTATGCATTCTGCTGTTGTGTAAGGCACCACGGGACAGCTGGACTTTTTCCCTTTTTCTCTTTTCCTTTCTCTTTTCCTTATTATCTCACTTTCTTCTTTTTGACTTCTTAGTTTTCTTTTCTCTTTAATCATTGAAAATATTAATGCAAAAAGCTTTTACATGGCTAACTACTGTTCTCATTATTTTTGCATTGTTGACTACTGAAGTGTTTATTGGGTGATGTATGGATAACCGCTACTGTGTTACTCTTTTCTCTGAATAATTTTTTATCTATACTACTTGGCAACATTGTGTTATTCGCCCACTTGATGTTTGACTATTGTGAGACTTGTATGGTATCTCATTTTATCGTTGTGGACTTGTCCACCCACTTCATGCTGGTCGTTTACTTGTGAAATGCTTTTTGTAATGAAAAATAAAGAATATATTAAAAAAAAAAAAGTGAAGTTAGAGTTTGCCACAGTCCTCTAGAGTGAAATTCCGCTGCTCTCCAATCATTTCTATGGGATT
The DNA here is from genome assembly GCA_038501925.1 of Xenopus petersii. Classification (NCBI taxonomy): domain Eukaryota; kingdom Metazoa; phylum Chordata; class Amphibia; order Anura; family Pipidae; genus Xenopus; species Xenopus petersii. Next base: position 97,649,974 of record CM076682.1, on the reverse strand, counting down.
TTTAAAAGTATTTATCAATACATAAGTATTGGAACGGGGAGAGACTTAACTCTCCCAAACATGGGAGTGTGACAGATCTTCTTTGATAAAGTTTTACTTCACGTGTTTTTCCACATTAAAAGCATTCCTGTTTTCCAATTGGTCAATATTTCAATCCCTGTCTTTTGATTGGTCGCTTCAAAAAAGGGGGCGTGGTTTTGTGAAAAGGCACGATAGCCAGCTATAAAAAGGCAAACATGGCGATGGGTCTTCATTCTTCACCAGCGATTGAAGGGAGAGGATCGTTCTGGATCGCCATCAGAGGAAGCTGCATCACCTTCAGGAGCCGCTTCCGACGTGCCATTCAGCGCACCCCAGCTACGCATGGACCAGGAAGGAGGAAGATTATCCCGACTAGGAGGGCCAAGGAAAACAAGCGGCGAAGAAAAGAATACAGATGACATCAACTGTCTCCGCCAAAAAGAGAATCATCGCTGACCCACCTCAAGCAGGAGTTTGCCCATCGGCTTCCCCCCCCCTTCATTGCAAGTGAGTCCCACTGCTTTTGCAAGTGGTGGGCCACTCCAACAAAACAGCTGTAATGCTTCAGGGCCCTTTCCTTCTACAGAACAGGGCGGGGGGTCTGGCAATCTCCAGCTACTACGCCGGGCATCATTTTGGCGTCGGCCTTCAAAGCCACCCAGAGCCGGGGCCCTCCAGCTGTAACACTACAGGGCACCTGGTTCTGCCACCTGGCGGCAGAGGACACCCCTTTTCAACATCTCCCATCCACAGCGCACCCCAGGCTGCGGGTCCTACGTTACCTACCCCTCAGGAGTTGGAGCCACAACCCATCCAAGTGATTGGTTACTATACTACCTATGATTTCCTAAAGTCTTTGTTAGCTTTATTAACCCCCGGTACAGCGACAACACATATAAGCATGCAGGCTGCCTCTTCCCATGTAGCTGAAACTTCTTTTAGAGATTCAATCCTTTGTGATGCTACTCGTTTGGGTTTGCACTTGCCATAGTCCATAAAGGACAAAATCACAAAAGGAGAGTATGTGGACATGCGCTCACTTTTGCCTTCAACAAAAGTTTTTTTAAGCAAACAAATTAAACAGTCTGATCCTGAAATGGATAGGCGCCAGCCTGTGGCTAGGACATTCTCTAACTGGTTGCAAGCATTCTGCATCTATTCTAATGTGAGAAACACTCACAATTCCAGGTCTATTTCAAGGAACAGTAACGCTAAAAAATATTAGGGATGCACCGAATCCACTTTTTTGGATTCAGCCAAACCCTCGAATCCTTCAGAAAGGATTCGGCCGAATACCGAACCGAATCTGAACCCTAATTTGCATATGCAAATTAGGGGTGGGAAGGGGAAAACATTTTTTACTTCCTTGTTTTCTGACAAAAAGTCACGCAATTTCCCTCCCTGCCCCTAATTTGCATATGCAAATTAGGATTCGGATTCGGTTCGCCCGGGCAGAAGGATTCGGCCGAATCCGAATCCTGCTGAAAAAGGCCGAATCCCGAACCGAATCCTGGATTCGTGCATCCCTAAAAAATATTTTATTAAAAAATCCATTCCACCTACACCAATAATAGATCTACCCTGCATAAAGTGTATTAATAGCAATGCTTTATTAAAAAAAATACTGTTAGAAAACACTGCTTCCTGTCTACTGGAGAACGGCGATATGGCGACTCACTCTGCAGCTCTGCACTCCGCATCTTCTCACTAACCCAACTTCTGCCAAAACCGGACGTTAGGAATCCCATTATCTCCCTGGACAGCAGCTCATCTGCCATCGCTGGGGGCATCCCTTCATCCCCTGACCCCCCTCCAGAAGATAAGTGAGAGAGTTGTTGGTCGGTGGTTTGATGTGTGGAAAGAGCAGAGAGAGCACAGCAGGCACAGTGACCGCAGCTCCACACAGGATAATAGCGCTCTTCATGATTGCCGACCTTTCTCTCCTCTGCCCTTTATTGTAAATCAACTGATTAGCTGAGGAATGCCGGAGAAGTGCTTTACAAAACATACATACAAAAACTGCGTCCACCGTCCCGTTATCCAAACAAGGGCCGGCATTCCTCAGCTAATCAGTTGATTTACAGGTGTAAACGGGATGGTGTCCAGGTGTCAGGAAATTAACAACACATTCCAAACTTATTTCTCGGATGCCTACGCGTCCAAGGTAACATATTCGGAATCAGAACTCCACACTTATTTGGACGGGGTGTGCTTCCCCACTTTGTCGACTTCAGATAGAGACCTTCTGGACAGTGCAATAACTGAGCAGGAAATTGAAGATGCGATAGGTACATTCCCGTCTGGCAAGGCACCGGGTACTGATGGGATCCCCATAGAGGTATATAAACAATATAAAGAAACTATGATTGTTAGACTGAAAGGTTGTTATGATCATGCTTTGTCTACCAACTCCTTACCACAATCCATGATGGAGGCCCTTATAGCACTAATACCTAAAAAAGGGAAGGACCCCACACAATGTGAATCTTATCGTCCGATATCTCTGTTAAACTGTGATATAAAAATATTGGCAAAAATTTTGGCCCTTAGACTTAATAAGATTATTCTTATATTAGTACATGGGGACCAGACAGGGTTCATGCCGGGTAGGGCAACCACTATAAATATCAGAAGACTTTACACAAATTTACAAATGCCTCATGTTAATGCTGGAAAAAGAGTTGTCCTGTCATTAGATGCTGCAAAGGCATTCAATTTAATTGAATGGAAATTTCTGTGGGAGACTCTTAATAGGTTTGGCTTTGGGAAGCAGTTTATATCCTGGGTGCAATTGCTCTATAACAGCCCAAAAGCTAGGGTATGCACGAATAACCGAGTTTCAGAACCCTTCCTGCTTGAAAGGGGCACGAGGCAGGGCTGTCCGATGTCCCCGGGTCTGTTTGCCCTAGCTACAGAGGTGTTGGCTATTATAATTAGGATGGACGCGAAAATTGTGGGCTGCAAGTATAATGGCATAGAAGAGAAAATTGCACTCTATGCTGATGGCATGTTATTGTTTCTAGCCGACTCAGCAGATTCACTGGAGCAGTTGTTGCATGTCATCAACACCTATGGCACTTTTTCTGGTTTGTTGATTAATTGGGGTAAGTCCCACATATTTCCATTGGATGCCTCAGCCCCTCATCACCAAATGCCCAATCAACCCTTACAATGGGTAGACAGCTTAGGCATTCGTTTTGCGAAAAAACAAACCCACTACTTAAAAGATAACCTAGAACCGGTGCTCCCAGAATTGGTAGTCAAATTAACTCATGGAGATCCCTTCCATTGTCACCACCGGGCAGAATAGCTATTTGTAAAATGATTTTCCTTCCTCAACTTTTGTACATATTCACGAACTCCCCAATTTATATACCCAAAAAGATCTTTGCCCGCTTAGATTCTGAGACTAAAGCCTTTCTTTGGGCAGGTAAGCGTAGTAGGCTGGCATACACTGTACTACAACTCCCCACTATGGAGGGAGGCCAAGCTCTACCTGAGTGGAGGTCCTACTATCTGGCCTCACAATTGCAACATTTTTTGCCATGGATTAGGGGGGATCTGACAGATGCTTCCTATAAAATATTACGCACTTGCTGGGGTAACGAGGCAGTAGCTCTACTGATTTTTCTAGAAGCAGCAGAAAATTTTGCCCTACTGCTCCCAATCATTAAAACGCTCTTCAAAATATGGCAGGTGTCACATACACTTATACAGTACCAGGGGATTTCATCCTGAGCGGCTTCCACATCTGAAACAGGAATACTGGCACCCGCAAGGTATCCAAATAATAGATGATCTGTTTATTGAGGGAGTATTCAAATCCTTTCCACAAATGCAGGCTGATTATGGGGTTACGTCTAAGGCATGGTTGCAGTACTACCAGCTTAAACATGTGATCAGGGCGCAATGGCCAATTTCACCTGTTAAAATTGTTAAATCACCGGTTGAAAATATATAGGACTACCTGGTCACTATATGTAGAACTCATCCTTTGGCATGGTTTTATTCTGTTATACTTCAGAATAAGAAGCACACGCTCAGTAATGCTAGGACTAAATGGGAAAGTACTGTTCCTGATCATCTGAAGAAACTCACAGAGGTGTTGATTCTGTGTAGTTGTGATAGGATTATCCAATCACAACTACACAGAATCAACACCTCTGTGAGTTTCTTCAGATGTCACCTCTTTGAAGAGTTACAATGTGCCATTGTAAATGGATTAGTGGAAGAGTTTATATGCCGAGAAGTTCCCACACCAATCAGTTGAACTGATGAAGCTGCTCGGATGAGTAGTGAAACGTCTTCATTGATTACTCAGCAAGTCCAGTTGTTTTTAGACTGACCTATACTAGATAAGTAATGCTGGCTACAACTCCCATGAATGGGGAGAGACTAAACTTTCCCAGACATGAGAGTGTGACAGCTCTTTTTTGATAAAGTTTTACTTCACATCTTTTCTCCATTAAAAGCTTACCTTTTTCCGATTGGTCAGTATTTCAATCCCTGTCTTCTGATTGGTTACTTCAAAAAAAGGGGGCGTGGTTTTGCAAAAGGCGCAAAAGCCAGCTATAAAAAGGCAAACATGCTGATCAGTCTTCATTCTTCAACAGCGGTCGTATGGAGAGGATCGTTCTGGAACTATATGATAATTATTAAACAACAGCTGCGGTCATTGAACGTGTCTGTGTCTAAAATTTGGTTGTTAAGTCATAATTTTGTTTGTAGTAAGAAATGCTGGCTGCAACTCCCATGTGTTTAGACGCAGGTACTTTATTGAACAGAATACATAAGTCTCACATTTGTGTTAATTTTAGCTCAATCTGGAAAGTCTGATGTTTCCATAGCATTCTGATACAAAATATGTATAGTTTTATGTATACATCAATAACCCCCAGTAGTACAATTACCAATTGTGTTCTTTTCAGTAACCCTGAATTTTCTAACTTGCTGAAACCCATCCAATCTTTTTTGAAGCTATCCAATGGCAGTGGTACAACTAGATATTACTGCGCCCCACAGCAAATTATTTTTCAGGCCCCCAAAATGTCTAGAGATTGACCTAGTTTGTCAATATTTATTGAAACTGAATAAGAATTAGGACCTCATGTGCCCCTATACCTCTTTGGCCCCCTGCAAGCCACAGGGTTTGCTTCCTCTGTAGTTAGGACCCTGCATAATTCATCTGCCAGTACAACAACTTCAGGGAGAATTTCATAACTTCACAGCTCTTACTGTAAAATCTTTTCAGATATTAAGATGGAAACTCTTTTTTTGACTTCTGGAATCAGTGACTGGAAATTGTCAGAAGAGGAAAGAAAATAATTCAAAACAAAAAAACAAAGACCAATTTAAAAGTTTCTAAGTACAGTATTTGACATTCTTTATTTTGAGGAGGTGCATACAGTAAATAATTGTATTGATATTACAAAGATAGGTGTATAACATATATATATAACATTATATAAGTATTAGCAGGTTTGATACAAACAGACCAATGCGTTTCATACAGAAGCAAATTTTACATACATCATTTCTTACTGTTCTAATTGCACCTAATACTATATAATAGTGGGACAAAAACACCACATATCCGATATTGGTGCAAAATACTCCAGCCACAGCTGATTAAATGCAAATCAAAGTGACCAACAGTGCCCTCTATCATCTTTTTGTGCTATTAACCCCTGTCCATATTGGCATTGCTGAATATAATCAGCATGCAACTAAACTGTGTCCAACAGCAGCACTTAATCTAGCACACAAAAATAGATTAAAATTACATTTTATCTTCTTCCGAATGTAACTTCCTTCTTTCCTGTCCTATTTGTGACAAGATTCTTCTCACTTCCTTCTGAAACTCCCCTTGGTTGCCTAAAATCGTAACTGATGATCTTAACATTTGACAGATGAGTGGGAGACACTCTAAAAAATCCTTCCGCAACCAGACTTGTAAAAACAACAGAGGTATGGCCTTACACATTTTCTGTTGTAACTTGAATTGTATTCATAAGCCAGGGTTCTAAAAAACAACATCAGTATTTAAAAAAATTGAACAATAGCGATAAAGTTTATATGGACCATTAACAGAACCAAATTGCCAAGCCAATAATGTATAGACTAACATAACCTATATGGATCTTTCACACAGATGCCCTAATAATATATTTAATTATATTTTTTTATATATTACGTGGGGGGGGAATTCTGACATAGCGTGGACAAATTTTTCATCACATATTCATCATTACATACATAACATCATTATCTAGATCACACTACTAGAATTACTGTTTATATATTGCTCTGAAGTAAATGATTTATTAGTAAATGAAGAGAAAAAACTATTGCCTATTTGAATAAAAAAGCAGCATTTGGGGCATGGCCTGTATGACGTTCAGGTAGGCAGCAAACTTTGAGAGCACCGTGTTGGGGCAAATAATCCTGTGGTGCCCTGATAAGCTGACTCACTGTCCCTGCCGCACAAAAATGCACAATTCGTAAGGCCTCCTCTACCCAAGCCTTCTCTTAAAGGAGAAACAAACCCTTAATAAAAAAAACCCAACCCCCGTACCCTACATAGACCCCCCTACCCTACATAGACCCCCTCCCTCCTAGCCTAGCGGCTACCCCAGGCAAATGCCCCTAGCTCTTTACCTACCCCTCCTTTTAGATTCTGTCCAACAGAGTTCACGGGCGCAATCTTCAGCCGCTTCAAGGCTGGGGGGGAGGAGGGGGAGGGTCTATGTAGGGTTTTTATTTATTAAGGGTTTGTTTCTCCTTTAAAGGTATACCTGTACTGCAGGACACAACACCACAGGCATTAGAAGAGGGAGATTGGCTTTACCCACCACCTACTTGAAGTTCTTCAGGCAGTAACTTCAAATCACACTGCATTAGTCAATGCAGTGTGATATGAACTAAAGACTGACTTTGCTATACTAAAACATGATGTAAAATCAGGGAATGAACAGGGGAGGTGGAAAGAAGGGTTACTGACCTCAAGGATTCCACTGTGCCACTCTCCCCCAGCATTAATATAGCTGAAAAACAAATAGTCCAATTGGAAATCCAAACCTTCGATCTTGAAAACCGCCTAAAGCGGGACAATATTCGCATCTTAGGCCTGCTGGAAAGAGCAGAAGGTACCAATACAGAAATATTTGTGGAACAATGGGTAATTAATACATTTGGCCACTCGGGCTTCTAAATGGCCTTCGCGGTTCAGAGGGTGCATGGGTTACAAGGCAAACCACCCCCTGGCGCACCCGCAAGACACCTTTTCAACTACCGTTATAGAGATTCTGCACATCTGAAGCAAGGAAGGCGGGCGAGTTTATACATCAAAACCAAAGAATATCTATATACCATGACTTTTCCACCGAAATACGAAAACAAGGGGTCAAATTCACAGGAATAAAACACACTTCTTTTCTTCACCAGAGGATGCTACTTCCTGGCTGGAGGAAAGGCCACACAGACCACAGCAACAGGACTGAGCTAAAGTGACCTGAGTTGGGTTGCACCAGGACATCACTAGGTACAGGCATCACTGCCTGTCTCAGATACTGTATAACTATACTGCCTCACTATGGAAAGGAAACTGATCTGATACTGGTTACAATGTATATAATATAAATAACCTCGGGACAGGTAACAATACCATTACGTGATAATACAGTTGCCCCAGGGGCCATTATAACACATGACTCTCACGGAACAGCTTATCAACCCCTTGCAGTCACTAACCTCTGCATCAGTTTAAGCCAAATTATAGTTTTGGGTATAAAACTCATCCTACTGAAAGTATGGAATGGGTAGGGAGGGAGAGGGATGGGATTTGGGTTTTGGTTCATTCTTGTTATGGTGTCTTTTTTTAACAATCTCTCTAATTCATGCTGGTGAATGTATACATCCCGCCACCATTTGCAGACGAAACTCTATATGAGGTGATTTAAAAAAATACTTACCCTCCCCTACTCATCCTTGCTCTTAATGGGTGAGTTTGACGGGGTGGCAAACCCCGAACTAGATAAATTGCACCCCCTCAAAGTTGTTACCCTGGCCTTTACCAAGAGGATTTCACTGTTTAAATTGGTGGACCTATGGAGGGCTCGCAATCCTTATGCAAAACAATATACAGTACATGTCGCAATAACCTTTCTAGAATTGATCTAGCCCTAGGTTATGAGGAAGCAAATAAATGTGTACAGGGTGTAGAAATTCTCACCAGGGGAATTTCGGAATTTCAGACCACTCTCCTCTACTCCGTAGGCTGCAAATATCCTCTAAACCTATAGATCGGATCTGGAGGTTGAGCCCCAATTGGGTGAACCATGAGCTATTGGCTGAAACTATTCATAACCGGACAGGGTCATTCCTGACAATGAATGAGGAGGAGGTTCCCCTAGACATAACTTGAGATGCATTTAATGCCTATATAAGAGGTGAATATATTAGCAATAATAAAGCATTAACAATAAGTTTTGCAGTGGATATCTTGTCTAAGACCCAGAAATCACTAGAAGCAGAGGCTGCAAATGTACAGCAATAAACTGTGCAAAAGCTCAAAGAATGGCAAAACAGTCAAAGGTCCCCGTCAGTAGCCCAATTGAAAATCACCAAAAAGCATGCCCTCAACCAATAAGTCAATGGGGTAGATTTACTAAAGGACGAAGTGGTCATCTCTAGAGAAAATTCGCCAGAAATCCAATCTGCAGGGACATTGCCAATTCACTAACAGGTGCAGATGACAATTGCTAGTGAAAGAGACCGTCGCAAGCGTTTGTTTGCACTCTATCACCAGACGACATTTTGCTCAGACGAATGGCCGTTACTCCGCAAATTAATTATGGTACAGATTTTACTGAATGTTACCTCTTGTGCCAGAGTTGACTTCACCACCTCAAACCAGTTTTTTCATTCTGCCTGTGTGTGCTTGGAAGAGCTAGTGTAGGGAGAGAGCTGTTTAGTGATTTGAGGGACAGTTGATAGTAACTTTGCTGGCTAGTAATCTACTTGATACTGCTCTGTATTGTAGGGACAGAACTCTGCAGGGATTTGAGGAACAGTGAGTTTAGGTTAGTTAGCTTTGCTGACTAGTAGTAATCTACCTTCTACTGCAGTGCTCTGTATGTAGCTGCTGTGGGCACTGCTTCTGATCTCATCTGCTGAGTGCTGACTGCTGTAATAACCCAATAGTCCTTGTAAGGACTGCTTTTATTTTCTTTTTTGTTTTTTTGTTGGGGAGTGGGACTGGTGTGCTGCTCCTCCTAGTAGTTCACCACTACCAGCACCAACCAGAGTCAAAATTGTTACAAAGTATCTTATTTGCACCTGTTAGCTGTTCTGAGCTCTCTGACAAAAGCCAATTAAGTTAGAAACTGTTTTTTTTCTGGCTGTTCAGTGCAGAGAAAAGAGGGACTTTCCAGTACAAAAGAGGGACAGGGGGTTGAGTGGTCAAAAGAGGGACAGTTGGGAGGTATGCAAGTGCCACCTAGCTGTGTGAGCTTTTTCACATTCTGTCTAAATAACAATAATAATTCCGTGTCCATAAACATCACCTGAGTGATGTTTTTACAGCAGCAATAATATATTCCGTATCCACTACTGTATACGTTGCCCTTGCAGGCATTGTTTACCCAGTCTTTAACCAAGTGCCACCTAGCTGTGTGAGCTTTTTCACATTCCGTGTCCAGAAACATCACCTGAGTGACGTAGTGTGATTTCTGCCCTTTACAGCACAAAACGCAGCGATGTGTCAACAATGTATTTTTCAGATACATTTTTGCCCTTGATCCCCCTCTGGCATGCCACTGTCCAGGTCGTTGCACCCTTTAAACAACTTTAAAATAATTTTTCTGGCCAAAAATGTCTTTTCTAGCTTTTAAAATTCGCCTTCCCATTGAAGTCTATGGGGTTCGCGACGTTCGCGAACCGTTCGCATTTTTGACGCAAGTTCGCGAATATGTTCGCGAACATTTTTTCCGACGTTCGCTACATCCCTAGTGAACGCTAGCGAATCTCCGCTATGAAATGCTCACACTGAAGTATCACTAGCGAAAAGTCGCCATCGTTCGGCACCCAGGACGCAACTTCGCATTTTAGTGAATTAACATAGTGACGAATTTGTGCCTGGCGAAGTGGTGCAAAGTGTGCGAAACGGTCGTTGGCGACAATTCGCCCTTTAGTAAATTTGCCCCAATGTCTTTGAACACGGCGATAAAAATGGGAAATGTTTAGCACTGCTGTCTAAAGATAATAACACCTCTATAGCCATTCTGGCAGTGAAATTAGCCAAGGGGGAATTTGTTTCTACAACAAAGGAAATAAATACCAGGTTTGCAAACTACTTTACAGAATTATACACCACTAAATTAAACATCTCCCAAGCGGAGATTCAGGATTATCTGAAGAGCACTGACCTATCTAAACTGGACAGGCACATTTCTAACTCATTAGCAAAGGCAATAACCAAAGAGGTTAGAGAAGTTTGACAGTTTGTATATTCAGGAAAATAGTGGAATGAGCACACACTCCTTAGACACACCAAGTTGGATCTTGTTCTTTATTCCATAGGTTAAAAGCAACTGTACTAACGTGTTTTGTATCTAGAGATATGTAATCATAGGCAGTGTTGGGCTAGGACACCAGGGGCCCACCCAAAAACCTTACACCAGGGGTCCACCATAAAACCTTACACCAGGTATCCACTCTCAGTACTAATATTCTTCATCTCCTCAATCAACCTGTATTCTCCTAGACTCTTTTCTTTATACTATAATCAATTTTTCCATCCATTTAGCCTTTGTTCTCATAGAAATAGGGAATGAACATGAAATAGGCCAAAAGATTAGTAGCATGAGGGCCCACTGACACCTGGGCCCACCGGGAGTTTTCCTGGTATCCCGGTAGGCCAGTCGACACTGATCAAAGGCACAAATTCAAAACTAACTGTTACACATATTTAAACCTCAAAAGAGGATGTGACCTGAGGACAAACCTCACTAAAGATTTTAACCCTATGGGTACTGTTCAACACATAAAACATATGTCTCTATATCTCACTAACAACATTCAACCCATATAAATTGTGAATTGTAGACATGGCTACTTTTGAAACAAATTATATCCAGAAAGGGAAGATACATGTATAGCTACAATATATAATACAATATAGAAAAAATTACAGGGTAAGAATTTAATTTTTATCAGGCAAATAAACTTCATTTTTAACAGTCAACTAAACAAGTTAAACATCACACTCGAAATTTACATAATAGGTTAATCAAGTTCCAAAACGGTATAAAATTCATTTCACCTTTGAAAAGGAATCTCGACCATAGATAGTACTTAAATTAATCTAATTGTATTTTATTTAATTTATTATTAATTTAATTTATACTTAAATAATCGACAAGTTAAAGAGATCAAACAAGTTAATTAAACAAATAAATAAACAGATACACAGAGTACATCCGTATGATATGCTGCTGTTACTGAGTAAATATATCCGCATGAATTGCCAATGTCACCAAAACAGGAAAAGGAAATCCCACACGTCAACCCAGCAAGTAAGTAAATGAATAAATAAAGAAATGAACGAACAAAGCACGTCTGCACATAAAACTTTCAGTAATAAACGCAGCATGTCTGTGTGAAAGTCACTGTTTCTATATAGAATATATAGTGCGCTTGGGAAGCGCTTAGTTAAATAGATAGAACTAGAACCAACTAACCGATCTAAACATATTCCTATAACTATATATATATATATATATATATATATATATATATATATATATATATATATATATATACATACACACATCTCTTTAAATGAGTTTTAAACTGAAAGTTAGATATTTAAACAAGCATACGTTACAGTAAATTTCGGTATAACCCAGTAAATACTTAAGTGGATATATATTGAAATGGATTTTGATGTAACATGAAGGATAATGTTAAAAAGAATTTTAGATAAATAAATGAGCAAAATATATTCACACAAATAATTTCTGATGATGGAATTAGTGCATGCACGTAAAGAATGCCAATAACATAAAAATATTTTGTCTGTGTGAAAAATTTTGAAATTAAAAGAATTATTCTAATGCATCGTAACCAAATCTTAATAATACATGGGTTTACTTAACATGAAATTTATTAAAATCATCAAATAATCAAATTTGAGAATTAAATACGTATTGGTAAAGTGCTAAATCTAATGAATGAGATAAATAACGAATTCAATTAAATTAATTAAATAAATAATTAAATATAAACACACTCATTGCGTCCATAAAAAAAACGCTAGTGCACAAAGAAATATATCTACGTCAAGGTGCCGATAATGTGAATTGGGCATGAAAAAACCTTAAAAAATTAATTAGTGAATATTAAGAAAAAACTAATCTATATGCTGTGTTTCTAATACTCAACACTGTGCATCTGCTTGGTGCTATTGGCAAATATATGTATCTCAAAGATGTGCTGTTGTTTGATGAATATATAATATACTTGTTCAATAAAACAACTAATTATTTTGAAGTAAATATTATAAGTGCGTTAATTGACATAATTTATACACAAGTTTAGTCAATTAATCTAAAACACATATCACACCACAATGTGGTGGGATTAAAAAAGGGTGGAGGAGTGTGTTTGTATGTAAAGCCTGAATTAAAGCCATGCGCTAAAGAAATAAAAATAGCTGGCACTGGTGAGGGTGTAGAATCACTCTGGGTAGAGATTTCGACTGGGCAAAAGGTATCAAAAAGAATTATCATTGGTGTATGCTATAAACCACCTCGTATAAGTGTCGAGTATGAAGCCGAGCTACTCTTGCAGATACAAGCGGCTTCACAGCTGGGTCAAGTTGTTGCTATGGGTGACTTCAATTATCCAGACATTGACTGGGGTAATGGGGTTGCTAAGACAGAAAAAGCTAGTAGGTTTGTAAATATGCTGAATGACAACTTTTTATTCCAGCTCGTTCAAGAACCTACTAGGAATAACTCTCTTTTGGACCTTGTAATAACTAACAATACTGAACTCATCTCTAACATTTGTGTGGGTGAGCATTTAGGGAATAGTGATCATAACATGGTCTCCTTTGAGATTCTGTTGCAGAAGCAATTCTATAAGGGAGTAACTAAAACACTAAATTTCAGACGTGCAAACTTTGACAGTATAAGGGCATCTCTGCAACATATTAAGTGGGAAATGCTTTTCACAGGGTTAAACACAGAACAAAAATGGGAAGTCTTTAAAATGCTGCTTAATAAATATACTTGTCAGTATATTCCACTTGTAAGCAAGGAACGTCGTTGCAAAGCAAAACCTTTTTGGTTCAATAGAAGCGTTGGTGTTGAGGTGGGTAAGAAAAGACGTGCTTTTAAGGCTTTCAAGTTAGCTGGTACAGCCGAAACATTTATAAGGTACAAGGAGGCCAATAAATCATGCAAAGAAGCTATAAGGCAAGCTAAAATTGCTATAGAAAAGGATATTGCAGCAAGCAGTAAAAAAAATCCAAAATTATTTTTTAAATATGTCAATAGTAAAAAAATGAAGCAGGAAGGGGTGGGACCCTTACTATCAGAGGGGGGTCAGCTGGTTGATGAAAACAAAATAAAAGCGCAGATTCTGAACTCGTATTTTTCATCTGTGTACACAAATGAAGAACCAGTAAGTGAAGGTTTCCTTCTTAACACTCCCAATTCTAGTAATACAACTAATGATGCATGGTTCACACATGAAGAAATTCAAAAGAGACTTGAACATGTTAAGATTAACAAAGGTCCAGGGCCAGATGGTATTCATCCCAGGGTAATTAGCGAGCTTAGCTCTGTGATTGCCAAACCTCTTTACTTAATTTTTCAGGATTCATTGAGATCTGGCATTGTGCCGAGAGACTGGCGAATTGCTAATGTGGTGCCTCTATTCAAAAAAGGATCCCGTTCTCAGCCTCAAAACTATAGGCCAGTTAGTCTGACGTCAGTATTAGGAAAGCTTTTCGAAGGGTTAATAAAGGATAAGATACTGGACTTCATAGCAAATCATAATACTATGAGTTTGTGCCAGCATGGTTTTATGCGTAATAGATCTTGCCAGACTAACTTAATTTCTTTTTACGAGAATGTAAGTAGAGACCTCGATTCTGGGATGGCAGTGGATGTGATTTACTTAGACTTTGCTAAAGCATTTGATACAGTGCCACACAAAAGGTTACTGGTTAAATTAAGGAATGTTGGCCTGGAACATAGTATTTGTACCTGGATAGAGAACTGGCTAAAAGATAGTCTACAAAGAGTGGTGGTAAATGGAACATTTTCTAATTGGACCAGTGTTGTTAGTGGAGTACCGCAGGGCTCTGTACTAGGTCCCTTGCTTTTCAACTTGTTTATTAATGACCTGGAGGTGGGCATTGAAAGTAGTGTTTCTATTTTTGCAGATGATACTAAATTGTGCAGAACTATAGGTTCCATGCAGGATGCTGCCACTTTGCAAAGTGATCTGTCTAAACTGGAAAACTGGGCAGCAAACTGGAAAATGAGGTTCAACGTTGATAAATGCAAGGTTATGCACTTTGGCAAAAATAATATAAATGCAAGTTATACACTAAATGGCAGTGTGTTGGGAGTTTCCTTAAATGAAAAGGATCTAGGGGTCTTTGTAGATAACACGTTGTCTAATTCTGGGCAGTGTCATTCTGTGGCTACTAAAGCAAATAAAGTTCTGTCTTGCATAAAAAAGGGCATTAACTCAAGGGATGAAAACATAATTATGCCTCTTTATAGGTCCTTGGTGAGGCCTCATCTGGAGTATGCAGTTCAGTTTTGGACTCCAGTCCTTAAGAGGGATATAAATGAGCTGGAGAGAGTGCAGAGACGTGCAACTAAATTGGTTAGAGGGACGGAAGACTTAAATTATGAGGGTAGACTGTCAAGGTTGGGGTTGTTTTCTCTGGAAAAAAGGCGCTTGCGAGGGGACATGATTACACTTTACAAGTACATTAGAGGACATTATAGACAAATGGCAGGGGACCTTTTTACCCATAAAGTGGATCACCGTACCAGAGGCCACCCCTTTAGACTAGAAGAAAAGAACTTTCATTTGAAGCAACGTAGAGGGTTCTTCACAGTCAGGACAGTGAGGTTGTGGAATGCACTGCCGGGTGATGTTGTGATGGCTGATTCAGTTAATGCCTTTAAGAATGGCTTGGATGATTTTTTGGACAGACATAATATCCAAGGCTATTGTGATACTAAACTCTATAGTTAGTATAGGTATGGGTATAAAGAATTTTAATTAAAAGTAGGGAGGGGTGTGTGTATGGATGATGGGTTTTCATTTGGAGGGGTTGAACTTGATGGACTTTGTCTTTTTTCAACCCAATTTAACTATGTAACTAACTATGTAACTATGTGTGTGAATTACTCAATATGTGGGTGAAATATAAAAGTTGATATTATATGTGAAAATTAAATGTGAAACAAGTAAAAATGTATGTGTATGTGAAAATATAAAGAAAAACAGTCTATGCTGACCGTACTATGTTTATCCTGAAGACTAATCCTGGTCAGACCATAATTCAGTAAGTTTGTCACAAGGATGGTTCCTAAACACAACAAGCAACATCAAACCTGTCGTGTGTCCAATGTGAAAATCCAAAAGGCTTCCCTATGTAACAATTTTGATGTTAAAACCCCTCCTCTTGAGGTGGAGAGTATTCTCTCAATCCCTTGGATTTTAAGATATGCACTTTGTCCACCACTGCAATCTAAAAAGTGCCTAGATACAACAGAATTCGAACAATTTGGTTACAATTTGGTTAATATATTCATGCATACGATACTTTAAATTTCTAGTGGCGCAACCCACGTATTGGGTACTGCATTTTTTGCAGGTAAGTAAATAAATTACAAACGTAGTGTTGCAATTTATGACTTTTTTTTTTCCAATAATTTTATTGAGTTTTCCATAAACACAATAGAATATATTACGCAGATTGAGTATGTCAAGATGACAAAAGAAAAGAATATACAATGCTGTACAGTGTATAACATACCAAAGATACAATCAAATATCTATAAATATATACTCAAAAGCACACATTCCAAAGGAAAATAATTAACATAGTAAATAAAATAATAAAGTAAAGAAACAATAATAAACCAAACTTCACTCAGAGGATTTACTTATTTATGTAAAAAGAATTATCAACAAAAATGGCAGTATCAAGTATCCAAAATATTCATGAACTGATAAAGCCACCTTACATTTCAATATATTTAGATTTGTAGTAGCTCTAAGACTTTAGTTTTTTGACCAGGGTCAATTAGTTTGAAAAAAAGAGACCAGTCATCCATAAATTTGCGGTTAAGGATAAAGGTCACACTGGGCATTTTGGGGAGATTTAGTTGCCTGGCAACTAATCGCATTGTCTTTGCGGCGACCAATCTCTCCAAACGGCTACCCTCACTCTGCGCTGGCTAAAATGAAAAATCACCGGTGCTAATCACATGTGGCAATTAGTTTTCTGAAGTCGACTGTAGTTGCCCAGTGTGACCTTACCCTTATATGTGGTTCAGCTGTTTTTGCCCATATCGCTTCTTGCAAACACATTTGATTTATCTGTGATAAAACATCTTTCATGGAGGGGGGAGATTCTAAAAGCCAATATAAGAGTAACGTGTTTTTTTTTGTAGCAGCAACAAAACAAAGGATTAAGGTGGCATTTTAACATTAAGATTGCATTGATTTATCTTAGAGAAAGAAGGTGAGACAATATTTAAGAGGACATAAGCTGGAGAGAAATTAAAGCATATTTTCAACTTTGAACTAGTCTTTTAGTTTTTGCTAAACCAACTTAATCCGGGGACAACTCCAAAAGTAATAGACCAGGTCTACATTCTCATGCTTACATTTTGGGCAAAATGAGACATGCCCCAATCCCTTACCTTTGTGAAAAAGCTTCCCGTATCCCAGGTGGATCCGTTTGAAATGCTGGTAATTTCACAATGCAAATAATTTGTCCATTTTAAAGTTGCATCTTTAAGAGGGGGACATTATTCTAAAAGGGGGACTCCAAAGTTTCCATGTTATATAATTTATATTTAAGATCCCCCAGTTATCTTCTACTTTAGCTAGCTCCTCAGCTAACCAATGTTTCTGACTAGCATAGAGGTTTTTGTTGGCAACTGAAAGAAACGTGCTTTTTACAATAATATAGAGAAAGTGATCTCCTATCTTCAAACCAAGTTGTCTTTTTAAAACTGCCCAAGAAAGAAGGTTCCCATTAGTAGGATCCACAAAGTCTCTAATCATGAGAGGATGGCGTTTTTTAGAGAGGGAATGCAAGGAGTAGTATCAGGGTTGTGAGTTTTTACAAAGGAGATGAATTGGCATGAAAGGAGTCTGAAGATAAAGAAGCAGAGCTGACCGGCACTCAAACGGATCCACAAGACCAGAGATATTCAGTTAAAAAATAAATTTATTGGTAGAAACGTTAGAATTATAGCTCCATCTCCATCCACCCTGCTCTCTTAGCCCATGACTAAGCACCCTGAGGGGTGTGAAACGCGTATGGTGGATGGAGATGGAGCTATAATTTTAACTTTTCTACTAATACATTTTTTTTAACTAAATATCTCTGGTCTTGTGGATCCATTTGAGTGCCGGTCAGCTCTGCTTCTTTATCTCCCTCCCGCTCCCTGAAGCTGGGGGTCTGGGGCTGGTGCACCTGGACACTGTTTGGTGAGTTACTTTATAACTTATTCTGGAGCACCCTGTCCTCCACTAACCATTTGAAATGAAAGGAGTTTGCATATGATTAAAACTGTGACTGAAGAATAGCAATTTCCATGTAAAAATTGAGTCCCTAAATAGAGGGTTTACTTTAAATTCAAAAGGAACATGCTTCCATTTCAAATGGAGGATATTTGAAATGTGGGAGGTGGATGTGGGAAAAAGTTCAAGAGCAGGATTTGGAAATTTGTCTCCTTTAAATGTCCACTCAATAAGGTATCTTGTAATTGCAGCTAAGTTACAGATTCTGAAATTAGATAACTTGAAATTTTAGGTTTCTTACCACTCCATATAAAACTATTCAGTACTGAATCCAGTTTCTTAATGTCATTATGTTTAATTAAAATAGGCAAGTTTGTTAATGGATAGATTAATTTAGGAAAGGTCAAAATCTTGAATAAAGCTATCTTTCCTTTTAGATTAAGAGGGGTATTATTCCATCTATGGCAAAGAGAAATTTATGACATTTTTCATCTTAAATACCTTACCGGTGCTAGTGTTCACAAATTCAAGCCATATGTTTACACGTAATGCACCGTGTTGCACCACAGCCAAAGGCCCTCATAAAACCCACATTTAACACCTGTAATGAATATCCACGAGCTAAAAAACATCTCTCAAGTTAATCGACTGAAGTATGTATTCATGATCGGTACTAAAATTTAGCTTCAAACGTGGAAATTGACCTATGGGTACAGCTTTAAATACATGATTGGGATGGCAAGAATCTGCTCTTAATGAGGAATTACCAGCTGTTTTCTTTCTAAAAACAGTACTCTTTATCTGACACTAATCACCTGACACTTGTTTCCCAGGTTCAACAAGTGTCTTAAACTCAAAAATATGTAATTTTTTGAATCAAATGTGTTAGATTCCATTAACATGTGCGTATAATTGTGTTAGCTGTACATTCTGTGTGCCAAAAGTAGCAGACCACACCAATTACAGTTCATCTGTGGCCATACTAATGTATATATACTGTATGATCTGAAAGGATTTTCAATCCCGAAAATAGTTGTCTTCTCCCACTAAGCCATGTAAAGATTTGCGAAAGCAGGTACAAACTTTAGCATCCATGGCTGTTCCAAACTGGAAAAAAACTGTCTGTATAAATCCTATAGCTGTCAAACTAAAAATATTATTTGGTTGTAGGGTTCAGCATGTTGTGTATGATGATCTTGGGACTCATTGCTACCAATGACAAAGTAAGGGGAAATTCTTAAAGACTTTAAAAACTAGGTGAAAAGCTGAGAGCAACGGTAATCATCGGATAGGTATTACTTGCTACGTTACTTCTTTGCCAGAAGTGGGCTACACCTTAATGATGATGGTGTGACTATTTTAGAAGAGGATGACTAGAAGGTTAGAGATTTGAAACAAGGCATGGGGAGAAGGGAACAGGGAATAATTACGTTATATTAAATAATTATATTAAGTTGTATTTTCCAACTGGTACCAGTATTAAAAGCATGCTAAAGAATGCAGGAGCCTGGTATATGGCCTATATGGTATAGCCATACTTTGTTTCAGAAAGAAAGAAGATATAAAAAAGGATAAGGGGAATACATTATTCCAAATATTGAGTATTTGTTGAAGATTGATCGTGCACCCCAAACAAAAACAAGGATAGAGTGCGGACGCTTAAGGACTGTGTGTGTGTATATATATATATATATATATATATATACACAGTATATATAAAATAAATTATGGTGAGAAATTAGAGGGCTGAAGCTGGGTCAAGCTTTTTACAGATAATAAAGGAATAGGTAAATTAATTTTAGGGCTATGCTATAGACCCCCCTCAAGTTAGCGATGAGGAAGAGGCTTGGTTTCTGTAGGAAAAAGAAAAGGCCTTGGACTCTTGCACCCTTTGCTAAAATTGTATACAGGGAGTGTTCTCTATTAATTGGTACTTTCTGGAAGAAAAAAAAAAAAGCTGTCAGTTTAGGGCAGTCTTGATAATGGGGATTTTATTTACAGATATTGTCTGGGGCAACAGTAGACTGCCAGAGCAATTACTAAAAACAAGTTTATACTTGTTACAAGACAATTTTATGTCACAGATTGTTGAAGGCCAGTTAGGAATCATGCTGTATCTAGTGATTTTTAACAACTCAAACCATTGAAAATGTGCAAGTACTGGAACACCTGCGTAACAGTGACCATCATATTCTCATTGAATGTTTGATGCAAAAAAAACAAGGTAAACAGATACTTGGACACTGTGGTAGCAGTAGATGTGATTTCCCTTTTGCCACAGGTTTTGATACTGTGGAGCATAAACCTCTGCATTCTAAACAAAGATATGTTAATAATGTTATCCAAGGTTCTACTTACTGCATCATAAAGATTAAATAATTTAAGTTTGACATGATCTGCCCTGCATAAAGTCATGATGATTACTACTTATAATGCCATTCTCCAGAACATAATCTTGAATATCACTTCAGATAAGTTGCGCTCCACAGATGTCAAACTTACAGGTCTATAATTAACCAGTTGAATTTGTAATCCATTAAAAAAAAAAAAAAAAAAAAAGGAGGCCTAGATAATGGAATTAAGCTATTCAAGTACTTGAAGGTGTATTCTACCAGGCCTTGGTGCATTGTTCACATTAAGCTTGATTTGATTAAAGTGTTCCCTGCCAAGGGGGTATTGAAATACTGACTCTTTTATTGCATATACAAAGAAAATAACAGATTAAACACATTTCCTGGCCTGGAGCCCAAGGATATTATACTCATTGTGATGTGCCTAACCAGTGGCACCACCAGTAAATATTTTTCTTGTCATTTAGTGTAATCAAAAATTATTTAAAAAATGGCATATTACATGCTAAAAATGAAACAGCACAAACAGTTTAATCCTTGATTAGACTTTCAGTTGGCTTTAATGTGGTAAAAAATGTACTTGCGCAGTATTGAATTCATTGTGGAGTTCATAACTTTGTAAAAGAAATGTATATATTGTGCAGGCTTCTACTTAACAGCATTGACTAAATACAACACAAGCTGACAGTTTAGTTTATTGAACAAAATGGATGAACAAGAAAAGTCTTACAATCCGTTGAGATATGGCGTTTTACTTAGAGAGCAAAATAATCCACTGTAAATATATTTGAACTGTTTTGGTTTTAAACTACATAATCTTGTGGTCTTCCCAGTTAAAGAAAGCAGCTTCTTGATAGAGCGACAGTGCCACTGCTGTGAAGGAGCTGCTGATTATAAATGAGCAGATGAGTTAGATAGCACGCTTTTCTTTAGACTTTCTTTCCTTTCACACGATGTAGACTTTATGTTATGCAGTTTTTTATATGTTTATTCTCTGAAAAATAATTCAGATAAAACATTTGGTCCAAATCCTGATGGTGGTATTCCAGAGCTGAGAGGATAGAATCTAAGATCGTGTATATTTGCCCCAAATATGCAGCATAAAGACAGATGCAATAAAAAGAAGACTCATCACTAGCACTGGAACTGGTCCGCTGAAAATACAAAAGGAAATATATTAAACATGTTTTCTGGGAAAGAATGGATAGAAAGAAGCATTTTTCATGAATAAACCACACTACTGCAAAATTCACTGGTGTGAAGCCAGATAACAGGTGGAAACACACCCTGTTAAACATTCTCTTAAAGATCTTCTGTGTAGGAGATAACCAATAAATGACAACCTGTTGTAAGGTGTATAAATATGGAAGAGGCTGGTCTAGTAGGACCAAGTTTTTGACCAAAAGAATACAAAGAATCTACAAACCCATGATAAAGCAAGAAAATGTATCTGTTTGGGAGAAAAGAGGCATGTTACTTTGTGTAGTATGGAGCAACTATGCATTTTTGGCCCAAAATCCAACCTATGTGAGCACAAACAGGTGATGTCATCTAAATGTTGTTATAGGATGTGCAAATATTAGAGCTGCACTATTCCTGTCATTGCTCACAGATTACCTGGCAGATTGGCATTTCTTCTTAAATGAGCAATGCCCCATATCTTACTAGAGAAATTGCCATGATTTTTCTTAAAGGGATTCTGTCATGATTTTTATGGTGTAATTTTTATTTCTAAATTACATTGTTTACACTGCAAAAATAATTCACTCTATCATATAAAATTTCATCCCTAACCAACAAGTGTATTTTTTTTTTTAGTTGTAATATTGGCGTGAAGGCAGCCATTTCAGGTAATTTTGCCTGGCCATTTGCTTTCAGAATTACCCAGCACTTAAAGGATGGAACAGCTTTCTGGCAGGCTGTTCCTTCTACTCAATGTAACTGAATGTGTTGCAGTGGGACCTGGATTTTACTATTGAGTGTTTTTCTTAGATCTACCAGGCAGCTGTTATCTTTCGTTAGGGAGCTGCTATCTGGTTACATTCCCATTGTTCTGTTATGCTGCTGGGGGGAAAGGGAGGGGGTGATATGACTCCAACTTGCAGTAAAGAGTGACTGAAGTTTATCAGAGCACAAGTCACATCACTGGGGGGCAGCTGGGAAATGGCCAATATGTCTAGCCCCATGTCAGATTTCAAAATTAAGTATAAAATAATCTGTTTGCTCTTTTGAGTAATGGATTTCAGTGCAGAAGTCTGCTGGAGCACCACTATTAACTGATGCGTTTTGAAAAAAACATGTTTTCCCAGGACTTAAGAAAGGTATTTTACTTAGATTACAACGGGCTGTTTAAGTTGACAGTATTCTCCATACATTGTGGAGGTTCAGCTGAAGATCAGTGAGCTAGAGTTGTGTTTCTAAATCTTGAACAACGTCCCTGTTGAACAGTCCCAAAATTATTTTGTTATGTGGCAGATGAGATTTAATGTAAGGTTATTAATTTGGAGTTTTAAAGTGCAAGCCACTTAATATGATTAATTACATATATTAACAGTATTCACTTAGCTAGATTTATTTAGCTTCAGCCACCCGTGGTCATACAAGCAACTGATGAAAAAGCAAGTTCCTGATTGCACATGGTTTTTAAGCAATCCATTGTCCAGGCTTGCTGCAGAATGATATTTAAAAACAATAAGTTTTTCCCCCACAAGCAGCATTTTGCAGAAAAACCTGGCAATCTTAATTTTTGTCAAAACCCCATTTTCGGAGATAAATGGGTTTAATAATTTTGCTCTGCACCAAGCCAGAGCAGTGAATTGCTAAAAAAAACCTGCAAGATCAGGAACAATTTTTCATCAACTGGTTCCCCGACCATGGGTGGTTGAAGATAAGAAAAGATGTTCTTTAGAGTGAGGAAGGAAGTTTAAGAAGTCTAATAAGTAATTAAATGAAAAAATACTAGTAAACTTTCATCATATTTTAATTATTCCACATTTGAGATTTTTTTAATAAATGCCTTGCTAATAACCACATGCAGAATGAGGAGATCTGGCAGGCCACTAAGATTTTATTTTATTGGTTTTATTAATTCCTAAGCATGTTGGAAATGTATGCTTCCAGACAAGACCAGTACCCTATATGTGGGGGGTAGTCTACCAATGGGGGGGGGGGATTTGCTTGGTTGCAAATCTGTGAACTGGTCTGCTTTACTGTTGCTTAGATCTATGCAACTATACAGTTCCATGAACCACTGAAAATGGGTTACATTATACAGAAAACCATTATCTAGAAATCTTCTTTCATAACATGATTTCTTTTTTTTCTGTAACAACCTAACAGCATTTTGTTCTTGAGCTAGCATAAATCTATATTTGCTGCAAAAAAAATAAAAATTGCATTTTTAATAAAAATTGCTTTTTAATGGGCATAAGGTACTGTGATCATATTACAGAAAGACCTTTTTTCCAGAAAACCACAGGTAAGCATTCTGGGAAAAATGGGCACATCTGTATATGAATTTCTGTTGTCATTGCTATTTCTTATGGACTACTTCTACATTACTGCCCTACAGATATCCATGTATCCAGAGAAACAAAAGCACACAGGGCATTTACACACACACATATATATATATATATATATCTCAATTTATTTTACGCTTTAAAACTTACACTTTAAGACCAGGTGAATCCTCAGTGTAAAATCGCCACATGCCTCCTGTACCTGCTGATGTGGTACGTCCTGCACTCCTTGTGCTACTGCTTGCATTTTTTCTTAATTAAAATACAAAAAGTATTTATTAGGAGTAATACATTTTTTAATACATGATTTATAAACATCCCTTGATTTCTTTGTCTTACCAACAGCACATGAGGAAATTACCGGCATTTTTGCCCTTGAGGCTTTAGCAGAGCAAAAGCCAGCACCAAAATGGCTAAAACAACCCCTATGAATTCAAATATTGATGTGGTTTGCTATGTTTCTAGCAGGCGTAACCTGAGAAAGAATAGGATTTGTCACCAGGCTGTTACATTATGAACAGTGTATGACTATTGCTAGTGTTCAGCATGTGGTGGAAAAGGTTTAGTACAAATTTATGGGAGCAAGTTTATCATTAAAAGGGTAATTTGTGCAAAAAAAGATCTTTCCAAAAGAAGTAAACTTTCCAATACACTCTTTGTGGCAGATTTGTGGTAAATGTATATCTTAATAAAGGCTCGACTGTTTTTACAATTCAAACGATTTCCAAGCTACTGAATCAATCTATATGGTATGTCTTAATGTAGGTTTGATTTTTCAGCAGTATGTCCCAGTCTAGAAACAACTGTATTTGTTGTGTACTTATACCAGGCTTCCAATTGGTGGAGGGGGGTAAAAAAACCAGTCACCCAAAAACAACTTCTCTTAAATAGAAAAGGTGTTTACAAGTTATCTTAAAAGGATTAAGAATAGAGATGGGACATTTACCATGCTGAGGAATTTGGACTAACCACACATTTTAATGTTTTTGTAATCTTTTGATTATCTTTAGGGATTTTAGCTGATAAAATAGAATAGACCAAGCAAATAAGCAAGTGAATATTTTTACATAATAAACCTTTAGATTATACAATACCTTTGTCTGACGGTAGAACCTGCAGTTCTGGGTGCGACAGCTTTACTTGGTGATCGTCCAGATGCAGCAACATTGGTAGCGCTAGCTGCTGGTCCAGGCTAAAGACAAACACAATTTAATGATTAAGAACAAAAATACAATGCAGAAACATTTTAAGATGACCAAATTAATTATTTTATCACATTAAATAAAAGTGGATTCTACAGCTGCCTTGCCAGAACACTTCAATTTCATCTAAATACTGTAACAGATTTCAAAGAGGCAGCTGGTTCAAGAGATATTACAAGTGAGAGGTGACGCACGCAGTAACATTCTGAAAATGACCAGATTGTTCTACGGTTATGACGTGGCACCATCACAGCCACTAGAAAACGGAAAAAGTGTTAACATTTATGTATTTGATGAAATTAGTAATTGCCCATCATAAATGTTTAAAAAAAATTAGCCTGACTCCTGAAAATGTTCAATTGATACATACGCCCCACAAATGCGTTTTGTAGTTCGGTTCTCAATAAAACGATCAGCCTCTTCCATAAAAACTCACGTGTATAGCATTTTAAATATATGACACGAGGAAACAATCGCACAAGTAACTTCCACATTCGTTAGAAATCGTTTACTTACCATTGTGATCTATGTACGGGTTTACAGCAACTCCACTCAACAGCTCGACTCACTGAACACCACGCTAAAAAACCTCAGCGTTTAGAAGCCAAGATCGACGTAGCATTAGTTGCTGGCCAATCATGTAGTACGTGTCATCATTTCCGCTTGAGAGCCTTTCCCCTCGGTAGTGTAGGACACGTCATCAAGGTGTCGCAAGAACTGCCTGTTTAAAAATTCTATAATTTTTTAAAAACGTTTTTTGCGTAACGTCTAAGCCAAAATCGAAACAGGACCCGATGAAAGGGACATCTAACATGCATCGGGACACAATACTTAGAAACGGGCAAGCGCTAAGAACAGCTTAAAATGGCTGCATTGCAGACGTGTCCTGCGCTGACCGGTCAGGAAGTATATTTGCGCGTCAACACAGTTGTTAATAAAAAAAAAAAAAAAAAATTATACAGGTTGTTCATTTGCGTGACATATTTTATTTTATCTATTGGTTTGAGTTTCTACATATCGGAAGTTATGTCAATGCGCCCTCAAACTGTAAATTAAGTTTGGGGGAGATGACAAATTCGCTCTGTGTTTAGCAGTGGGAGTGTCTTTTATTAAACTTGGTGCAGAAGCAACTTGCAGGGTTGGTCATTGAGCTATCGTGCTCATCTTAAATCTATGAGGATCGGATTTTAAGAAGATATGAGACCTTCGGTTCTGTTTGTTCATCCAGACCTCGGCATTGGAGGCGCTGAGAGACTGGTGGTGGACGCTGCTTTAGCATTAAAGTCTCGAGGTTGCCATGTTCAGGTGTGGACGAGTCACTACGACCCTAATCACTGCTTTTCAGAGACTCGGAATTCCGGTATTCCCATACGATGTTGTGGAGACTGGCTTCCCCGGAGCTTGCTCGGTAGATGCCATGCACTCTGCGCCTACATACGCATGATCTTCCTGGCACTGTATATTGTATTTCTTAGTGGGGAACAATTCGATGTAGTTTTTTGTGATCAGGTGAGTACCTTGTGTAACCGGAAGTCCACAATCTGTCTGAAATCTATCTGAAGCAATCCAGTTTTTCCCTAGATTATACAGTTAAAACTTGCTATTAGCAGTCACTGTCCTTAGGAACCTTCCATCAGAGTTTTCAGTTGCATGACAAAGCATTATTTATACTATATGAAGATGGTTAAAGGGACTTTAGTGGAAGTCTTTTTACACCATAGTTAAAGTTTCCCAAAAAAATTATTCAAAATCCTATTTTATCACGTTAGTCTAGCAAAATGAACAATACACTATTTAAATTATTTGAATCTTGTTTCCTTCAGTCTGGGAATTCAAAATGATAGCAAGCAGACAGCAGCCATTTTGTGGACACTTTTTTAAAGGACCAGTAACATCAAAAAAATTAAAAAAAAAATTGTTAGTACACATCAAAAAAAAAAAAACCCCAACACAAATTATACTTTAAAATCACAAAGCCTTTATTAAGAAATAAGAAACCACTTCCTGTCCTGTACAGAAAGGGCGACCATCGATGCTGCTGGGCTCGATTTCTCCTCCCTGGCTACTCTACTGACGGTGTGTGAAGGAGCAAGATGGATGCCTCATGCCTGCGATGCAGTGACTGCCCGGGCCCCCTCCTCCTCCTGCACTATAGATGAGAAGCAGCCGCCGCTGCCAACATTGATTTACCGCTTCCTCAAGTGTCCAGGTGAGCGCTTCTCATCTATAGTGCAGGAGGAGGAGGGGGCCCGGGCAGTCACTGCATCCATCTTGCTCCTTCACACGCTGTCAGTAGAGTAGCCAGGGAGGAGAAATCGAGCCCAGCAGCATCGATGGTCGCCCTTTCACATTTTCTGTACAGGGCAGGAAGTGCAGTTTCTGTAAGTTATTTTTGTGATTTTAAAGTATAATTTGTGTTTTTTTTAAAAATTTTTTGATGTTACAGCTCCTTTAAGGAAAGAATCTTGTTTGTGCATCAGAATGGGGGACCAGATGTCCATCCCCCATGCACTGGTTACACAATTAAATGGAAATGAGAACGGGAAATTGTGGGGAGAGCAGTAACATCTAGGAAGTGCTGAATGGAAAGTGAAAGTAAATTTTCTGCCCAGCCTCTATGCCCAGGGCATAGAGGAGGGGCAGAGAATATTTGATTGACAGCTGAGATTTTTAAATGAATTTACAACAGCTATGAATGCTTTAATAAAAAAGGACTGTTATTATACAGCTTTTTGTGTCTTGGTGACAGGTCCATATGCTGCATTTTTTATAGAGCAAGGATTAATTCATATTTAGTTCTAAAGTCCCCTCCGCCTTGGTCTGATAAAACTCCATTTCTCTGGTGTAATTCAAGTTGTAGCAGATTGGGTTGCCACCTTTTCTGGAATAAAGTACTGCCCATCCTTTATATTTATCTTTTTTCCCTATTAATAACATTGGGATCAACCATAATTTTTACCGGCCAGGCCTGTAAAATACCAGCCAGGTGGCAACCCTGAGCAGATATTGTGGTGAGAATATCAAAAAAAAAAAAAATGGACTGGTAACAAGGTAACTGCTCTCGCTGATTTTGCTCCCATCTTTCTAAGCTGCTACCATGGATCTGCTTCAAGCAAATACCACATTTTGGCGAAGATATTTTCCTGTTTTAGGCAGAGTAGAAACTCAAACCTTACCATTTTGCCTTTCTTTCACAGAGCAGAACCACCTGCAAATTATAAGAATGCAGATCCACTGTAAATCGCTGCTTTCTGTGGTTCTTTTGACAGATCTGGCATAGGCCTGTGTGGGGGCTACAGCATGTGGATATTGTCGAGGAGATGAAAGTTTCACCTAGTGTAGCTCTATGCAGGCCAACGCTGGGCCTGTCAATGGAGCCACAGGAAGGAGCACATTACAGCGGATCTGCTTTCCTGCCTGCCTAGAAAATTCAGGTGCAGTAGCCAGTGTGTGCCCTTGCCCCTAGGGTAATGACTGAAGCTGCACTTTGTTTCCCATGGGTTCTCCATTATGCACACAAACCTATGTTTTTAAAATAATAAGCAATAGGAAAATAAATATAACTGTACATAATTTTTTTTTAAAAAAAAAATGGTCATACCTTAGTGATACCTTTAATTTAGATTTAAAAAAGTACTCTAATTTTGATGTATCCAGATTTATGGATTCTAATTTAGTACAGTCACTGTCTTAAATGCACCTGTGTGTGACATATGATCTGGGGATGCACCAACTGATCTACATCATGTGTATAATGAGCAAGCTAGGGGATTTGATGATTATGCATTTGCATGTGCCCCGACATGGCTGCATGTGCTGGGAGCTTTTGATATTGTTTCCCCAAACTGGAATGTGGGCTCCGTTAGCCTGTACCTCAGCTGTATTTCAGCAGCACAAATTCAGCAGTAGAGAAATTACTCTGACTTGGGGTGCTTGTGGCTGGTACAGATCGCACAAAGCATGCTTATTGCGATAAGCAATGTCAGTTAGAGCTATTTTCTTTCCATTAATCTGCCAGATTGAAAGACTTTGAATTTAAAACTTGATAATATAATTGCACCTCATCAGGCTGAAAAGCAGCAACATCACTGCTAGAGTCCTCAAGTCCACTCCTGGTGAGATTCATTTTCTTTTCCTGGGAGTAGGCCATGGAACTAGAGATAAATAGCAGATCTTTGCTTTTGGTTTTAGCTTGTAGGTGACTGTTTAAATGTAATTGCTGATTACTTCATACCCAGGGCTGGTGCTCCTGTTTGCTGAAAAATGCATTGGCTCAGAGTACTTCTGTAAGAGCACTACTCACAAACTTCTTCTGCACAGTAGAATGGAAAGCCAGCATGCTTCTGAATTCAGCTTTTCATGCAAGGCAGCTGTTTTGGACTTGAAATAAAGTGAATGTACACTTTAAAAAGCACACATATATAAATAATGTTATGCAGCTGAAATGTTATTCAAAGTCTTTGTTTAATAAATGCTTAATGTTTTGTTTTTATCCTAGGTGTCAGCTTGCATTCCTTTTTTTAAACTGGCCAGAAATTCAAAGAAAGTACTTTTTTATTGCCATTTTCCAGATCAGCTTCTAACTCAGAGGCTGTCGTGGATTAAAAGGATGTACAGAGCCCCAATTGATTGGTTAGAAGAAAAAACTACTGGGATGGCTGACTGCATTCTCGTCAACAGCTATTTTACTGCTGCTGTTTTCAAAAAAACATTTACTTCATTAGCTTACATAGAGCCAACTGTTCTTTATCCATCTTTAAACGTGAGCAACTTTGTATCAACAGTGTTTGAAGATATAAGTGACCTTTTTCCTGTGAAAAGACAACATATATTTCTTTCAATCAATCGATTTGAAAGAAAGAAAAATCTTAATCTTGCTCTGGAATCGATGTTTGAGCTTCGTAAGAGACTTAGCTTGTTGGAATGGGAACGTGTCCATCTTGTATTAGCTGGAGGCTATGACGAGAGAGTATTGGAAAATGTAGAACATTATCAAGAACTCAAAGACAATGCTGCCAAATACGACATTTGTAACCATGTTACATTTTTAAGATCCTTTTCTGATGAACAAAAACGTAATCTACTCCATAGAGCCATATGTGTTCTTTATACACCAAGCAATGAACATTTCGGAATAGTTCCTATAGAGGCTATGTACATGCACTGTCCAGTCGTAGCTGTTAATTCGGGTGGTCCCTTGGAATCTGTTGAAAATAACGTAACAGGATTTTTGTGCAGTCCAAACCCAAAGGAGTTTGCTGATGCAATGGAAAAGTTTGTGAAAAACCCTGATCTTAAAAACAGAATGGGGGAATCTGGACATTTACGAGTTAAGAACAAATTCTCCACTGAAGCATTTTCGGATGAGATATATGCCCATGTTTGCAAATTAACCAATTAAAATGTTATACCTAGGCAAATTCTGCTAATGTCTGTTCTAGTTTACTCCAGGCCATTCTGTTTGAATGAATAAATATTATGTTTAAATCCATGTACATATGTTAAATATTTGCACCTTTCTTTCTGTCTAACTTGCTTTGGAGAGTAATACTTGGGTCTGGTGAGTTGCGTGCTATACTGTGTCAAGCCTGTTTTCCTTATAATGTGTAATTTCTTACTCTTAAATTATTAAAATGTTATATGGCAGAGAGCTAAATCACTTTAATGTTGCTGGTTAGGTGTCAAGAAAGGATTGTGATTTGTTGCTCTTTCATTTTCAGTTGTGACTTCTAAAAGTGGGTCTTTTAATTAGGTGAATGCTGAGGGGTCCTGGTTCAAGTATTTTCAGTGAAAGTGCAAAACAGGTAATTTGGATTAGAGTAAATTCATCCCCCCCAGATTAAAGATTTCACCAATCAGTTGTCACTCCTCCCGACATTTCACAAATGCTAAGTTTGTATTGCCCTACAGATCTTACTTGGTTTAAAATGTAAAACTGAGGATGCTTCCTTTATCGCAGCAGGCATTTTTCCCCCCACACAGTGTGACAAAGATGGCCACACAATTTTTCCTTCTTGCTGCCTTGGCTAAGGCACCTAGAAGTTAGAGAAGAGGGCGCACACCCTTAAAAATATAATGTCAGGTGCTAATCAATAGGGAGGCTCCCCATGTGGGTCTCCAAATCTAACATGTAACTAATCAAGAAAGGATTGCACACTCAATTTACAAAAATTATATAATATATTTATTACAAAGGGCAGGGGTGCCCAAACTTTTTGCAACGAGGGCCAGATTTGGTGAGAATGTGTAGGGGCTGACCATTCAGGAATCGAGTAATCGTAGCAGTAATATTTGGGCTCATTAGTGAAATGATCTGCCACTTGGTCTATACTGCTGCCTGTGTGCGGATGGTGTTGGCAATAGACACGTACTGGAACTTAGTGACGCCATACTTCTTTAGTTTACTGTACTGGCACGTCAGTACGTCTATTGACACCTTTAGCCCTAAAGAAGTATGCGAGAGTGGCACGTCACCACGTTCCAGTAAGTCTCTATTGCTAACACCTTCAGCACACAGGCAGTAGTGTAGACCAAGTAGCAGATCATTTCACTTATGTGCCCTAATATTACTGCTATGGGATTCCTGATCACACTGTGCTGGGGGGCCTCATTATTATTAATTTCATGACGGAGGCAGAGGGCCGGTGTAAACTTGGAAACGGCTGCAATTGGTCCCGGGCCGCACTTTGGACATGCCTGACATAGGGAAAAAAAGAAAAATTTACAAAAAAATGTTATGTAAATTTTTCTTTTTTTCCTTTCTCTGGCTAAGGCACCGTCTGTGTATTTGCAAATCTTGACTTGGATTTTTCTGTGCAGAATACCAGTCTTCGCCTTGTCCAGACTGCTGCATTAAGGGAAATTTACATTGCACAAGTAATGGAACAGCAGTGCTGCAGACTTCAGTGCAAGTAGGCTAATACGATTTATCTTTTTTGGGGTTGCATTGTCCTTTAAGCATAGGTGTACTAAAATACACATTATGATATGCATTATCATTTTCCTTAGCTTTAACATTTTTGTTCAAATTTATCATATATAAATTCTTTATTCTATTTTTTATAATGACATTGGTAAAGAAAGAGTTTCTTTATATTAAGTTTTACTGCGTTATAGAAAATACACCTGTTCTAATAAACTTTTCAATAGTTTTTTTTATATGGCTTTACATTCTTGTCATTCCAGCTTAGTCTTATTTCCATCTGAAAATGTAATCTGTTTGTCAATAAGCCAGTTTGTTTTTTGGCCTATTGGTAGGGTTGCCACCTTCTGTCCCGTGGAACTCCAGGCAGGGGGTGAAGCTGCGGCGTAATGGGGGCAGGTCATGACATCAGGGGCAGAGCTATGATGTGGCAGCCAATCGCCACTTCAGTCATAGGAAATCCTAATCTGGAAACTGTGCAGGCAAGTCTGCTTTTTCATTCTACTGTGCATGCGCCTGCCTGAGAAATTTGAAGAAAGAAGAAACAGGAAGAGGAGCGCTCTGTGGTGCTCGCTGGAATAACCCTGGGTCGGTGCAGTTTTCTGCTGATAGGAGCACCGGCCCGGGGTTTCAGGTAAGTAAATACATTCACTTGGGGCTGCCTAACATTTGGCACCCCAAGTGCTAAACGACTGTCCTTCTTTCATAAACCATGGTGTTTAAACTTTTATTTTTTTTAATAAATATAATTAGAAGTATATATTTTATTAGCAATGGTGAAGGTCTGCAGTTTCATCTGTTTTAAAATGGCAGATTATAAAAATCAGTGTGGTAGGGTTATTTGCAATAAACAAACTTTTGCATTTGCAAACATATTTCATAGGCTGATTTGCAGTCATAATAGGGACAATTTATGAATAATTCTGATGTATGTACAAAAAAAAAATCACAATCGTGATATGACCGTAATATATATATATATTTTTAATCTAGTGTGGTTTTATTCAATAAGCTAAACACTGACCAAAATGGTCAGCCAATTTGACCAAGTTTTAAACAGACATTGTATGCAAGCCTCATGAATTCAACATATATGACCCATCACTCAGAAGTCAATCCATAAGATCCCAGGGTGAATGGCACATTGTTACATATAGATATTGGAAAACATCTCTTTTATGCAGAGAAATGTGAAACAAATCAAATCTGTCTCTATTTGCAACAAAGAATGACAGTCAAGTTAACTGTATGCTATAATTTTTACAAACAGTGATAATCCCGAAAACAATATTTAAATGCCTGTTCCCTGTGATCAATTTAGCTGCACTGATAAGACATGGTGCCAGTTTTATCAAGAGGTAGAGATAGTCACCGCTCTGTAAATTTTTACTGGCACTTTAGTATGTAACAATTTCTATTCATTCCAGTGTGGAAAATATTTTCCAAATCCTTACTCCAGCATATGAACATGTGTCAGGGTGCTACATATTGACAGGAGAAAGCACTCCGTGCTTTTGTTGAGCACTATTGCTCCACAGAACAATATGGTAGTGTAGTGGAGGGTTCAAAGCAATTGAACACATTCTGACAAGTTGGCACAGCTTTCAAGGTTGATAAATGTATCGGATTGTTAAAAAAAAAAAGTTAAGATATACAGGAGATAACAGATTTCTACAGTTCTAATATTTGATACATCAGCCCAATAATATAATAGCATGTCGAAGCAAAATAAATCCTGAAAGCTACTAGGTTAGCCAACGCTTTTACCTGTATTATTTCTTAATATAGAGCAAAATATTATACTGTAAATATCAAGTAAAACATAAAAACAAGCAAATACAAACAATAGAAGGGAGACAGCACATTTCCAGTGCCACCCGTTTGGGCTATCTTCCTGAAAAAAAAATGCTATGTAGCTATCAGCATGATGCCAATTCTCAAAGTATTCAGCACATAGACTATTCAGTTTGTTAACTGACCGAAAAGAATTGTGTAGATGGAAGCAATCCCAGCAGTACAGGCACGGTTTTCATATTTGCTGCAAACTACTGCAAGTTAGCCACACCTACTTGTTGCATGTGAAAATAAAAAGCACTCACAGTTGCTGCCAATGTATGTTTTATATTTTGCCAGAAACCACATTGAGCATGTTTCAGGGGTCAGTATAAATGAAAAGTCAAACTTCTCCCTTGATGTAGTGTAATAAAACAAATTTAATGTTTCCTGTTCTATGGAAAAATGCTTGCCAAATACATTAAGTTCAGGTTCAAATGATGCTGTGTACACATATTTATTATTTTTGTCTATTGGTTTTGAAGGGTAATTCCAGTCTGGGTCACAATAACATGGCTCCTGTAATTTATACTTTGAGCTTCCTCTCAGTACACAGTATTATGCAAGGTTCTGGTTCATACAACAGAGACTCTGTACTGTATGTGTCCTCACCCCACATAGAATGTGTTTATCTTTAAAGAAAGCATTTACTCACCAAGACCGTTTCAAATTAAATGGGGGAAGATATTCAGCAATCTGCAAAATAATTTGTAAGAAATTTATGGATATATAGGAAATGGGAGGGATATGATCAGGCTCCCAATTACAGGTTGACTGCGATGCTGCTTGATTGATTGATTCAGCATGTGTAGTGTAGTGGTAAAAAGAAAAGCTTTTCCAAGATGGGCTTCAGAATCTCACCAGGTGGCCACTGAAGCATGGCCCACATGATTCTACCTTCACCAGTGGTCTTTACGAAACTACACTTCAAGGGATACTGTCATGGGAAAAAATAAATTATTTCAAAAGCTATTAATGGTGCTGCTCCAGCAGAATTCTGTACTGAAATCCATTTCTCAAAAGAGCAAACAGATTTTTTTTTATATTTAATTTTGGAATCTGACATGGGGCTAGACATATTGTCAGTTTTCCAGCTGCCCCAGTCATGTGACTTGGGCTCTGATAAACTTCAGTCACTCTTTAGTGCAAGTTGGAGTGATAGCAACCCCCCCAGCAGCCTAACAACAGAACAATGGGAAGGTAACCAGATAACAGCTATTGTACAGACATTAAAGCGCCGGCACTCATCTGCTCCTGACCCGTGGGTCCAGCAAGCCCCGGTGCATCAACGTATATCACGTCCCCGACTCCAGACAGGCTTCATGCAATTGTACAACATTGGTACGGGGCACACAGTGGCCAGACTAATTAAAACTTGAAAGGTTTATTGAAAATCCATTAAAATCAAAACATGTGGTATGGGTATAGCATTACTCCCAACACTTGACGCGTTCCGTGGCAACTCGCCACTTCCTCAGAAGCATCTGAGGAAGTGGCGAGTTGCCACGAAACGCGCCATTAACGCATGGATTAATGGATTTTCAATAAACCTTTCAAGTTTTAATTAGTCCGGCCACTGTGTGCTCCGTACCAATGTTGTACAACCAGATAACAGCTGCCGTAGATATAAGAACAGCACTGTAGATATAAGAACATCCTGCCAGAAAGCAGTTCCATCCTAAAGTGCTGGCTCTTTCTGAAAACACGTGACCAGGCAAAATGACCTGAGATGGCCGCCTACAAACTAATATTACAACTAAAAGAATACACTTGCTGATTCAGGAATAAAATGAATTATTTGCAGTTTAAACAGTGCAATTTAGAAATAAAAACGACATCACAAAAATCATGACAAAATCCCTTTAACCAACATTGGGACTGTTACTTAATTAGTACATGGGACAAGTCCATTTTGTGCAAATCCTTTATATCGTACCCCACTGTTTTGTAAACCAAATCCAATAGAAGTATGCCATTTAATACAAAAAAAACTATACATTACGAGCTGGGTACAGTAAAGTTATCAATTACACTGCAAGAACTTGCACAAATGTTTTGTCACTTAAACGCTACCCACACATGTAAGATCTTCTTGCTTAGCAAAAGTCATCAAAGGAGCGTCTCTTTACCCGATTTGGCGCCAACTAAATTAGGATGAATGGATTGACTGGCTCCCAGGACAATGATTATAATGAGGACCTTCATTGAACAACAACAGGTAAAGGACCAAATTAATGTGTGATTAGGACCCAATACATGGATAAGCTGCCAACTCTGAAGGGGCCCAGTGGCCAGCTTCTATCTGCTGAGTATGGCCAGCTTAATCCAAATATTATCAAGGTGGCTGTTAATGGAAACTGTGTAAGAACTATTTTAAATGTGTAATTGATACACAACCCCAAAGGTCTAGTTACATTTAAAAAGCTGTTTAAGAGGTAACACCATAATCTGACAAAGGGTGTCGCAGACCCCCAGAAACATTGTTCACCGTGTTTTCTAGCAAACCTACATCATTGCAGCAACTGTGAGTACTGAGGCTATTTTTTCTGCTTGCATAACTGGCTTTTTTGCCCCACATTTATTCATTTCCATGCCCTTCAAATCAATAATAATAATGCATTGCATGAATGTGGAATATCAACTGTACATAAATATACTTGTAGTCTAAAAGCATACTATTAAAGCATATCACTTTGGCATTTCAACAGAAGACTGGATTCTGTTTTCAAGTTTTGGACATTTGTCTTATGTTATGACAGATTATGATTCTCCAAGTATTTTAAATGACAATTATGACAAAACAAATGTCCATCTAGAGGATAACATCGGTGGTCATCTTCATTGTTCAATTCCAAAGCGCAGCACTGTCAAAAGAAAAAAAATATATACTTACAGCTATATAATATGTATATTTGTCCCACAAACTACTCAATATAAAAGAAAACTCACAAATCAAATATTAGTATAAGAACTCAAATTAATAAAAGACAAAAGTAAAGAACAATATTGAGTCCAATGTATGCACCTTTGTAATTAAATTATTTACAACTGTGTTTCAAACTCTCCCTCACTTTTCTTAATACTTTTTTTTTTAAACATGTTTCACTGGTAAGCGTTTTCATTTGCTGGTTAAAGGCACTTGTCAATGATTTCCTGTCATTTGTTGAGTAATGGAGCAGTGGCATAACTTAACTTTCTTAATCCACCATGGATCATATGCTGTGAATGCAAGCAGGAAGGAGTGTGCAATTTCTTACCAGGCCACCGTCTCCCCAAACCCCCTCCACCAATGCGGGTGCAAGTCTGTTTCTACAAAGTTATATCACTGGTATGGTTCGTTAGAGATCTGATTATAAATATATGGCAACATCTGCTTAAGTGAATGATGGGAAATGGTCTGTAACTTACACGAATATATAAATACTTGAGATGATTAAAGGTATTCTACAAGCTTTTTTTACTCATCCTTTAGGGTCCTCATAAGTTACACAGATATAGTTAATTTGGATTGAAAATCCATCAAGTTCTTTACGTCTCATATTGGTTACTGGTTGTTTTTGTATGCTTTCTTTATTAGATCTTTAGTAGAATCAACAAGAGAGGCTTGACAATGACAGTGATAAAATAGGGTAAAAGTGTGTAAAAGCAGACTGTAAACAGCAATGGGCACCATAGATGGGCAAACTAACCAAATAAGACACTGTTAAAACTCCAACAGAAAAAAACAGCTATTTATCTAATTCAAATGGCCCTTTATCATTTTTATGTTTTCTACAAGGTCGTAGTAACAGATTTCTATTTGTTCATTTATAATAAACATATGCCTTGCTGTTTAGGGTTGTTGAGAAGGTACCAGACATACCTGTTAATGGTAAAAAAAGTCTTTGGCAAAATGCTCCAAATGCATTTTATTGATCAAAATGCTCCCACACCTAGAAACATTATTTTCAAATAGCCTGTGTGTCAGAGGCAAGTCTATATATAGCCCCAAAATCTTCAGGTGTAATTGCACTGCACTGCCCCAGTGTGTGTGTGTGTTTGGTAGATGCATCACTATGGGTAGGACTACACAGACGTTTTCGGCGCAATCCGACACGCTGCAACAAATCGCACACGGCGTAAATTAGGTAAGAGATAGAAATGTCGGATGAAGTCGCAGCGTGCATCGTCTGCATCCGACAGTCGTGTCGCGTCGGATCAACAATGAGACTGCTCCATTGCTATTAAGAGAAATTCCAAGTTCCCTTTCATTTAGCGAAGGGATTCAAGACCTGTGTTTGGTAAGATATTAATGATGTATATCCTATAATACAAGTGGCAAAATAGAGTTACACATAGATTCTGGAGAATAAATCCAGTTTTTTGAATAAGATGTGCAAGCAAAAAAATTATAAATGTTTTGGATGTTTATGTAATAAAAGACAGTTTGCCAAGTGACGGGAACCCTATAGCAACCAAACAGCATGTAGCTTTTACTGGTCACCTACTTAAATACTTAAAAGCAAACATCTTTTGGTTGCTATGGGTTACTGCTACTGGGCAAAATCAGTGCCTTTTATTACATTTGGGGGGTATAGGTTTTTTTTTCTTTTTGCATGTGTGTTAAGAAATTGTAGCATATAGCAAGGCCATTGTTAATTTCAGTTTTAGGTAACTGTAAGTTTGCAAATGATTGTTAATTTGAAGAGAATTCAAATATTTGCATCGGCTATTCCTTTATATTAAATATATTAGATTTATATACAGAGTATGTACTTTAATAAAAAATGAAGTTTGGCAGCGGTAGTCATATCAGGGTTTACATTAAGGTTTCATGGGGGGTAGTTAATAATTTCAGAAATTTAAAACCAAATATTATTAAATTTTGTTAATATCTCTGAATGGCTATACATTAGATTAAAAGGGCTAAAGCATTTGATCTAAAAAGAATATTCTCCTTCTATAGGATTAAAGTCTACAGGATTTAACATGTCATAATAAATTATGGGTGGCTAGCCATTATCATGTCATTCTCATTGCATACCTGAGGTTATCAGTTTGTATTCCTTAAAAACATTTCTTTAGAAATATGTAAAATGAATCTTGATAATTTTTGGAGATGTATAATACTACAGTGGTTTTTGGGCTTTGAGTTTTCAGTCTATGCACTAATAGGTGGATGCTTACTGGACAGGATAGAAGCAAATTAGAGTTTTTCTTCCAGTGTAGGAAATACATCATGTGACAAATTCTTTAATGCTGGAGCTCAGCAGCAACACTTTCTCATGTGGGGCTTCAAAATTGCTTCCAACTTATCTTGCCCATATAAATAAATATACATATTTTTTATAGATTTAATGTATTGCTTTAGCACAATTTAAAATGATTAACATATTATATGTGTTAAAGTAATATTTATATGAAATTCTGAATGAACCATAATATGTTGAATATCTTATATTGACCATGTATAATACAGGAATTAATCATGATAAGTCTACCTACCTCACAACGGTAACAGTCTATATGGTAATCTTTATCCATGGACACTACACGGATGGTTTCATCTGTGCCCTTATGGATACAAATAGTAAAAACGTATTCATTAAATCAATACTTAACACAATAACACAAAATCACTTAACAAAAATTCTCTAGAAAATAAGTATTAAGAAGTCCAATAGGAAAACTTGCAATAAGACAGCTATACAATGCTAAAATGTAATAAATATTAATAAGAGACTGGAAGATGAATAGCAGAGGTCCTCAACAGAAAGTTTAAAGTAACAATAAAATTGTATCCTCAGAGCAACTGATCTTTGGTAGCTTCTTTAAAAGAGGCAGAAAGCGACATATAATTTAAAAAAAACAATTAGAGATGCATTAATCCATAATACTGTATCATACACAGTACAAAAATTTGGCCAAAACCTAAACCAAATTCAAACCATATTTTGCATATTTAAATTTAATAGAAATACAAAAAACAAATTGCGAACAAGCAATGGTCACATTCAGTAGAGCAGGATTTTCAAATCAAATTAAGTTTTCTGCTGAACCAAATCCTAAGAATTCAGCATGTTTGTTGTATACATCCACCTATTTTACAGCACTGTCCATTTAATAATTTAGATAAAGACCACTGATCATTCTTACGAATGTAGTTCCAGACTCATGTCAGAAAATAAAAAAAATATATTACCCAAAAACTATATCTCGCCATATAAATTAATTAATCAATCAATCACCACTAATATAATTAACATAGTTTTCAGGTGTATATAACTTTGAGAGCATATAGGAAAGCAGAGTTTCTTGCCTGCAGAAAATGCAGAAATTATTACCTCAGATGGTAGAATTGGAAGACTGCATACGGCACATTTTGGAGCTAAAATCCTGTATAGATGCAGAAAACACAGTTCAAAATGTACTCCAAATCAGAGAAACCAATTAAATGACATGTTAATTTACAGAATGGATATTTTCCATGTATTATGAAGTCAAAGTCAGGGATATAATTTATTTGGAGGAAAAAAATAATCAAATGGATTTCTGCCACAAAAATGTCTTAAGACAAATCCTATCAGTAAGCACATATAAATGGAAGAATGCCGAATTGGTGACAACAATAAAGGATAAAGAAAGAAGTGAATAATTAATAGGGCCCCTGCAGAGGTTCCAACTGATCAACCACACTACCCACCAACACAAACCTAGGCACACTACCCTGTACCTGATTATAAAAGCAAAGAAGTGCAGAATGGTTTGGGCCATTTCTTCTGTCCATGGCTCTCTTGAGCAATCACTGACCAGGAGCATGTGCAGTTGTAGCCAGGATTATATTGGCATCTACTGTGCATATTCATATTCGGTCAACAACACCAGGATGCCATGGTCAGGAAGAGAAAAAGGCAAATATGAAGACCACCAACCTTGCAGCGTGACTCTGATTTTATGATCAGGTGCCAACAAGTGGGGCTGTAGCTGAAGTGTGGGTGGTGCTCAAATCTCAAAGAGTAACAAAAGCTTAAAGGAGACATGAAGTGGTAGGAGAAATAAATAAGCGTTTAGAGGCATTGATGGTAAATAAGATGCAGGGTAAGATGAGAAATAAAGAGCAAGGGAAACACCAGGCAACCCTTGTATCCATGCTGATCACCCCTTTGCTGCAATGCTGACTCTAGTGATTACAGAATAAAGCTTGAAAGCTATGTTCCCTCTAAGGTGTGCTTACAAATTTGAGGCCAGCACACAAAACAAATTGTGGTTCTCATGAAGAATTATTAATTCTGAACTGAGCACACAAGTTTTTAAAAACTGACACACAAGTTTAAAATATGCGCACATAAGACATTTTTTGTGCACATAACTGAGAAGGAATTTGAGGGAACATTGCTTGGAAGGATTACTGATCTAAAGCCTACAGTTCTACAGTGTGTCTGCTGCCAGCACCGGATTTCATTGACTGCCGCCCCTAGGCCGCGCGGTCCGACCAGGCGGCCGCACGGTCCTAGTGCCCACCTACACCTCCCCTTCCCAGCGCGCCGGTGCAGCTGCTGTAATTGAATGGGGATGCACACGTAATGCGGCTGGGCGGCATGCCGCCCCTATTTTTTTGCCGCTCTAGGCCCGGACCTATGCGGCCTTGCCGCAAATCCGGGCCGGTCTGCTGCTTTATTTCATGTCATAGCGCTCAGGTAGAAAGGACTTGACACTTAACTTGAAATGCATTCGTCCCTGATAGTGCCACCTAATACCTTTGATTGCTTCATTATATTGGCTATCCCCTGATGTGATGGCAAATACAACACTCATAAGTAGATTGAGATCTACAATGACCAACAGCACTGAAGGACTGCTAACACACCATCAACAGTGCAGATACAAGGGAAATATAAAGTTTACTTTTAAATTTATCACTCTACATGGAGGTGAACAAGTGAATCATTTTTGTTTTAAGAAAGGCTTATAAAACATAAGAAAACAATAATTCTTACTTGTGGTAATCTTTCACACAGTAGATCTTGTTTTCCATGTCCACAGTGAAAGGCACACCATCTAAACATTCATTACAAACAACACAGCGGAAACACCCAGGATGAAATGATTTACCCAGGGCTTGTAAGATCTGAAATGGAATTATACATCATAAACATACTTCCAATTACACTGATGCCGAAGGAATAGCATATTTTTCTTATAGCATCACATAAAATAACACATACACAATAAATGATTGAAAAAACATGCACCTACAGTGCATATAATGTATTTAGATATATTTAGTCGTTATTGTACTCTACAAGGTAACTTCCTAACACCAGTCCACCTCTATACTATGTAACTGAGGTGCAGGAGGATTTGCTTTGGGTGTCGACAAAATAATTGTCCACACCCAAACAAATTGTAGTGGTGCAGTAAATGTATGTCAAAACAAAATGGCAAGATTCCAGATAGGAGAAATTAAGTTGACATTGAATTAATATTCTTAAATTTATAATATAATGTAGTAAATGAATAGACTGTTTTGTGATTTGTGTCGAGGTCATGTAGAAGTCAATGGTAGAGGTCCCTTGAACCATTTGAAGATATTTGTATCCTTCATGATGTTCGGTTTTTTCGATGGTTTTTGCTTAAAAACTCTATAAATTTGAGCGGTTGGGTTTTTTCACTGATAACTTGATCAATTTGAGTATTCGAGTTTTCTCCCCGATTGTACTGATTCAGGTTTTTACATTCGCGTTTTTAATAAATAAGCAAACATTCAAGTTGTGAGTTTATTCAAGGTATTGTACAGGACTCCAGGGGTGGGTCCTGGACAGCAGGTATATTTCCCCTTTATTCAGGTACCTGGAGGGTGCACAGCAGGGCTAATTACTGCAGCAGTGCAGGAGTTAAGAGAGCCCTGAGAGTTCAGGAGGGGGGTTGGTAGACACACGTGAGGTCTGCAAGAGAGAAGTGTGTTTGGAAACTGCTCTCCTGACTTGGAATCAAAAGCTTTGTAAGGCTAGGTGAGCCTGATCCCTGAATGGGAATATGAACCGTTTTCTTTCAATTCTGATGTGCATGAAAGTGATTGTTACTTTATGCTGAAGACTGTGTTTAAGTTGACTTACTTTACCTGCTGAGGATACAGCTTGTTTACGTTGTTAATGTTACCTGCAGAAGATACCGTTTGTTTGAACAAGGAATAAAAAGACATTTATTCTACTACTGTGTTGTGGCCGTAGTGCATGGGCGATCCCACTCCCCCTGAACTTTACAACTGGTGCTCGGATGCGGGCATTTGCACTACAGAAAAGGCCAAAAAAGAAAATTTGCCATTTAAAAAGTGACATTTAAAGGGCCAGGCTCCTGTTTATCATGGAGGAGTTGCTACGGCAAGTGGCCATGGCAACAGTGCAGTTGCAGCAAAGCATGGCAGCTCAGCAGAAAGCCACAGAAGTGCAACTGGCTGCACTCAGGGAAGCTACTACAGCTCAAGCCACTGCCCTGCGGGATTCTACAGAGGCACAGTCCAAAATGCTGGCTGAGGCAGTACAACAGCTAGCTCATGGGCGAGAATCAGCAGTGGTTAACCCTAACAGCCAGACAATAATAAGGGCAAGCCATTTCCTGCAAAAGATGATGCCCACAGATGATATGGAAGCCTTTCTGATGACCTTTGAAAGGACTGCAGATTGGGAAGGATGGCCCGAGACAAATGGGCTGGTCTCCTTGCCCCATTCCTGACTGGGGATCCGCAGAAAGCTTACTATGACCTTACCCCTGCAGACGCCCTCCACTATGACCGGCTCAAGGCAGAGATCCTTGCCCGTCTGGGAGTGACTACAGCAGTCAGGGCACAGAGGGTGTACAGCTGGAAGTATCGGAAAAATATTCCACCGAGGTTACAAATGTATGATTTAATACAGCTGGCAACAAAGTGGCTGCAGCCTGAGATACTCACGGGTTCACAGATGGTGGAACGCTTCGTGCTAGACCGGTTTCTGAGGTCGCTGCCAGTTGAACTACAGCACTGGGTCAGTCATGGAGACCCTAAAACAGCGGACCGGCTGGTGGAGATGGTGGAGTGATACACCACAGTGGAGGAGCTTCTATCCCCGACAAGTCATCTAGACCCCGCTCCAACCCGGGCTGCAAAGTTCACCTCCGCGGGAAAGAGTTCTTCGTGGAACCCTGGAACC
This sequence comes from Xenopus petersii, assembly GCA_038501925.1. Taxonomy (NCBI): domain Eukaryota; kingdom Metazoa; phylum Chordata; class Amphibia; order Anura; family Pipidae; genus Xenopus; species Xenopus petersii. The sequence goes on along the minus strand of CM076682.1, from coordinate 97,606,168 downwards.
AGCATGAAGGGCAGCGACAAGATATTATCCACTGTCCCTCTTGCAGTACAGCCAGGCCCCCCAACACCCCAGAAGTCTGGGGGTGTGCAGTGTTGGCGGTGCCAGGCATGGGGCCACATGCGGGCTCAGTGTCCCCTACAGGTGGAACCCATGCAGTGTGATGTCCTACGGAGAGTATCCTTTTATGCTCAGCCAGTTTGCATTGCAGGTCCTGATTTGCCAGAAGGATGTTTTGAATGTAAAGTGTATGTGAACAGTGTTTCTGGTAAAGCCCTGCTTGATTCAGGGAGTATGGTTACACTTGTACAAGGGAACGTGTCCAAAAAGATGTGTCAGGAAGCAAAAACTCTCAGTGTTGTTTGCATACATGGGGACACTCCACTACTGCCAGTGACAATTGCCACTGCTTGTGGCACTATTACTCATGAGGTTGGTGTGGTAAAAAAATTGTTGCACCAGGTAATTCTTGGGCGAGACTTTCCATTGTTCTGGGAACTGTGGGGTACAAACTAAAGTGTCTGAACCAATACAGGTTATGAGTGAAAACGACACTTCCACAGAACCCTTAAAAGAAGGGGATTGTGTGGAACTGCCAGAACAAAATGTTGTAAATCAGGAAATTGAAAAAAGTGTTCCTGAGGGAAAGGTTGGGTCTGAGGACTCAAGTCTGGAGACTAAGGTAACCTCTGGGGGGGGAATTTTTCCTGTTACAGGTCATGCTTGGGAGGATGACGAGGAAACATCCTCCCATCCTGTACTTCCAGACCTAGATGTTTCTAGGGGAGCATTTAGTACTGCCCAGATGCGAGATCCTACTTTGGTACATGCCAGAGAACAAGTAGTGGTGGTAAATGGGGTCCCACGAGAGCCTGAGCTTGATAAGCAATTTCCACATTTTGCAGTTAATGGTGACCTCCTGTACCGTGTCACTCAGGTCCGAAATTAGGTGGTTGAAGCAGTTACTAGTTCCCCAGCCATTCAGAAGGATGGTACTGGACTTAGCCCATAATGATGTACTAGGGGGGCATTTGGGGGCTGAGAAAACAGAGGCATGTATAGCTGATCGGTTCTTCTGGCCTGGGTTGAAGGCAGAGGTAAAAAGATATTGCGCCTCCTGCCCCACATGCCAGTTGACTGCCCCTGGCCCCCACTTTCGAAGTCCTTTAGTACCACTCCCCATTATTGAAGTGCCATTTGAGCGAATTGCTATGGACCTGGTAGGTCCTTTGGTGAAGTCCGCTCGAGGACACCAATGCATTTTGGTTATACTTGATTATGCTACCCGGTACCCTGAGGCTATTCCTTTATGGAATTCCTCATCCAAAACCATTGCTCGTCAACTATTTCATATGTTTACAAGGACAGGTTTTCCCAAAGAGGTCCTTACTGACCAAGGCACACCCTTTATGTCGAAGGTCATGGCCGACTTATGTAAGCTATTTCAAATTAAACAGCTAAGGACCTCTGTCTATCACCCACAAACAGATGGCCTGGTTGAGAGGTTTAACAAAACCCTGAAAACAATGCTAAAGAGGGTAGTACATAAGGATGGGAAGGACTGGGATTGCCTGCTTCCAGCTTTGCTTTTTGCCATTCGAGAAGTACCCCAATCTTCTACGGGATTCTCGCCCTTTGAATTGGTGTATGGGCGTCGACCCCGGGGGTTACTTGATTTGGTAAAAGAAACATGGGAGAGTGAGACCACCCCATATAGAAGTGTTGTAGAGAACATTGCCCAAATGCGGGAGAGAATTGCTAATGTAATGCCAATGGTGAAAGAGCATCTCCAGAAGGCCCAAGAAACCCAAAGTAAGGTGTATAATCGGTCAGCCAAAATAAGACATTTCCAGGTAGGGGACAGAGTGGCTGTACTCATCCCTACAGTAGAGAGTAAGTTCCTAGCTAAGTGGCAAGGACCTTTTGAAGTTGTTGCAAAGGTAGGGGAGGTAGATTACAGGGTGCACCAACCAGGGAAAAGAAAACCCTACCAGATCTACCATGTTAATTTGCTAAAGCCCTGGAGAGATAGGGAAGCAGTGTCTGCTGGGGCTACTGTGAGCTTTGAAAGACAAAATAAGGTAAATACTATAAAAGTAGCTTCTTCCCTGTCAAGGTTTCAGACTCAACAAGTTAAGGAGTTTTTGCAGAGGAACAAAGATGTTTTTTCTGACTTACCTGGGCTTACCAATGTCATAGAGCATGATATAATCACTGAACCCAATGTGAAGGTGTGTGTAAAACCTTATCGCATTCCTGAAGCTCGCAGACCGGCAGTTTCAGAGGAAGTAATGAAAATGTTACAACTTGGTGTCATAGAGGAGTCACAGAGTGAGTGGTCAAGTCCAATTGTCCTAGTCCCCAAGCCCAATGGGACTATACGGTTTTGTAATGATTACAGGAAGTTGAATGAGGTATCCAAATTCGATGCCTACCCTATGCCTCGAGTTGACAAACTCATTGAGAGGTTAGGACCAGCCAGGTATATCACCACCCTTGATCTTACTAAAGGGTATTGGCAAATACCTCTAACCCGAGAGGCAAGGGAGAAAACTGCCTTTTCTACCCCAGAGGGGCATTTTCAGTACAAGAGGAAGCCATTTGGGCTACAGACTGCCCCCGCTACTTTTCAAAGGGCAATGGACATATTATTGCACCTTCATTTTAAGTACACCTCAGTCTACTTAGATGACATTGTAATTTTCAGCACTGATTGGGAATCCCATCTGCCAAAAGTCCAGGCAGTGCTAGACTCTTTAAAAAAAGGTGGATTCACAGTAAATCCAGAGAAATGTGCCCTAGAGATGGAGGAAGCCCGATACTTAGGGTACATTGTAGACAGGGGAATGGTAAAACCCCAATTCAATAAAGTAGAGGCAATTCTGAATTGGCCACGGCCACTGACTAAGAGACAAGTAAGAGCCTTCTTGGGCATAGTGGGCTACTACAGGCAGTTTGTGCCCAATTTTGCTACCTTGGCTGCCCCTTTGACAGACTTGACTCAGGGCAGGAAGTCTGTGATGATTAAGTGGAACGACAATGCAGAACAGGCTTTTAAAGAACTTAAGTCTCCATTGTGCCAACACCCCATTTTGGTAGCCCCTGACTTTAGTCGAGAGTTTATCATACAGACAGATGCCTCCGATGTTGGCCTTGGGGCTGTACATTCACAGGATATCAATGGGGAAGAACACCTGATAGCTTTTCTCAGTAGGAAGTTGACTCCTGCAGAGAAAAATTATGCAGTAGTCGAAAGGGAGTGCCTAGCCATAAAGTGGGCCCTGGACTCCTTGCACTATTACCTTCTGGGAAGAAAACTTTGTTTGGTCTCAGACCATGCACCCTTGACTTGGATGAGAAAGAATAGAGAGACCAATGCAAGGGTGACACGTTGGTTCTTAGCCCTCCAGGATTTCAGTTTTAATGTAGAACACAGACCTGGAAAGCTACACCAAAATGCAGATGCACTATCCCGGGTACATTGTTTAGGGACATGGTTTGCCTCCACCTCCGGATTGAGGCAGAGGGGGGGGGATATGTACAGGACTCCAGGGGTGGGTCCTGGACAGCAGGTATATTTCCCCTTTATTCAGGTACCTGGAGGGTGCACAGCAGGGCTAATTACTGCAGCAGTGCAGGAGTTAAGAGAGCCCTGAGAGTTCAGGAGGGGGGTTGGTAGACACACGTGAAGTCTGCAAGAGAGAAGTGTGTTTGGAAACTGCTCTCCTGACTTGGAATCAAAAGCTTTGTAAGGCTAGGTGAGCCTGATCCCTGAATGGGAATATGAACAATTTTCTTTCAATTCTGATGTGCATGAAAGTGATTGTTACTTTATGCTGAAGACTGTTTAAGTTGACTTACTTTACCTGCTGAGGATACAGCTTGTTTACGTTGTTAATGTTACCTGCAGAAGATACCGTTTGTTTGTTTGTTTGAACAAGGAATAAAAAGACATTTATTCTACTACTGTGTTGTGGCCGTAGTGCATGGGCGATCCCACTCCCCCTGAACTTTACAGTATAAAAAACCTCAAAATTGGACCTCTGATAAATAACTCCCTAAATGTCTAGCGAATGTTGTTGAACAGCAGAACTGCTGATAACCTCCAGTGTGCATCCCTGGGTGAAGCAGGACAGATTTTAAATTGTACAGAAAGCAAATGAGTTGTCAGCATGAAAATTGTTACAGGGGCTGCCGTTTGCCTATGGGAAGCAACAAACTAGCCAGGCTTAAACGGGTAAGTCACCTATACGTTAACTTCCTTTTTGAATTCATATACACTATTTTCATTTTGGGTTCTCTACACCATAACTTTTATCAAAGATTTTAATTTAGGAGCAGAAAGATATATTTGTCAAAATGTGAACGTTTTTTATAAATATATCATTTTCTGCAGCCAATCTATGTTCTATTGTAAGTAGCTTATTGGCCTTGCAAGCTACTTGCAATCTCTGACTGGATTGCTTCTGGTGCAGTGCTGGGGGTGGGGTCTAAAATATCTATAAAGTCTAATTGCCTGGGAGACAATAAGCAGCATATAATTTTAATATCACTTCCTGTTACAGAATTAAAAATAGGCAAATATTTAGGCAGATTTATAAGCTTAGATTATCCTGAAAAATGGAATATATACTTCCCCTATGTAAACAAAAAGTTCTCCAAATGAACAGCCTCTAAATTGAAAATATATAAAATCAGTTGCCATTTAACATAAATAGATTTGAAAGGGGTAAACAATACTGGGCTGATTAATTTGACAAAAAATATTCGTACAGCACCAATTTGGCCTTTTATAGACAGCACTGTCTATATAGTGCTGTCTATAAAAGGCCAAATTGGCCAGTGTTAAGTAAGCTTGATAAAAGGCCACATCGGCCTGAAACGTTGCTGACCAGGTTTGCCATGAAATTTTGAATAAAGGCATTTTTTTAAACGACAAGGTGTTGTACGAAGAATTTTTGTCTGGCTGTTCCTGGTGGATGATGGTACGTGCACCTGGCTATTGAGAATTCAGGGTTAACCTGAGCTGACTCTAATCAGTTTCTAAAAAATAAAGAGATGTAGAAGTTAAATTGACCTTATAATAAATATTTAACTTTAAGGCCTACCATATCCATGATCCAGTGTCCACACACAAAGCACCTGTCTGCTGACTGATGGAATCCAGAATACTGAAACAAAAAGGCAATGGTTTATTAATAAGCTTAATGTGAAAACATTTTTTATTTATTACATTTATAACAACTAAAGGTCCAATTTTCAAAACTAAAAAAGATGTAGGACAACTCACACAGGTGCAAGGAAGCTGTGTACTTAACACTCCAATTTCATAAATGTTGTTTGAAAACTTTAGTTTTATATGATGTACTGGGGTAAACTTTCAGGATCTGTTCTGATATATAAAAGCCTCAGACAAAAAACTAAAAATGTATTGTCTTTAAAATGCTACTTAAATATACCTGCCATTATATTCCCCTTGTAAGAAGTAGAAAAGAAAAAAAAAATATTATGGCTTGATAGAAATGTTTACCTTGAAGTTGGTAAGAAAAAACATGCATTTAAAGCAATGTTCCATCTTAGCTGTGCACTTTTGAGGCCAGAGTACACAATAAAATTGTACTTAATCTGACCTATGCACACAATGTATTAAAAGCATGCACAAATATAGACAAGCCAAGAACAAATCAGGGACCATTGATTTAAAGGAATAGTTCAGTGTGAAAATAAAAACTGTGTAAATAGATAGGCTGTGCAAAATAAAAAATGTTTCTAATATAGTTAGTTAGCCAAAAATGTAATGTATAAAGGCTGGAGTGAACAGATGTCTAATAAAACAGCCAGAATCCTACTTCCTGCTTTTCAGCTCTATAACTCTGAGCTAGTCAGCGACTTGAAGGGGGGCCACATGGGACATTTCTGTTCAGTGAGTTTGTAATTGATCCTCAGCATTCAGCTCAGATTCAAAAGCAACAGAAATGACCCATGTGGCCCCCCCTCAAGTCTCTGATTGGTTACTGCCTGGTAACCAGGGCAACCAGTCAGTGTAAACCAAGAGAGCTGAAAAGTAGTGCTCTGACTGACTTGTTATACATCAAATCACTCCAGCCTTTATACATTACATTTTTGGCTAACTAACTATATTAGAAACATTTTTTATTTTGCACAGCCTATCTATTTAGCCAGTTTTTATTTTTACACTGAACAATTCCTTTAAGGCATTCGAATTAGCTGGGACAGCTGAAACTATTATTAGGTACAAGGAGGCATTCCCGGATTTGTGGAAAGGCCACCAAGGCCCGGGCCTAGGGTGGCAGGATTTAAGGGGCGGCATGCTGCTCAACCACACCCACAATGGTTCAAACACACTGGGGATGCACAGGAGATACGATCACTTTTTCTAAATTTCCCGTGGGCCAATCCCCATTGCTCCAGTCCTTATGATGAAAATTTGCACGAATAAAGGGGAGCGGACAGGGATGAAGAACGGCAGTGGGCCTAGGGGCGCCCGCTATGTAAATCTGGCCCTGCAAAGAGGTCAATGAAGCATGGGAAAAACAAGCAGGCTAAAAATGGCATTAAAAAAGTGGTTTATCCATGAGTGGGTTTCTGATAAAAAAAAATTAATGATTTTAGGTGGCGAGTGTTTTATTCCTGTTAAACACCTACTTGTGGAAAATAAAACTTTTATTTAAAAAAAAAAAAAAAAACAGTAATTTGGCATCAAGCCAGAGCAATTAATTGCTGGAAAACTTTGTGAGTTTCTGTATCAGAGTGAGGCAAATTAGAAGATTTTGAAACGTTATTTGTCATCTGTTTATACAACCGAGGATCCAGACTTCCATTTAACGTAACCCAATTTAACAAGCTTACCACCTGAAACCTGCAAACTTTTTATATAAAAAAAAAAGAAGTGTGCAGTCAAAAAAATTCAGCATAAGGGAAAGAAGAACAATTGATGCAAGAACACACAAACAAGTAAAAGAACTTGCTCTTGTTTCTAACATGAGTTGATAATAAATCTGCCTGGATGAGTTGACAAATTCACTTAAGTTGTACTGTTAGCTATATAGCATTCTCTGTTAGCCAGCAAAATACAGAAGACACTTCCCAAAAAAGCCCTGAATTAATAATGTCCCCACAGACGCAAAGATTTTTCTTTGGTGAACAACCGATTTTAGTGCAATCCAACCAATCTATGAATCTGTTATTGTGAAGTTAATGCGAACTGAACGTTCGTGCATCTAACGATTTTTCGTCCAACATCTGTGAGAAAATTGATCGGCCACGTTAAAAGATTTTCATTGGTTACAGTGAAATCTATCTATGTTTGCATGGCCAAGCAGGAAGCTACCCTCAGTTTTCCTGGCTTCATCTAGACACCATCACTTGAAATGGTCTTTTTGGTTGATGGACAAATCGTACATTGTTAACGAAAAGATCTTTACTTCTATGGCCAGCTGTGCACCTAAAAGAGTGTACTCAATTCAGGGTTAACGTTTCAGGATTTTGGAGGGGATAGTGAAACATTTAAAGCATCAATGTAAATTCCATGGAATTGGCAAAAATAGATACATTTTGTTGCTGCAAATGTATGTTCTCTGAATAATTCCAAAACTTACCAAAAAGTCTTCTTCACAATACACTTTACCATTGACAAAATAAAATGCTTTTCCTCTGAGTTTTCTACCTGTAAAATTTGAAAAGCAGACATAATAATAATGTTAGGTGTCCATACATCTACAGCTACAACATACATCTTTTCTTAGTGTAGCAATTTTACCTCTTCAGTGTTTAAAACCTCATATATAATAATTAATCCTTTAATAACAATAGTATTTATTAACAAAACCAAAATATATTTCATAATATGCACATGTTGTATAAATGTTATTCTATGGAAATAATAAACATTCTAAATATAATCAATTCAAATTCAACTGTTTCTAAAATAATCAAGTTATTCTTCAGTATCATTCTCTCAACTAATCTGTCTCTTCATGCCGAGTAAGATTTTGATTGACAGCTAGCTGAAAAATCTGACTCAATGCCTGCATGACGAGAGAGAGACTGTCGAGACGGGGATACATTGTTGTTCTTTCACCTAAAGTGGCCTCCATAAACTGAATTTCCCAAGAAAAATGAAATGATGCCCTCTTGCATACTACAGATTCCAGAATTTAGCAGAGGTACACTTCTCCAGCTATAAACCTCTACTGGATCCAGTCAGTGTTTGCCCCTGAATGCTGGAATGTGGAACCTCTGTTCCATTGACCAAGCAGAGCATGTAATCTAAAATCATATGTTCTGTATTGATCACATGCTCTGCCTTGTCACATTACAAAGATGTGACCTAGACCTTACATTGGGGTTTGGTAAAGGGGGTCCTAAATTATCAGTATTAGAGTCACATTATTGTAAGTATTACAATAAGGAGTGAGTATATACAGTAATACTATCTAAAATAAATATAAATGTATTCTTTTCACACAAACATACAGTACCTGATTCCACAGACAATGTAAGCCATGATACTTGTACGAACCATTTTCAACCCTCTATTTGGTTCACAGTTACATGCAACCCCTCCCTCGCCTTGATCCACTGTGAATTAGTGGATTCTAGGAATTTAAGTTCCTCAACATTTCATAGAATCTTTTTTTCCATCCACTATCAAAAGCATAGGGACTTCAAGTCCCAGAATCCATCACTTCACAATGGAACAAGGTGAGGAAGGGTTGCATTACACCGAGTCTAAGTGGATTATTGAAGAAATTATTCCTGCAAGTATATCATTGTTTCCTTTCAATTTGTAAGTTCAGATAGTCTTTATGGACCATTTATTCATAAACACATCTGAATGAGCACATATCAAAAAATGGGTATATTTTTCCTTTACAAATTATTTTTAAAAGACACTAAATGGAGGCAGTGCTTAGTCAATAGGTTGAGAAATCAGATAAATGTATTATCAACTTGATTTTGGCTTAATATTACCACTTAAAAGCAAATCTGCCTAAATACCATCAAGGGTCTACTTTCAAAATTAGATTTGGTTTAATTATTCCCTCAACAAATATTAATCCATAGCATGAATGTTATTGTATACCACTGAACTAAATGCAATATGAAGAATTTAATTTATCAAGCATTTGTAAAAGGTTTACTTACTACAGGCACTGCAGATAAAACAACCGTTGTGGTATAGGTTTCCCATTGCTTGGCAAGCTTGACTTGCCCCATAAACTCCTTTGCTGCATTTTACACACGTTCCTAAAAAAGGCAAATATTCAACATGTTCATATAGTCCATTTTGAACATTGTCAGCAGCATACTAACTGCAGTAATGCAAAGGCTGCACAGTAAATAGCAGCTTGATTCCCAAAAAAAGTTGGGACACTGTGTAAAATATAAATGAAAACAGAATGCAATAATTTACAGATCATATAAACCATATGTTTAGTTATAGCTAGTATGAAAATAACATTCAAACGTTGAAAATTAGGAATTTTCTGAAAAGATATGCTCATTAAGAATTTAATTCCAGCAACATTTTCCAAACAAGTTGGGACGGGGCAACAAAAGCTGAACCCGCTGCAAATCTCTTCAGCAGGCGACTGATCACCTTCAAATGCTTACCCACCAGCAATAAAATGAATCACTGATGGTAAAACATTGCTTTTCTTTCTGAAGTCGTCCGAAGTTTCCTTGCAACAACCATGTTTTATCACCAGTGATTCGCTTTATCAACAGTGGGACAGCATTTGTAAGAGATTAGTAGAGATTAGTCGCATGTAGCAGAGGAGATATGATGCAGGCCACTAATCTCCTTGTCTATCTTTGCCCTAAAATGCAGAAATGCCACATGCACCAGTGACTGACTAAGGGTAAGGCCACACAAGGAGATTCGGGGAGATTTTGTCACCTGGCGACTAATCGCCTCGTCTTTTGCGCAACTATCTCCCTGAACTGCCTCAGCGTTTTTCCCCATAGGCTAGAATGAAAAGTCGCCTGCGCTAATGCACACGCGGCGATGCGTTTTCTATAGTCGCCTGAAGTTGCCTCACTGAGGCAACTTTGGGTGACTATTGAAAAATATAGATCAGGATTTGTTAGACTTTTTTTCCCATGTCTGTCTTTTTTTACATGCAATCACAAAATATTGTAATTCTGCCACCGAGTTAAAACAAAATAATTGCCAAGCTTATATTTGTCTAAAATCTACAAGTCAATGATCTTACTATGGAAGAAACTGTTTATTTTAACATGATGCATAATAACTATGACCATATCCTTATAAATGGTGCTCACTAATATATTCAGTTATAATTGGTTCTTATAATTGGTGTTGTGTCACATGACTCAGAGCTTTGTGTATGTAAAAACGTATCCCCTGTTATGGGGGCCGCATCGCTAGGGCAGTGAGTGAAATTGTGCGCTCTGCACTAGAAAACCTGAATTTTCCAGTCTTAAAGTTACCAGGAGTGGCTTTTTGCTCACCTTGCCTCATGGCAGAAACGCCCCAGACCTTTGGAGTTCTATGGCCTGTATAAAACACTAGGGGGCAAATTCACTAAGCAACGAAAATACTCTAGCGGCGGCTTCACCGCACTTTGCCAGGGCGCCTCTAATTCACTAAAATCAGAAGTTGCGCTCAGGGATGCGAAAGGTAGCAAAGTTGCGCTAGCGTTAATTCGTCACGAAAAGCAAAGTTATGCTAGCGATGCCTAATTTGCATACAGCGCCAAGTTAAAGTACAATGGACATATATGTAGCAGCAAATACATTATACTACAAAAGCCTGGGAAATCTTTATAAAATAAAATAGAGTTGTTATTTTGCCCTATACATGTGCCCACTGTATAGTTTAGGTGCCATATGTTAGGAAATGTAGGGGGGAAGGAGGGTACCCCCATAAAATTTACGATCTTTTTCAGCCTATCACCATTAAAAAAGTAAAAGACACCAGCCTTTTTTTGAAGCAAGCCCTATCTACTCTATTGCACTTCGCCTGGTCTGAGGTGGCGAAGGCAAGTCTGGTGCAAGAGGTAAGTTCAGTAAAACCTGCAAGTTAGTGAATTAGCATAGTTACGTCCCATCGATATAGAGCAACTTTGCCTGGCGTAAGGGTGCGAAGTAACACTAGAGTAGGTCCACTTCTCTAGCGAATTTACACCAGCACCCGTTAGTAAATCGGCGAAGTAACGAAATGACGTCACGCTGGTGAATTTGTGGTAGAGTGAATTTGCCCCTAGACCCTCGGTATATTTCTACAATAGGAGGTACATTATTCCAAATATAATTTACATTATAGTTGTTTTACAATGGCTGTAACTACTGAAAATCATACCAATATAAACGGTGAATATGTGCAACATCCAGATGTAAAAATAATGTGTTAACATTAGTTTTTACAAAAATTTTTTTTTTACAAATATATGACACTAAGGGGGTTATTTATTACAGTCTGAATTTATCTCCGTATTTTCTGCTACAAAGTTCAATCAAATCCGCTCTGGTTTTTTACACTTATTTATTATTACATTTTTCTGAAAAATTTGCTTTGCGGGAGAAAAAATAAGATTTTCATGATTTTTTTATTCGATTTTCATGATTTTTTCAGGAAATTTTGACCCAAAAACTCAGAGAAGTTAGGGTCTTTCTACGAAAACCATCGCACCATCAAAAAAATAATTGGCACTTCTCTCATTGACTTATATGCAACACCGACAGGTCGGAGATGCTGGATTTTCAGATTCTGACTTTTCCATCCCCGGGTTTGATTTTTTTTTGTAATGTCCTATTTTATAAAAATAAATTACACATTTTTTGTGATATTTGCATTCGGAGTTTAGTAAATAACTCCCTATGTAAAGCTATAAATCTATTTTGTTCCCAAAAAGGACAATTTAGAAATATTGTATCCAGTTAACTAAAGTGTGCATGCAAAATGTGCACCTGCGCAGAACAAATCGCATAAAGTCATAGCTACTCTTCCTCGACCAACTAATACAAAAGGGGAACAGATATCAGCTGTAAAAAAAAAAACCCTTAGAGCACAATAAACATTCAGGAATTGTGGCAAACCACAATAGTGTATAAAACCTGGTCATGGGGAAAAATGGTTTTGTTCAATACTATAAACAGGTTTATTGTAACCAGTAGTGCTCCTCAAGCAGAATCTTGTACTAAAATCCAATTTTTAAAAAGAGCAATAAATTAATAATACATCTGATAAGTTGTGGCCTCGTTACTGAATGGAGTGATGTCATCAGCATGTTTAACAGCATCTAGAATTACACAAACCAGCACTATGTACACAATGGCCCCTGCATTGTTCACCTTTAAATTAACTTTTAGTATGAGGTAGAGGGAGATATTCTGAGACAATCTGAAACAATTTGCAATTGGTTTTAATTTTTTAATATTTGCAGTTTTTAAGCTTTTTAGCGTTTTATTCAGCAGCTCTCCAGTTTGCTAGGGTCCAAATTACCCTAGAAACCATGCTGATTTGACTTAGAGTCTGGAATACAATAGGAGAGGACCTGAATAGAAAGAGAAGAAATAAAAAAAAAGGTAGTAATAACAATACATTTGTAGCCTTACAGAGCATTTGTTTTTTAGATGGGGTCAGAGGACCCCTGCTGAAAGCAGGAGTCAGAAGAAAAAGGCAAATAATTCAAACTATAAAAAATAATTAATGAACGTCAAGTAACAAGTTGCTTAATCTATAACATACTTAACTTAAAGGAACAGTAAAATTGCAAAGTCTTTATTAAGAAACAACTTACCGAAACTCTGCTTGCGCTCCTCTTCAGAAAGCGATTGGGTGATCTATTATGCAACGTTAGATTTCTCCTCCTTGCCTTCCTAATAGGAGTTAGCCAGGGAGGAGAAATTGAGCGATGCACGATGGATCGTCGCCGTGTTACCTTTTCTGTAGAGGAGCGGAGTTTCGGTAAGTAATTTCTTAATAAAGGCTTTGCGATTTTAAAGTTTAAAAATGATTTATGTTACTGGTCCTTTAAAGGTGACCCACCCCTATAAGACACAAACTCCCTAGCAATAAAGGACACAATGGCCTAAGCAATTTAGGACACACATAAAGGCCACAGTTTTACAATTACAGTATTACATAATACTAAGCACCTTTTACTAATGTCCCTTTCATGCATAGCCCCAGACCAACTGAACTAGGATTCCCAAGGGGTTTCTAGAATACATTGTTGCAGCAGTTGGAATGACACAACCCTGAACTATGTACGGAAGCAGAAGTTCAGTGCAGTAGGGTGTCAGCAGAACAGAGGAAGACAGGAAGAGTTATTTCTGGTAGCGGTGGATTAGAAAGGGAAGGCAAAACTAAGTGCCTGGTGTGACTAAATTCAGAATGGGGCAAATGTGCTCAGTGCTGGAATCAGAAGAAAGTAGGGTCTTGAGGATTAAAAGGAAATAAGTAGGATGGAAATTAGTATATTGTAATGAGGATCAGAAGAACGGGGAAACTGGCATTGGTCAGTGCTGCTGGGAACAGAAAAATTTGAGGAATGCAGCACTAGACGAGGCAGGGAGAAGCATTCAGTGCAGTTGGGAGCAGAGACACTAGGCAGGGAAAGGTTTTTTCTGTGACATGGAATCATAACAAGCAGGATAAGACAAGTAAAATCAGTGGCAAAAATTAAATAGGTAGCTGCCCCAAATCCCCCCGCAAAAAAGTGCATACTCTCACACAGTTCCTCCTTAGACCAACATCCACTTAGCTGCTTATTTATGTTTAAGTTACAGAAGGGGCTGGAGACTACATACAGCAGACCCCACGGTTTGAGCTTTCATGTCTATGTTCCTCTCCTGAAACAGGGTTATTAGGAAAGGGAACCAGTTGAAAGCCAGTGCTGTGTGAGCAGCACCAGAAAAATATAAAAAATAGAAAGCAACTGAAAAAAAAAATCTATTTTGTTAATGAATTTAGTTTCATATAAACAAATCAATAATATCTAATACATTAACACACCCTTTAAATAAAAGAATATTATTTAATTTGTGGAATATAATGAATACCGGTATATGCATAACATTTATAATTTTATGCAGCTAATAATAGTCACCTCAGAGTTCCATGACCTACATAAAAGGTTAATTTAACTTCCTGTGACCAGGGGCGATCCTGGCCCCTCGCTGCCCCCCCTCATCCGTAAATTTGCTCTTTAAGTACAAGGACCTGGCACCTAGTGGGGCGCTGCCGCCTGAGGTGACAGCCTCAACTTGCCTCATTGGCGAAGCACCCCTACCTGTGACTTCAAATATTTTCATAAATTACAGTTGGGAGTGCTATATACATGGTATAGCAACGTGCCACTAGACAAAAAAAAGTCAAAAGGGGGAAAAAAAAAGCTTACTTTGACTCCAGTTATAGCCCGCTCCTATAACCATAAAAACAGCCATACAGCCTTTACATTCTTAAGTCCACATCTTTCTCACTGCCCCTGCCCACTTGTAAAATATTAAAAGGCAATGTGAATGCCCAGAAGCACCTGTTGGGAAATGGATTTCACCTTCCCAAGACTTTAGAATCACGCACACTGTCTCAGAGCTGTAAAAACTGAGAGAGAAGATTTACATATCCCTAAGCTTGAAGAAGAATGTTTGTTAACTTCCATGAAGCTGATTGAAGGGTGGGGGAAGGCTGCAAACACAGGCATTAATCAAAGTTGATATGGGAGTTCTGTGACTTTCCTGCAGGAAGGTTTTTTCGAAAGATTTAGCACATACAAAGTTATCACTCAAGTTCAGGCTTGTAACATCAGTTACTTTATTGTAACACAGGCATCAGCTCAGTGATAGTGTTTCAATATAGTAATTTTTATTTTACAAGCCTGGACTGGAGTAATACTTTGGAGAGTGTGTGTGTGAATGCCAAATTTTTTTTCTATGGTTTGTCTCCCTATGCTGTAGACTTAGCACAAAGCACATGTGCCCACCATTATACTTATATGTTACCTTAAAATCACAGTCACTCCTAAATTACCTTTTTTTCTGGGGTAAACAGTTCAAAATTCTCCCTTGGGCAAATGTTAAATGAAGACACGTATTATATATTACATTATAAGCACACACTGTGCATAGGGTATACTCCCACTCAGAAGCAAAAAAATGGGGGTATACAGGCCCGGATTTACAGCGAGGCCGCATAGACCCGGGCCTAAGGCGGCAAAAATTAAGGGGCGGAAAGTTGCCCAGCAGCAGGGTTAATCGCCTTCATCCCGGAGCACTAAGTGATAGGCGATGAGCACTCCACTAATAAAATATGCGCATGTGTGCAATATTGCGGGAGGGAGGGGGTGCCGGAGGACGCTGGCCTACGGACGCCCTCTGGGGAAATCCGCGCCTGGGAGTATACCTTTATGAGCCATGCCTGGGCTTCTCTGTAACGCTTACGTTTCTCCACACATTTCCCCAGAGAGAGACTTTTTTCCAGCTGCTTTCCATCTTTTACAGTTTTTATAAAGTTTCAATTTAAATGTTCCCGTCTGGTGTTTCAGTCAGGCAGCTCAGGTGCAGAATCTAAACTGTTAAAATGTTGCACTATTAGTTTAGATACCTCTCAGCAGCATCTCTGGGGTATTAGCAACTATTGTATCAATTATTGCAGCTGCCTTTAATGAAACTCAGGGATTCTGCTCAGTTGGGCTAAAGATAATAAATGTATCAACTAAATGTATCAATTTAGAACAGTTGCAGATTCAGCAACCCTCTCCCAGAGCTGATTTAAAAAGACAAAAAAGGTCAATATTGGAATAATGGTCACACACAGAAAATAGCAAGTAAATGGAAAAAGTCTCTAGTTTTTGTGAACTATCTAAAACCAACTGAACTGAAAAGTGTTGGGAAGGTGAACAACCACTTTAAATGTGGCCCTGTTGTCTGCATTTTTGGTAAGTTTGCTATATCTGCATTCACTTCCAACATCTCTGTTTACATGTTCTATACATTTGTAGTGTTAATTTTTCACATTCTAAACTAATCACATTATACTGATTATCAAAAAACTTTGTATTTCACTTTATCTCAAATGTTCATCTTCACTCTTGCTCTGCTCTTATCTCCTGTCACAGCTCAGTGATCAGTTTGCTGCTTGATCAATTAGAATCAGTTGTGATTGCCCAGACATGTGTGCAGCAGTACCCAGCTTTTCCTCTCCCTATTTATTAAGATATCTTTAGGGGAGAAAATTTCAAGGGTGATTTGTTCCATCGTAATTCGTTTACAAGTGATATTGACAAGTTAAACAAGGAGTTGTACAAGGAAAGCCATAAAGGTTGGGGCACACAGGCAGATTCGGGGAGATTAGTCACCAGGTGAAAAATCTCCCGACCTGCCTTCCCCTGCCTCACGAGGAAACTTAGGGCGACCTCGGAAAACAAATCACTCCCAATGCCTGCCCCCAGGTGATTTTCATTTTAGCCAGTGGAAGGCAGATCGGGGAGATTAGTCGCCACGAAGAAGAGGAGATTTGTCGCCTGGCGACTAATCTCCCCGAATCTGAATCTTTGCAGGGGACCCTTAAATCTGTTTGTTATTGCAATAAATGGACTGCTTAAAATCTTAGAAGAGATTCTGATGCACTTCTGATGATCTTACTGTCAGGGAACTTTATAAACCAGAAATCACTTGAGGTTAAAAAAGATAACGTTTATCTGACACAAGCTCCATGGATTCGCTCAAATTTTCATCCTTCATGATCATTCATCATTTTCACCAGAGCAATGGGGATTGGTGCACAGGAAATTTAAAAAACTTGTGTATCTCATGTGCATCCCCAGTCTTTCTGAACCAATGTGGGTGTGGTTGGGCAGAATTGGGCCCCATAAAATCCTGGACATAGGGCTAATTTACCTACTAGTAAAAAAACAATGGCAAAAATAATCACATGTGTGCTACTTGCATGCACAGTGCTCCCTAAGGTAGTCACTTTCTTTAACCCTCCTATTTACACATCTTCCTCCCTACTTCCATCTACATACTCCAGCTATGAATTACAACTACTTGCAACACCTTTGTCCTCTAGTTATTTCCAATTCACAAATGTGAATATTTTCCTACTTTTTCTGTCTGCAGGAGATGTCTCTCTTCAAACCCCTGGCTCCTGCTCCATACCAATTTATATTCATTCTTGTTTTTCTGTCCCATTGCTCAAAGCATTTTCATTCCTCTACTGTTTCTAACCGTATTGATATTCCAACTCCAACTTCCTTCTTCCCACTTGCCATTTGTGACCTTCTCAACACCCATTGTTTAACTAACAAAGCCACATTAATACATGATCTGTTTTGCTCTGAATCATCTACTCTTCTCTTCTTTCATCTAAGGACAGCACATGAAAAGAAAAAATGGGGCACATGAAATTGGGGGGCACAGAGAGTGGAAAAGTATTTGGTAAGAACATTACAGAGAAAGGAAACCAGAGCTGGTAGAAAAGAATAAGGACAAAAATAGCAGAGAGTAGTAGGAAATAGAAGGAAAGAAATAAGCAAAAAATGTTAGGGGTGGATAGGTGAATAAAGGTGAGAAATATTGAGAGTTAAAAAAAAAAAAAAAACAAGAGACAGGATTAACTTTTCAATAACCGAAAAGAAGGAAGGCAGGCTACAAAGGAACGAGAACCACAAACTTAAATGCAGATGGGAGGGTGGGAGATAAAGGGAGGACAAAAACAGCAAAAGATGGCATTGAAGACTATGAGAAGAGAAGAAAAACATGGAGCACAGAACAAAAGTTAAAAAAAGAAGAGAACAGATAAAGGGCAAAGCCAAATGTAAGAGGGCGGCAGAAAAGACCGGGGTACAAAAAAAGGAGAAGAGGAAAATGGTTATAAAATTATAAAGTAACAATTCATGTTACTACCCCATGCCTGCAAGCAAAATATATTTGTATTTAGTGCAAAGATAAAGATATATTATTAGTAAAATAGTAAATTCGTAAATAGTAAGTCATGCTGCTTATTAGAAAAAAGTAACTTAAAACATAGTGCAATATATAATTTTCATGTCACACAATTCAGAGCTTTTCCCCGAATTCTAGCCAAATTAGTAAATTGTATGAATTGGTAGCTACAGAATGGGATACGGACGTATATACCCTCCAACTGAATATATAATTTATCTGTAGCACAAAAAAAAAAAAAAAACATGCAATGCCCAAAGATAACTAAACCCTAAAAGTGAATATGGCTAAAAATACCATTTTTAATATAATAAAATTATTGCACCAACCTTCTCAATAGCAGCAATGATCCAGAACTTGTCACAGGGGGTCACCATTTTGCAGGGGCGATCCTGCCCAATTTGCTGCCCGAGGCGGCCTTAGTTTTTGCCGCCCCCCCTCTCACCTTTAGCGCCAGACGGGTCCAGGTCGCTAGTGTAGAGAGCGCAATTGTGCTCTCTGCACTAGAAGAGCCGCATTTCCGAGTTGAAATTCGGCTCTTAGTTACCAGAAGCAACCAGGGGGGGCTGCCGCCTGAGGCGAGTGCCTCAGCATGTCTCATTGGCAGAGCGCCCCTGATCACATGCTTAGTAGGCTCTGAGCAGTTGTTGAAAAGCAAAGCTTAGGGGTTGTTGCAAACTATAAAGCAGAAAATGAGTTTTTTTTGTAATATTAGCTGATGCTATAAGACTGGTTATTAATTGTGATGCTAGTTGCACTGGTTTCTGTGCTGCCATGTATTCTAGTAATCATCTGTATTAATTACTAATTACATTTCAATGCATGTAAACTTTGTAATTGTATAAATCTAAGTAAATTGGTTTAAATGACTTGTATTATACTGTAGAACCCTTAGGTTACTCTAGGATGATGTTGCTATTTACAAGGTATGATAAAAGCATGCATTTACTAATCTCTAATGGCCCTAGTCTCACACAGATTCTGAGCTAGTCAGGAACCAAATTATAGAATTGTAAAATAAAATAATAAGCAGCCTTATAATATTAGAAAGTGCTCCATCGCATGCAGCCTTAATTTACCAAACTCATAACTCACCACATATAATCCAGAAGAACAGCAGGAGCAGAGAAGTAAGTGACTTTAGAATCAGAGGTTGAGCTATAATGGGGCAGGCTAAGCTACAAGGATTTTAGTTTAAACAGTTTTACATTTAAACATTTTCCACACAGTTGCATATATATGGTTCTTGTTATATCTTTCACAAAACAGAACTTCTGAAGATAAAACTAACAAACGTAACTTCATGACTTGTATGAGAACAATCAAAAACAAAGCAGCAATCGGCTGTATAAAAAAGCTCCCTTCACTTATCTGCAGCCTGTGGGATACAGAGCATCTCAATACAGAGAGGCCGTCTAAAAAAAGTCTGCTGCTTTGTTTTGATTGTGCTTATGTGAGTCAGGTAGTACAATGTGACTGTCAATTTCAAATGTTTAGTGAAAACCTTATTTCAAAACCACAAAAAGGGCAAAAAGTTATTTTTTCCAGCAATATTTTTGCTTTGAGGAAAAACTTTCTTTTTAGCATTACAACTATTTTAGTAAAAGTTCAGAAATTACCAAAAAAATGACATTTTAACATGGAGGTACTTACCAAAATAATCAGCCTTGTTATGGGCATCCATTTCCTGCTCTACATGCCTTGTTATAGCTTCAAGTTTTTTTTCAGCTTTAGATGACCCTTGTTTTGAACTCTGAGAAAGAGTCTGACAGGGTAGTTTTATTTTCATCAGTGCAGAGCTATCTTGCAATATATCCGTATGGTCAGAATCTATGGTGGAGGCCGGCCCTTGTCCTGAGGAGTCTTTACAACAAAAAGGAATGGCCTGTGGCTGTTCGTCAACAGAGCTGTGTCCAGAATGAAATGTATAATGAGGTGATTGCTTCTGTTTTATCTCACCAGGGAAATCATCATTATATCCGACACAGTATGAAGCACTTATGACATCATTTGAGTTTCCAAAACCAAGAGAATTAGTACTACATAACCCTCTCTGCTCCCCATGAAACTCCTTTGCAGCATTTGTTTTAGACAGATATACATCATCAGAATTGTTCTGCGTATTAATAGAGCTTGGCGATGGCAAGTTAAACAACTTCTTCTGTGGAATGTTTGTATGAGTATCATCTCCAAAAATAACTGATGATGAAATTAAAGCTGAACATTGCTTAAAAGGGGTCTTGTTTTCAGTGAAATTCTCTGCCATGGTATCTTCAACCTCACCTTGTCTTGAGTTTTGATGTGGCTTGCAGTTTTTCATTGATGAGGAATTTACATTAATCTGTAATTTTTCGAAGCCAGTAATATTGTTCTTTATTGTTCTTTCTCTTTCCAAGCTCTCAATACTTGGACTGATAGCTTTCTTAGAAGTAAACTGTTGAGTGGGAATAGTATTGCCAACTTTACCAAGTGGACTAGGTAACATGATTTCACTGTCATGTTTGAACACAGACTCTTCAGATCTATCAGCAGAATCAATATCAGGTTTACCTTTATAAGACTCTCTGTATGTTTTGTAATCAGATGGACCTACTGAAGAAGTAGATAGACCATTATAGGTGACTGGGCCTTCTTCTACGCTTTTAGGCAATGAATAATTGTACTGGTGAGTTAAACCATTACCTTCACTTATGCCAGTGTCTGGAATACTTTTCTGCTGATTCTGAAGATGAATTTTTGCCATCTTGGCAGCAAATATCCTTTTGGTCTCTTCAAATTCAGGGTTGTTACTTAGTCCCTTATCCACACGAAAAAGTCCATCTTTAGACGCCTCATATAAAGTCAAATCTTGTATGAATTTGCTTGCTTCCAGGCTTAGTTCATCATATGTATCCATATTTAAGGAAAGTTGATAAAGATTTTTTAAAAAAAATGTTAAACTGTTTAACGGCAAAATAATTCTGTAGCTGGTATCCAAATGATAAACATTAGTTACTTTTTGTCAGGAAAGTTTGATAGTTCAATCCAGAAATATCATAGCTTTTAACATCTACTAGAATGAATCCGATTTCTTGATATGCATGTCAGCAAATCTTGCACTAACGTACAAGATTAGATTTCATTTATAGAATATTTTTACAGCACCTGTAAAACAAGAATTTAAAAACATGATATTGCAGGTGCAACTTTTTGAATAAATACATTGTCAAGAAATAACATAAACCATATATTTTCTGTGATTAAAACAGTAGGTAAAAAGCAGGTTTGACACAAGTTATTTTTTATTGAACGCATGTTTAACAAGGGGGTTTACTGCTGCTTTAAATGTGAATGTGCTCTGCGCCAATCAGTGTTATTACAGAAATGGCATCTGCCTGTCAGGGTGCACATGGGGGCATATTTTGAGCAAAAAGTGCTTGTGTGCTCTTCAGGCTGAAATCATAGGGGGTTATTTTTTAAAATCTGATGTTTTGAATAAAAAAAGTCCAACCAAATTGGGATCCATGATTTACCCTTATTTATCATTAAAAAACCACAGAAAAATCTGATCGGGAAAAATCACAACTTTTGCACATTGGTGCATGAAAGCCACAACTTTTTGTGAAAAGCCCAGTTTTTTGTGAAAAGCCTAAAATGTTCGGATTATTGTACGAAACCCAGCACAAACCATAATATCTTCAAACTGCAAATATGACCTCTGCCATAGACTTCTACAGGACCTCAACAGGTTGAAGATGGAGTATTTTCTGACTTTTTGCTCGGGGTATAATAAATCACGAAAAAAGTTTTTTTTTTTCCTCTAAAAATTTGGATTTTATGGTAAAAAACTTTAGGCTACTGCTTAGAGCTGATTCTCAGTATGTATATAAACTACTATGAGCATAATTACTGTTTTCCACAACAAAATCTGATCTGTGTGTCCTGTCAGTGCTAACACAGGAGAGAGCAGAGGACAGTAAGTCAGCTGAAACTTGGACTGCGTTTATACGTTTGCTGAGAATCAGCCCATTCTGGCAGTAGCTTTAAAGCTACACATTAGCATAGTAGAAGGCTAAGGAAACTTGGCAAAGATTTGTGCCACATGATCTGCTGGTCTCTACCATACTGGATTTTGGCATGAAAATGGCACTCACGTTTGTGTGACAAAATCTACTGTGTGTCTGCACCCAGGCCACCACAGTGCCTGTTGATGCAGACAGACGAAGCAGATTTTGTCAGAGAATGCATTTTCATGCCAAAATCCACTCCATGTCTGCACCCAGGCTGCCACTGTGCCTGCGAGTGCATATACTCTCAGCGGATCAGCTGAGTCTTGTCTTGAATTTATCTGCAGCCCAAAAATCAGCCCCATATGGCACTAGCCCAAAGTAAAACAATAACAACATTGCTTCAAGCAGGGGGTTGGTGTTTCTGGTTGCAGCATCATGATGAAATCATAATCAGACATCTTCAAAAGGAAACCCTGAGAAATTCAACAAAGATGGCTACGTAAGAGCTCACATTAAGACCCATGGTTAGTTATTATATTCAATTGGGGGGTGCCTAAAAAATTGCTACTCCCCAGTGAGTTTAACATTCCAAATTCTTTCATCTATAGGAAAACTGCTAGTTGCCCTAATCAGCATAAAACAGTAACTATACTTTTATAAGACTAAACACAGTTTTGTTTTACAGATTTAATAACATAAGCCAGCAAACACAACTTCTTATCACAGCACACATCATACATTATATATAGTTGTCAAAAAAATGCTTGAAATCACAGTTCAAGTAGTAAAGTTCTGGTTACTGCACACGTCCAGTTTTTGCATTTGTTGGAACTGTAGGCAGTGGAACACGCCATCTTATGAAACAAAAAAATGAGTTGCTTCCTTTAGTGCACACCCCAGAACATAACATAACTTTAGCATACAGCTTTATACAGCACATTTTTGTATTACAGCTTAATATCACAAAACAAAAGTAATGAAAACTTTTAAGTATACTCACGTGTCTTAGGATGAACGTCAGAGCTCAGAGAGAGGCCGCATTACCTCGCCTACGAAGGAGGTGCCTTTTCTAGCTGCCAGTTTTAACAGCTAAGTAAACAGGAAGTAACAGCAGCTGATACACAAATCAGAAATATTTCACTGCAAACCAAGTGGAAACCACTGAGAGGGTGGATAAATGTTCTTTGTTGCTAGTAAAAGTATTTATTGTTGAAATGCAACACTGCCACCTTGTGCTAGTTTCAAATATACCTACGAATGCAGAATTTTCATTTTACGTGTACGATTTACGTATTTATGTATGAGGCCTATTAATCATGCTGTGTAAAATTATTTATGCTGGAAAAACAGTGAAACAAAACTATTTAACGTTGTCTATTTTATGCTTCCTAATCATCATATTTTACTCCATTTATGAAGGGGCTGCAATTAAATCCCCACTGTAAAAAAAAAAAAAAAAGTAAAAAATTGGTGATATTTTTTTAATTAAGGATCACTTTTTTTTTGCACAGTATTTTCACAAAACTGGATTCAGGGCTTCATTAACTCAAAGAGAAGGCTTTTTATTCACTATTTTTTTAAACGTAGGATGTTTTGTATTTGAAAGCCTTCTAAACAGAAGGGGGAGGCAAAAGGTTTGAAGCTGAAACAGCATTTTTGCAGTTCTTAGGTCCCAGCTACAGCAATTATGCTGTTGTCAGGTGGCAGGAAACTGAAAATGCCATAATTTCCTGTGCAAGGGGCAGGTCGGTTGACAGTGTTACACTTAACTATTTAAAATTATAAAGCATGTAAAGGGTGAGGAACAGGAATAAGTGTATCATAGAATTTATGCAGCTATTTCTATGCTAGCGAAATACAAAGGGTAATTTACAAAATACCCATTCGCAAGTGCTAGAGCACTACGAGGAGCAAATTTGCATCACTTAGTGCTCCTTAATCCATGAATTGTATCTAGTTCATTGCTGTGATCTAAACCTTGTGCCAGATGTTAAATGTGCAGAACACATTACTGACAGGCATTTAGGACAGGGTTCTTAAGCACCAAGTGCCCCCTGGTTCTCCCTAACTTGTGAGTCTGAAGTTGTAACCTGCCAGGGCAGTGTCCAAGTAAAAGGGAGTGTCCTCTGTTTCAAGAAAGGACAGAGTACAACACCACATTTACAGATAGTGTTATATTTGTGTGCACAATATGGGCCACTTACGGGTTAATTTTGTAAACTTTGGGCTATGGCTGTGGACATGATAGTAAAAAGGCAAGGAAGGAAGGGTTTTTATGGTTCTTGGCTCCCTATTCCAGGAGAAAAATTGCGCAAGTGAGGTGGAATTGCCAGTCTCTGGGGTTCATTTATAATCACTGGGCAAATTTGCACCTGGGCAGTAACCTATACCAACCAGTGAGTGATTTGCTTTTCTTAGCCAGCTGTAGGTTATACAATGAAAGCAAACATCCGGTTGCCATGGTTCCTGCCCAGGTGCAAAATTGTCCAGTGGTTATAAATGACCCCTGTGGTTATAAATGCCCCACTAACCAGGCTTCCTGCACAGACCAGCCCCCATATATCTTTAGCAGTGAGGCCACAGTGACCTGAAAGGAGGCAGCAATACCTAAGTATCTCTTCATTGAGCCTGTGATGGAAGGGGGAAGGTGCCTACCATTTCCAAGTATCTGGGTTGACTCTAACTGAAAAGAGGTAACCCTTTAAGTAATGCTTCAGACTGGGAAGAGTATGAAAACAATCTATTTTATTTCCCAAAATTTCCATAATTGTGACCATTTTACCATAAGGGACTTATGGGAAACTCCAGCTGTATCAACCCCTGTTTTGTGTTAACAGTAACCTATTATACCTGTGTAGTCACAGGAGAGTCACCCTGAAGAGGTTATAATATGCATAGCTGCTGTTTTGGCCAGGGGCCCGGCCAGGCACAACGCCTGGCTGATTCCCCTACTGCTAAGCTCCTCTCTGTTGCTG
This sequence comes from Xenopus petersii, assembly GCA_038501925.1. Classification (NCBI taxonomy): domain Eukaryota; kingdom Metazoa; phylum Chordata; class Amphibia; order Anura; family Pipidae; genus Xenopus; species Xenopus petersii. Next base: position 97,581,273 of record CM076682.1, on the reverse strand, counting down.
CTCTGCCCCCCCCCATATCATGCGCAGAGTTGAAGTTTCCATACTGAAGCTGGTTGGACTGTGTGCTATGTTTGCTGACAGTTATTTTAGTGCAGAGGGGTTAGGGAGGCACCCATTTATTTATTTTTCTCCCCCACCCAGACAATTATTTTCCTGCCAATATTCTTTATAGTTTAAAGGGATCCTGTCATCGGAAAACATGTTTTTTTCAAAACGCACCAGTTAATAGTGCTACTCCAGCAGACTTCTGCACTGAAACCAATTTCTCAAAAGAGCAAACAGATTTTTTATATTCAATTTTGAAATCTGACATGGGGCTAGAATTTTGTCAATTTCCCAGCTGCCCCAGTCATGTGACTTGTGCCTGCACTTTAGGAGAGAAATGCTTTTCTGGCAGGCTGCTGTTTTTCCTTCTCAATGTAACTGAAGGAGTCTCAGTGGGACATGGATTTTTTTTTTGTTCTTAGATCTGCCAGGCAGCTGTTATCTTGTAATAGGGAGCTGTTATCTGATTACACTTCTTTTTCAAGTGAAAGGACCTGCCTGTGTGGGCGCTCTCAGTAGGGTAGGGTGCAAATTACAAAAAAACATATAGCTAGTGCCTGTTTCTTTGCACTTTCTGTCCCCTTTTCTTAAATGACCAGCCCCTCCCTCATGAATACAGAGTTGAAAACAGACAGTTCTGCATTCATCACCAAATCACAGGTTTTTAAGATTCAGGGTGCAAGGACCCCCATCTGAAGCAAACTGGAAAGGTTTCAGATGTGGTTTTTCACTTTTCTCTGGATAAACTAGCAGTTAGGTAGGTTTCATTTATATATGCATGTTGAACTTGATAGGTGCATGTATTTTTAGTAGAAGCCCCCAAACCCCATTTTAATTTTTCAGGGACCCAAAAAAAAGATGGTGTTAAATCTTTGCTAATGTTAAATCAGGGAAATATATTATGCATACCTCCCAACTGTCCGGTTTTTCACAGGACCGTCCCAATTTTGACAGCTCAACCACCCAGTCCCAGTTTGTTACTGAAATGTCCTGACTTTGTCTTTGATCTCCTGCACTTAACAGCCAGAAAAAGATACAGTTTCTAAAAACGTATTGCCCAGAATATGTGGCAGGTGCACTTTGATAGATTTGTTACAATTTAAGATAAGCAAAGAAAAATTTTTAACAATTTAAGATAAGCAGGTCTCTTGGGGAAACTGTGACTTGTATCTTAAAGGGAAATTTGCCTTCATTAGCAAAACTATAATAACACATAAACGTTCATAATATGCTATATTTTGTAAAATAAGCATTATAATTAGGGAGTGTGGCCACATAAATGGGCGTGATCAAAAACATTTCGCTGAGCTTCGCGCAGCAAATCTTTATATCCCTCTTCTATTTCCAAAATGTCGGTAGGTATGAACGAGGGAAAATGTTGCAAGACACAAAGTCAAAGAACAAGCTAATTTACATAAAAATAAGACGCATGTGTTCTGCTGGAACGTCACAAAAAATGAAGCCAAACATTCAGTTCAGAGGTTTCAAAAAATCCTTTCCAATGTGTTGCTCTACTACAAGAAACCTAATTCTCATACAGACGGCGATCAAGAGGAAAAGAGAAACACTTTATCCCTGTCACTTCTAGGAGGGTGACAAACTATTCTGAACCACACAGGGGCCTAACTATGTCAGATGATAAAGTGACGATGTCAGGAATGAGTTCAAAATACAAAACGCATTAAAGTTTAAAAACCAGCCTCCTAGTATGCTTTATTTAAATGGAATGTTTCTTATTACCTGCTGTTAAAAAGTCTGTCGAGACTGGGAAATCAAGGAAACGGAGCAATCAGTGGGAGGGGCCTCCTCTTGTGCGATTTCCCTTGCCTGCAGCAGCGCTACCTAAGCTCTATCAGGCCGGAAGGAGAAGCGTTATCCGCTTGAGTGGATGATGCCTGGAAATCATTACGAGCAGGAGTGGCAGCTAAGTGATAAGTAACTAACTGTAAGCTGCTGTTCTTTACTGAAAGGCATTCTTAGTTCTAAAGCTAACAAAAGTATCTGGTTACTGTCGCCCCTCCCCCCCTGCATTTTTAAAATTGACCCTACATTCGGGCAGGGCATTTTACTCTTTCATTGGTGGGAAAGCACTGCTTTTAATTGTCAATGTATTTCAAAACACATTATACAAAAACAACAACCCAAAAAAATGGGAGAAGTGAATTACTATTAAAATATGGCTTAACATCAAGGTTAAGGGCAGAGACGCTATTTCGGGAGATTAGTCGCCCTTGACAAATTGCTTCTTTGGACGACTAATCTACCCTAACTGCCTTATTGCCGGCTAGAACGTAAATTGCCAGCGGGGTGGCACTCAGAAACACTTCATTTTCCGAAGATGCCTCACGAGGCGATCCGAGTGCCATCCCGCCGATGATTTATATTCTAGCCGGCAGGAAGGCAGTTTGGGGCGATTAGTCGCCGAAGAAGAAGCGATTTGTCGCTGGGCGACTAATCTCCCAAAATAGCAGCGTGTGTCTCTGCCCTAAGAATTTCTAGAGGAACTTCTATGAGAAAACTTTCATGTACATACTGAAGAGTAAGAGTAGGACTACATGGACGTTTTCGGTGCAATCCGACGTGCTGCGACAAAACGCCTGCGACAGAAATAGGTAGATAGAGATGTCAGATGAAGTCGCATAGTTGATCCAAAGTGACACGTCGTAGGCTTTTTGTCGCAGTGCGTCGGATCGTGCCGGAAACATCTATGTAGTCCACCCTTAAGCTGCACTATAACCTGAAAATGACTAGCTAAATCAATAGCTAAATCAAAGTGTACTGAGGGCATTACAAAAAATCCCTGAAAATATCTAAATCTATTGACCTATTATACAAAGCAATATGAAATTCTGTTTTTCAAAGGGACTTTCTGCTTGAGGCTTGAGACTTATAGTTAAGAGAAGGGTACAGAAAGAAGGGGGGGAATACAGTCCATCATTACAACCAAAATATGTAGAAATTACAAACATAATATGTTCAGGATTAAACAACACTTTATTCAAGTTTTCTTGCATTCCACCAGAAATCCTTAATAACTTTAATGTTATGAAGTATTTGGGGATTTATTCTACTTTTCCTATTGATTCAGTGTTTTTGTGTTAGACAGAAACTCATGGTAAAATCAGTGATTTTCCAGTGAATTAAAAGAATGTTCTTTTAAGATGTTGTTTTTGCTGGTGTAAAAATGCTGGAGATATTGCCAATCTGTGGCCATCCACACTGCCTTCACACAGGTCTAATTTTGGCTCAAATCTGTGCAAATCGACATTCTTTGGCCCTGTGTGTGTACTGACAAGTGAAAGCTGTGCCGGTCAGTGCTACTGGAACAATTCTGGTGGAGATACACCAAGGGGCATATTTATTATACTGTGTAAAATTAGTTGAAAAAAATGTAAAAAGATGTGTAAAATAAATGACAAATTTATCAAGTTGTTTTTATTATTTTACGCCATGTGAACGATAGAATTGTCACAGTTTTTACATTGCTTCTGACCATTGTAATTAAGTTCTGGTTGAAGTCACCCCATGTGCCGCAGACAACAATAGATACATGTAAACCATGTGTCTGCTGAATTCTGCATCCCTCCAGCCTCTTCTGCTGGATTTTGAGCATACATGTCCAATGTTAGTCACACATTTACAAATATGCACACTTTTTACATTAAGACACATTCACAGTTATCATTACACATCTTCAGATCATTTTTATGGGATTTGGGTTCACACACTCACAGCACACACAACACACAATTTGTCAAGTGTACACATTTATATGTTGTACACATTTATGCATTTTATATTTTTTTTTTACTGTATAGCTTGTAGCTATAGCTACAAATATTTTATTGCCTGTATATCATTGCATTTTCAGTTCTGCGTGGCTGTTGATTGCTTGTTTTGTCCCTAAAACTGCATTTGATCAGCAAAACTGCAATTCCGGCTTCCAATCTCACTTGGTCTAGGGTGTTTTATTTTGGTACTTAATGACATGTGGAAGTAAAGATACTTTAAATTGAGAGTAGCAGAGCACAGATACAGAATAATGCCTACTTGGAGATGTGGTAAAAGAAAATACAATTATTTACTAACATATTGCTATAATTGTATTGGCATACCATACTGCAATTTCTTCTTTCACCACTTGAGATGTCAATTTTAATCTCCTGATTCAGTATATCACTAGCTAATAACATAGTCCGTTGTATAGTACTTTTATTCTAGAGAGATGACTTTCCATATTTCTATATTTTTAATGTTCAAGAAGTAGTTAATCATTGCTGTCATGTTTTCGTTCATTACTTTTGACCTTTGCCTGTGTTATTTCAACTATGTCTTGGTCTTTCCCCTAATTACAATAAAACCTGAAAACAATTTAAATCAACCAAAATATACATGGAGGATGGAGTGCAAATGCCCAAGACCTTACAGCTCAGGGAGCGAATATGCCAAATTTCAGAAAAGTAGACAGGCACACTTTTTCTCATTTAGAAACAAATGCAGTAACTATTTAGAAATTACATCTCATGTGGAGTCCCAGAAGTGCTTTTGTGCATAGACACTTAATCATAGGGTCAGAGGGCCCTCTATACTTTTTGTAACCTTCATTAGTTTTGTATGGAAATCTGTAGGTTCAATGTATACACCCATTTATTTACAGCACTGCGGAATATGTTTGCGTTATATAAATACTAAAAGCCTTTTTATCAAGCTGTTTAAAAAAACTGTGTTCAAATACACCACGTCATCAGGCGTCACAGTGTAAAAAACTAGCATAATTATAAAGCTGTTCATTGATTTTCGACTGTGTAAAAATCTGGTGTAAACAAAGCAGCCGTTTGAAAATGCAATGGGATATGGCGTTTATCCATTAAGTTGTTATTTATATTTTTTCCACCGGAACTTATTTGCTGCTTTAATTATTCCCAATAACTTGAATGGATTATGTGAGGTCTGAATGATGTAATATAATGGCATTCGGGCAGTAGGAAATAAAACACACACCTTGATAAATTCCCAAGTTATTTTACACAGCACAGTATTTCCTGGCTTTACACTGTATGACAAATAGGCCCTAAATGTTAATAATAATAATCACACTGAAGAAAAATTTCAGTTGTCTTCTAATGTATAATGTATGTAATGTAATGTATAAATAACAATAAAATAAATAATAAAGGTGGGATAATGATGTGTGTGAATATCACACTGACTTTTCATAAAACATGTAATGTGAAGATTGGGTTGAAATGTGTTTCACTGAAAAAGTAAAGGTAAGCCCAAGGCAATAATCAGAACCCATTAAACCTCTTTAGGTTTTTTTTTTTTTTAAAATGTTTATTTTTCATTTTAAAAAACAAAACAAAAGAGAAGAACAAAAAGATAAGAACAAATAAAATTAGCACTTACATGCAGGGCAGCCATCAGGGGGGGACAGGGGGGAGAGTTGTAGGGGGCCCGAGGGTAAGGGGGGCCTGGCCACACTTACTTGATTAGCCGGGCCCCCCATCTTTGTGAGAGCTGCTGACTTCGGGAAGGCATGGATGTTTAAGGGGCCCTTTAATTTTCTTATAATGTGTGTGTGGGGGAGCTGGCCACCAATTTTTTTTCTCATGTGGGGTCCTAGCCACCAGTATTTATTAATGGGGGGCCGTGGCCACAAATGTTTTTCTTATGGGGTCCCTGACCACCAATATCTTTTTATTCACATTCACCCTAGCCACCAATATTTTTTTTGTTTTTTTATTGTGTGGTGGTGGTGGGGGCGGACCTGTGGGTTGGGGAGGGCAGACCTGTAGGTGGGGCTTGCGGTGGGCGCAGCCCAGGGGGCCCAGGAAATTTTGTCGTATGGGGCAGGGGCATAACTACAGAGGAAGCAGACCCTGCGGCTGCAGGGGGGCCCAGGAGGTACAGGGGGCCCCATGAGGCTCTCATTGATGAGCAATTTGAACATATATTGGTAAAACAGGACAAACACTGGATATGTTGGGGGCCCTAAAATGAATTTGCTGTGGGGCCCAGCAACATCTAGTTACGCCACTGGTATGGGGCCCTGTGATTTCTGATGGCGGTCCTGCTTACATGGAGACTGCGTACAGTTGTTTCATAGGAACAGTGACAATTCCAACGCACAGTGAGGCATTTAGCATAGTTATAGGTTATATATATCATACATACAGGTCATTGATCTGGTAAGAATGCTTGGGGGTTTGCATCTAACTATGGTTTTTCAAATGTTCCACTAGCATTGTATATCAGTTTGATTAGAGGCAATGCACCATATATAAAATCAATCCATTGTTGAAGTGGAACATCCATTTTATTATTACTAACCTTTTTGCATAGAAGAAAATGGACCATAGTAGTGTTCATGTTTTTTGTAGGGGCACTGACTCATCTATAATACCTAATAAGCAGGTCTCAGGGAACCTGATTCCAGGGAAGTATTTCATTCATTACTGTAGTGGATGACGTCTGTCTAATACACTGCTACCATAGAGCAATCCCAAATCAAATGAAGGAACCCAGCTTCACCCATGCCACATCTGACTCATTGAGCTCCATCTAGTAGCGATGTGCAGGCCAGGCCAAAGCCCACGGGACAGGCTGGTTCGGGCCAACTTGCGCACTCTGTCTTTGGGCTCCAAGTTCAGGCTGAACTTCAGCCTACATACATCCTACCCGCAACCTTTTGCTGTCCCACTGCTGCTTCTGAGCATACTCTTTTAGATGCTCACGTGGGCTGTGCCCCGCTCCCTTCTGTGATGTCACAGTGGGCTGGCTAGGGTATATAAATGAAAGAGTGCACTGGTTTAGAGGCAGATGCTGCTGGGCCTTGTTAGGGTCGGGTGCATGTCCAGATTTAGGTGACCCCCACATTACTACCATCTAGTCTTCCCATAGCTTTAAGCCTCAGGGGCTTAATATAAATTTGATATCATATTAAATTGAACCATTCTGTCCGTGAGTGATATTATAGGTTATCTGTGGCTTCCTTCCATTAGTCTTCTTCTAGTGAAGGGATACGTGACAGCAATTTTTGTTTAGCTTTGTCGAATTGGAGTGTGTTGGGAGGATTAAATTATGTATACAACTGAGATAGTATCTTGGCAGAGTCTAGCTTCCCATGCTGGCAGTATAAGTGTAAGGTGATAGTATCAGAATTGAGCATAACATTAAGCATGCCTCAGCTGAAAGCATCAAAATTGTTGTATTTGAAACCTCTTTAGGTTTAGTTAAAATTAGCTGGAACCTTAGGGATTCCTAAGATTTGTATAAAAGTACAGCCAAATAAATATAGAAGATTTCAGTTAGCAAGCAGTTAGGCAGGTTTCAATTGGACAGACGGCTGAACCTGGACTTGTGCCTTCTTTCTGAATATGTCAATATTATTGACAATTTCAGCTCCAAACATAGCCTCTATCTTGACCATTGTTTATTTATGAGGTAAAGCATATTCCTAATTTTATACTCAAACAAACCACAGTTCCAGGCAAGCTGGTGATCCAGGAATACAAAGGACTTTTTTGAACTTTTAATTGTTCACTCTGTCAGTAAAGATTTTATTGGCTCTTCAGTACCTGCACATATTTCATAGTTTTCCAGTCCCTTCTGTGTGGCCTCCTGCAACCAATTCATGTACCTTGCGATGGACATTATTCTTGATCCATACCATCTATCTATCTATTTTCTGTTCCCATAGTCTTATCCTTAGGATTGTCTGTATTTCTCAATTTGGTAGAGCACCTTTATAAATTCTTTGCAAATAAACTCTGTTTTCTTCAGCCTCAAATCCTCTGACTATCTGATATTCTTCTTATGCAGGAGAAGCACAATTGTATAAAACAAATAAACTCTGTCTTTACCCCATTCTCCTTTCTGATGTTCCTGTTGTCAAATATAACTTAACTCATGTGACTGCTATCAGAAGGGATACTAAAAATACTTAGAAAAAGAATGGCACAAAAGAAATTTGCACACCCTCTTCACAATTCTCTGTTAGTGGCTGTTTACAAAGAACATTAAACTCAGGATTCCTTGTCCCTTGATTTGTTTTACATATCCCATGCATAACTTGTTTTACCTAATCCGTTTACATTTGATATACAACCATCTGCGTCTGTCTTAGTGGATGGTCAACAGGAGCTATACAATACCTCAAACCGGAAGAATTTTCCTGCATCAGACACTCTTATGTTCCTATCCTACATTTAGTGTGAATTTCTACACAGTAGTGATGGTCCTGTGCCACCCAGAGTGGGGGTTCTGTAAGGTTGCGCCATGATCATTACAGCCTTATGACATCAGAGCACAAATGTCATCATGCTGTCATCATACCAGATTCAAAATAGACATTCCAGAGCTGGGTTCAATGCCTAATTGTTGGTCTTTTATAGCAAAGTACTCAACCTAAACACATCATCTAATATGTCATATATATATATATATATATATATATATAATATATCATTATATTCTACTGGGCTGTACACATGAGTGTTCAGAGTTCAGTATTTTTTTGTGCTTGTTGTATGTTCAAAATAAAAGTTTGCACTTAAAACTTACAAAAACCCACTTAGTTATATAGTATTTAGTACATACAGTATAGGACATAATGTATATATGTTTTCAAGCTCAGCATGCTTTTTTTACACACATAAAAAGCACCATTTCCCCCCTCCAAAAGCTTCCCTAACACAGATACCAAACCAACAGGCCTATAGTTATCAGGTTCACATTGTCTTCCGAAACTTGAATGTGGCACAGGCAAAATTTACAAAGAAAATGGAGTTAAAAGTTGCAGTAGAATGTTCCCAGGACCAGGGAAAGAATTGAGCATTAAGTAGCCTAGAGAAGTAAGGTGTTCTTGTCCTTTAACTGGCAGTTGGGACATCTGTAATCTTTTTTTTTCTTTTACTAAAATATATGTTTTATTTTACTGAATTGGGTTAATTAAAAACAGGGTTAAGGAAAATAGGCTAATTCTAACTCAAAATATAATGCAAATTTCAAAAGGAAATGTAGTTGTATTCTGGCACGGAGTTTGTCAGTTACAATGGGAGAGCTAGAGTAAATTGCATGCTCTAAAAATTAGGATATAATTGGTATCACTGAGACCTGGTGGGCTGAAAGACGTGACTGGGCTGTGAAATGAAATGGATCTTGTAGTAATAATACTGAACTCATCTCTAGCATTTGGTGGGGGAGCATTTAGGGAATAGTGATCATAACATGGTCGTTGTTGAGGTGGGTAAGAAAATACATGTTTTTAATAAGGTACAGGGAGGCCAATAAATCATGCAAAAAAGCTATAAGACAAGCTAAAATCGATATGGAAAAAACTTATTGCAGCAAGCAGTAAAAGAATACAAAATCATTTTTTAAATATGTATATAGTAAACAAATGAAGCAGGAAAGGGTGGGACCCTTAAAGAACCAGTAACATCAAATTTTTTTTAAAAAAAAACGTTAGTACACATAAAAAAAAAACACCACCACAAATTATAATTTAAAATCACAAAGGCTTTATTAAGAAATAACTTACAGAAACTGCACTTCCTGTCCTGTACAGAACCGGCGAAAGGGCGACCATCGATGCTGCTGGGCTCGATTTCTCCTCCCTGGCTACTCTACTGACAGTGTGTGAAGGAGCAAGATGGATGCCTCATGCCTGCGATGCGATGCAGTGACTGCTCGGGCCCCCTCCTCCTCCTGCACTATAGATGAGAAGTGCACACCTGGACACTGGAGGAAGCGGTGGTAGTGGAGGCGGTGGAGGGAGCTGTAAATCAATGTTGGCAGTGGCAGCCGCTTCTCATCATCAGTCACTGGCCAGGCCCCCTCCTCCTCCACCGCTCCCTGCCCTGGTCGCTCCTGCTCTGTTCTCTGCACATGAGTGATTGTTTCGATAGCATTTGTATCTGCCTGCATTCCGTTTAGCTAACAGACCTACGTGTGCCTTGTAGCTGGATGCGATACAGCTTTCCTTTTCCCTGCTCCACTGCACCTCATCTGCTCCTGCGCCCAGTGCTAATCCAGCGCACAATACAGCTACAAGGCACACGTAGGTCTGTTAGCTAAACGGAATGCAGGCAGATACAAATGCTATCGAAACAATTTGTTTTTTTGATGTGTACTAACGATTTTTTTTAAAAAAATTTTTGATGTTACTGGTCCTTTAATATCGGGAAAAAAAGCAGAGATTCAGAACTGTTATTTTTCATCTGTCTACACAAATAAGGAACCAGTTAATGAGATTTCCTTTAATAGTACCAGTTCTAGTACAACTAATGATGCATGGTTTACACATGAGGAAATTTAAAAGAGACTAGTTAAGATAAACAAAGGTCTGGGGACCACATGGTATTCATTGCAGGGTACTTAGCAAGGTTAGTTCGGTGATTACCGAACCTCTTTACTTCATTTTTCAGGATTCATGGTCTGGCTAATGTGGTGCCGCTTTTCAAAAAGGGATCCCGTTCTCAGCCTCAAAAATATAGGCCAGTTAGTCTGACGTCAGTGGTAGGAAAGCTTTTCAAAGGGTTAATAAAGGATAAGATACTGGACTTCGTAGCAAATCATAATACTGAGTTTGTGCAATCATGGATTTATGCTTAATAGATCTTGCCAGACTAACTTAATTTATTTTTATGAGAAGATGAGCAGGGCCTCATTTTGTGGGATGGCAGTGGATGCGGTCTACTTAGATGTTGCTAAAGCATTTGATACAGTGCCACACAGAAGGTTACTGGTTAAATAAAGGAATGTTCACCTGGAACATAGTTATTGTACCTGGATAGAGAACTGGCTAAAAGAGTGGTGTTGGTGGTAAATGGAATATTTTCTAATTGGACCAGTGTTGTTAGCAAAGTACCACAGGGCTCTGTACTTTTTGCTTTTCAACTGGGTTATTAATGACCTGGTGGAGGGCATTGAAAGTACTTGTAAGAAATTACCTGGCAGGCAGCGGGGACGCTTACTAGCTTGCCTGCGGGAACGACCGTTGCCTGCTTCGTCCTGTGCTGGTGCCAAATGACGATCATTCGATCAAATTTGATTCTAAGTTTTTCCCCAAAAAACGTAGATTTTTCAAAGTCCACCAATTTAGGTGGTCCCCCATAGACTAAAACAGCAATTTGTCAGGTTTTAAATGGCGAATGGGCGAAGTCAAATTTTTAAAAAGACAGTGCATGATAAAGTTCGATATTTGAATTTTCAGATTTTTTTCAAATTCAAACCGAATTTGGACTATTCCCTAGCTGAAGTACACAAAATATAGCTTAAAATTCTAATTTTTTTCATTCGAAAATTCACCTCGACCTTTGCTAAATCTGCCCCCAAATATAAGGCCTCATGTGGAGTATGCAGTGCAGTTTTGGGCTCCAGAGGGATGGAAGACTTAAATTATGATGGTTAACTGTCAAGGTTGGGGTTGTTTTCTCTGGATAAAAGGCACTGGAGAGGGTACATGATTACAAGTACATTAGAGAACATTATAGACAAATAGCAGGCGATCTTTTTAAAGATAAAGAGGTTCACCACACCAGAGGCCACCCCTTTAGACTAGAGGAAAAGAACTTTCATTTAAAGCAGCGTAGGTGGTTCTTCACAGGGAGGACAGTGAGGTTGTGGAATGCACTGCCGGTGATGTTGTGATGGCTGATTCTGTGATTCTGGCTGATGTTGTGATGGCTGATTTTAGAGTGGATTGGATGATTTTTTGGACAGGCATAATATCAAAGGCTATTGTTATACTAAATTCTATAGTTAGTATAGATATGGGTATATATAATTTATGTGAGGAAATGGAGGGGCGTGTGTATGGATGCTGGGTTTCATTTGGAAGTGTTGAACTTGATGGACTTTGTCTTTTTTTCAACCCGATTTAACTATGTAACTATGTGCTTAATAAAGGAAAATATACTTAAAAATCTATGCAACACTGAAAGTGTCCGACTCATGCTGTGAAAGGCCTAACATAAATATCTGTTATTACAGGTTGGTAGAATCTTAATTGGATACATACTGAATAGAAACCACAACAGTCTGCAGCATGTATATAAATTAATTGTTGAGTAGCAATGCAGCTGTGGCTTTTATGCTAGTCTAGTTTTAAGGGAATCCCAATTCTGGATACAGCCCATTTTCTAATGCAGTAGTTTTAGGGGAATGTTTCTAATTATTAGGGCTCTTACACATGACCGTTCCGACCTGCGCTCCCCTGCGTTCCGTTTTTTGGCATTCAGCCGCAGGGGAGCACAGGAATAGACGCAAGTAATTATTTGAAATGGGGCTGTACTCACTCAGGCGCGTGTAGGCGCCGAACGCAGGTTCAGACGCAACATGCTGCATTTTTCCTGCGTTCGGCACCTACACGCGCCTGAGTGAGTACAGCCCCATTTCAAATAATTACTTGCGTCTATTCCTGCGCTCCCCTGCGGCTGAACGCCAAAAAACATAACGCAGGGGAGCGCAGGTCGGAACGGTCATGTGTAAGAGCCCTAAAACTGCAATTGGTGCAATAAACATATAGATAGTTTTCAGAGAACTATATGTGATGAAGTAAAATGTTTAAAGGTAATACAGCGCCTAACGTTTTCATAAAAACTTTAGACATTACATATCTCACTCAAAAAGGAGCAACATTTATACAGGGAATTACTAAAAGTATATCATTAACTATGATTAAAGTGTCAAAGATCTTCTTTTACAACCCACAGTTCTTTCCAATACATCAAATAAAGGTGAATGTGTGTAGTATAAAACTATTTCTAAATTCATGCATGTGACAAAGCTTTGTATTTGTCTATAATCTATTTACCAGCATTCTTTTGAGCGTGTTAATAAGATTAGCAATTAAAAAAAACAGAGATTATAAGTAGTGCACGCACCCTTTGATATGATGTTGAACTTTAGAATTTTTTTACTGGGACATTTAGTATAGAAAAGAAGGGGTGCTCTATGGAGAAAATGGAAAAACCTCGTCCAGTGTGGGATAATCCGTTGCAATTTGTGTTCGCTTGCATATCCTATGCTGTCGGTTTAGGAAATGTTTGGCGATTCCCTTATCTGTGTCAAATGTATGGAGGTGGTAAGTTAATGCTTTTTTTCACTAGGGTATGGTATTTATTTAAAAATACATTTTATGAATCTTATATTACTCTATTTTACTACTCCCCCTTCTCCCATTTTGTGGTTTTATTTGAAAAGCAGGCAGAAGTACTCCCTCTAACTACAGCTTTGTCCATCAGAACCAAGTTAGGATCTTATTGGCACACGTTCAAAGCTGTTTGGAAGGTCTGACCTACTGATTTTGAAAACAATGTTGTACAAAGACCCCCCATGATCCCCACGTGATGAGGCAATGATCAAATGATCCCACTTAGGTCCCATATGTGGATGGGCAAGTCAGCCAAAGATCCACTCTTACTGTGCCTTTGGCAAATAAACAAATCTTTAAATGTAATGCCAGCTAAAGGGGGTGAGTATGGATTGGTGCAACTATTGTTGGTAGTAAAAGCAGAAAAAGAACAGTTTTTTCTTAGAATTAACTTATACAGTCGGCTAAATGTGGCCAGCTCCATTGCATTAATGAGTGCAGCTCATCATTAAAGCCCTCCCTGTACCTTACCTTTAAAGGAGAAGAAAAGGAGCAAGTATTGGGGGGGGGGGGTTAAAATATGAGACACCTCCCCAGTGAAAATAATTGCTTACATAAGACCCTGGGCAAGTGATCCTGTCTGCTGAAAACTGCACCAGCCTAGGGTACTACTGTAGGAGCACTATGTTGCTTTTACCTCTGTTCACAGTACTGCATATTCTGCTGGTCCACCTGACCATCTTTCTTTCCATCTATTACTTTTCCTCAGGTCTGGAACAAGGGGTAGGCAGCAGAGGTGACAGTCGAGGGTGCAATAAGAGAGGGTGTGAAAACTGGAGGAATTAGCTAGTGACTGGTAGGGGGTTGCCAATGGCAGTAAGATGTTTGGATGCTGGGACTTGGGCGCCCACAGAAATTGGCCAGGCACTGATTTCCCTTCCTGCATGCTCTTGTTGTCTGGCCTGCAGTGGGCCATCCAGATGAGAGTAAGTGAAGCAATTCTAAAGGAACAGTAACGTCAAAAAATAAAAGTGTTTTTTGGTGTTACTGTTACTTTTAAGCCTGCATGTGCCCTGTTTGTTTTATTTATCCTGTCTTCTTACTGGCCTTATGTTTTTACCTGTGCTGTAGCACAGCTTATTTCAGTTTGCAATCAGTTCTGCCTTAGTATCAGCTTTGCTTCTGCCTTTGTCCCAACTTCAAACACTATGACCAGCAGTGGCCCCTGGTAGTAAGGTCTCTTACTCACGCGCGTTTTTACCTGCGCTCCCCTGCGTTCCGTTTTTCGGCGTTCAGCCGCAGGGGAGCGCAGGAATAGACGCATTTCATTATTTCAAATGGGGCTGTACTCACACAGGCGCATGTAGGCGCCGAACGCAGGTTGAGACGCAACATGCTGCATTTTTCCTGCGTCCGGCGCCTACACGCGCCTGTGTGAGTACAGCCCCATTTGAAATAATGAAATGTGTCTATTCCTGCGCTCCCCCGCGGCTGAACGCCGAAAAACGGAACGCAGGGGAGCGCAGGTAAAAACGCGCGTGAGTAAGAGCCCTTAGACTTGAGTGCAAGTGGCTAGAGAAAAGAGTGGAAGAAACTTACAAATTTATACCTAATTAAGCACACACAACTACAGTTTTGGATTCCTGTATCCAGAAACCTGTTATCCAGAATGTTCCAAATTATAGCAAGGCAACGTCTAATAGAGTAAATTTTTAGAAAATAATTCGAATTTTTAAAAATGATTCACTTTATTTTTCTCTGTAATAATAAAACAGTACCTTGTACTTGATCCTAGCCAAGCTTACATATTTGTGGCAAAACAAGCTTGTTAGTTTTATTAAATGATTTTTAGCAGACATAGGTATGTTGTGATCCCTTACCTGGAAAACCCCAAGATCGAGGCATTCCAGTTAATAGACCCTACTGTACAAAAATTAAAAAACAAAACGGTTATTTACAAAAAAAAACATACAAATCATAATTGTGGAAACGTGAGCTGGCATTGAGCAAGAAAGTGGTGTGGTGGATCTATCAGTTAAATTCATTGGCCCCCAACAGGTTAAATAAGGATTAGGATTTGTAGTTTTTTTGTAGAGGTAGGGGGAGCAGAGGTGAAGGAACTAGATGATATCAAAGGGTTAACTAAATGTGCCAAGCAGTCGTGATAATTTCATATCCTATTAGTGATTTCCTGTTTTGCACTTTAAAAGGGCTGTACAATTTTGTATCACATTGTGACCACTTAACATGTGCTTGAGAAAGGAGTCTGAAACATTCTGCTATCTGGGTCAGGAATCTGCTTTTAATACATTCCAGTTTTGCATCAATATAAAGTGAGTGCTGTGTACATGTTTTTGTTATTTTATAAATATTCGAAATGGCCAAGCACTCCAATGCTATAGTAAATGAATAGCCCAGGTGCTCTCTATTTGCCTTTGTTATATAAAAAATTTGTATATATAACATAGTTGCACACTGGGACTTAAAGAACATTACTTTTATTATTATAAATTGAAAAACAGATCGTCTTGAAAGGTTCTTGAAGGGAACTGAAACGTTGATCTGTTTTTTAATTTCTAATAATACATTTATATATATATATATATATATATATATATATATATATATATATATATATATATATACATACACAATACATAAGAGGGGATCAGCACTCACAGGACCCTAGCATTGGATTATATTAGTTTGTTGAACATAGGTGGTACATACAGAGAAGTATTATTATGTCCTCTACCTGACACACTTTTTAAAATACTTGTTGCAAAATTGTGACTTTTTCAATGCATCTGGTAAGGCATATAGATTAGACCTTGTAAACTTGGTGTTCCTTATTGTCTTCTTTGATGGAAAAAACAATCAAATCTTCCAAATTCTCACTTGGGCGGGCTATGGTATCAGGTAATGAACCCAGGTCTAGAACAGTTATGTATATTGCGTTTGGTGGCATCACCACAGTAACATTCACTAGTTTGCGATGATTATGCTACAATTATACACTGATATACACCGAATATTTGTTTACAAGTATGCAAAAGGGTGTTTTGTTCTGTATGTTTGCAACTTCAAGATTAGGCAAGATATGACTGCATATCCTAATACTGATTTAACTGTATGCATTAGGATATTATTTACATTTTGTAAGTCTGTGTTGTGGTCAACGGTGAAGACAATTTTTGGAGCAGAAAATCTGTGGAGCAAGGGTATTCAGGAACACGATCAACAATGCTACTGTACTGTATTATATAATGGGCTACGATTGCATTCCAGTGTTCCCCTTTGTTTAGAACATCTCAATTTGCCAGTTTGGGCAAATTAACAGAAATTGAGACATTACCTAGATTTTTCAGCACGATTTCCTTATAAAAAGCATGAGCAATCTTAAATAGCCCCATGTGTGATTGAGAATGTTTTTTTTTTTAATTGTTTTTAACATTATTGTGTCTTAGTATTAACAATAAAAGCTACATTTTACATTACTACAAGGAGAGTCAATTATAGTATACTTTCTAATTTTAAGGGGCAGATTTATCAAGTGTCGAATTTCGAAGTGATAAATACTTCAAAATTCGACCATCGAATGGCTTTATTTCAACTTCGAATATGGAAGTTTTTTTCACCGAATTTGAGCGTTTTGCGGTCGAAGTAAAATCATTCAATCGACCGATGAAATCCTTTGAATCAAACGATTCAAAGTATTTCATCCATCGATCAATCGATTTTTCTTCGATTTCAAAAACCTTAGAAAACTGCTCTAGAACGTCCCCATAGGCTAACATAGCCCTTCGGCAGGTTTAATTTGGCGAAGTATTGAAGTCAACATTTTTTTTAAAGAGACAGTACTTTGATTATCGAATGGTCGAATATTCAAACGATTTTACTTTGAATCGAAGTCGTAGTATCCTATTCAATGGTCAAAGTATCCAAAAAATTACTTTGAATTTCTAATTTTTATACTTCGAAATTCCCTCGAATTCACTTTGACCCTTGATAAATCTAAGGGGCCGATTCACTAATTTCGAGTGAATGATTCGAATTGAAAAAACTTCGAATTTCGAAGTTTTTTTGGGCTACTTCGACCATCGAATGGGCTACTTCGACCTTCGACTACGACTATCGAAGGATTCAAACTAAAAATCGTTCGACTATTCGACCATTCGATAGTCGAAGTACTGTCTCTTTAAAAAAAACTTCGACCCCCTGGTTTGGCAGATAAAAGCTACCGAAGTCAATGTTAGCCTATGGGGAAGGTCCCCATAGGCTTGCCTAAGTTTTTTTGATAGAAGGATATTCATTCGATCGTTTGATTAAAATCCTTCGAATCGTTCGATTCAAAGGATTTAATCGTTCGATCAAATGAATAATCCTTCGATCGTTCGATCGAATTTTCAGCGCTAAATCCTTCGACTTCGATATTCAAAGGATTTCAATTCCTAGTCGAATATCGAGGGTTAATTAACCCTCGATATTCGACCCTTGGTGAATCGGCCCCTAAGTGTAAGTTTCACTGCCCTACAACAATAAGGGTTCAATTCACTATGATTCTGATTTATTTTTATAACAAATCAAATTTTTCTCAAAAAATGTATGCATTTTTTATTTCTCTAAAAATGTGAGATTTATTAAGGGGCAGATTTATCAAGGATCGAATTGAAAATTAACATTTTGAATTTCGAGTTTATTTTAGTGTTATTTGACTAGAGAATAGTCCAAATTTAATTTGAGTTTTAAAAAAAAAAAGTTTATGGGAGTTTTTACAAACTCCCATAAAATCGAAATTCGACCCTTGATAAATCTGCCCCTTAGTGTAAAACCATGAACAACTCTAATACTAAACTGCAGTGATCCTATTGGAGGAGGAGGTAACGGTTGGTCAGGTTGCATTTGCAACTGCCCAGCTTGGCCCAGTGCTGCTTCTGCTTATTTCTCTGAATTTATAGTATTGCTATCTCCTGTTCTGCCATAGTGCCATTGTATATTTCCCTTCCTTGGATTATTTACAGACCCACCTGGGCTGCACCAAACACAGCTCCCTTCTTTTGCAAGAGCCATGCTTGTGACCCATATTTTCTTTGTGCAAGAGCTATGCTTGTAACATAGTAACATAATAAGTAAGGTTGAAAAAAAGACAAATGTTGATCAAGTTCAACCTTTTTTTTTTAATCTGGCTAACTGCCTCTCCAATTTGCCTGAGAGGGGGAAAAAAATCCTTCCTGACTCCAAAATGGCAACCGGACTAGTCCCTGGATCAACTTGTACTATGATCTATCTCCAATAACCCTGTATTCCCTCACTTGCTAAAAAGCCATCCAACCCCTTCTTAAAGCTATCTAATGTATCAGCCAGTACAACTGATTCAGGGAGAGAATTCCACATCTTCACAGCTATCACTGTAAAAAACCCTTCTGAATATTTAGGCGGAACCTCTTTTCTTCTAATCGGAATGGGTGACCTCATGTCAACTTGAAAGACCTACTGGTAAATAAAGCATTAGATAGATTATTATACAATCCCCTTATATATTTATACAGAGTTATCATATCACCCCTTAAGCGCCTCTTCTCCAGCGTGAACATCCACAATTTGGCCAGTCTTTCCTCATAGCTAAGATTTTCCATACCTTTTACCAGCTTAGTTGCCCTTCTCTGTACCCTCTCTAATACAATAATGTCCTGTTTGAGTGATGGAGACCAAAAATGTACGGCATATTCTAAATGGGGCCTTACAAGTGCTCTGTTTATCATCTACAAGGACTCCAAGGTCCTTTTCCATAATGGATTTGCGTAGTGCAGTCCCATTAAGGGTATAAGTGGCTTGGATATTTTTACATCCCAGGTGCATGACTTTACATTTATCAACATTGAATCTCATTTGCCACTT
Organism: Xenopus petersii; assembly: GCA_038501925.1. Taxonomy (NCBI): domain Eukaryota; kingdom Metazoa; phylum Chordata; class Amphibia; order Anura; family Pipidae; genus Xenopus; species Xenopus petersii. The sequence continues at coordinate 97,562,234 of CM076682.1, read as the reverse complement.
AGCTGTCCAGATTGCCAGTTTGTCAAGATCGTATTGCAAGGATGTGACCTGTGTCTGGCATTGATAAGGAGAGGCAGAAATCGTGAAACTCTCATTTCATACAATCTGATAGAATAGCTGCCAAACAGTCAATACGTAGACACTGTAAAAGCTTTCCTATTAAAAGGATTGGTGAAGGAACCTCCTCCTGCCCCTCCTTCGCAGTCAGACACAGAGCAATATGGACAAACCTTGTAAAAAGAGAATCCAGATGACTCTGGAAGAAAGTCTGTGTGTTGTCCGCCATAGTGTGCTCGAGATAAACAGAACAAACCCAACATTTATTAAACCCAAAATTTGTGCTTATCTACAGCTCTTAATGTGTTAATTTACCACAAGGTTACTTATACAGTTACTCCGAGTCCGAAATAAAGCAGTTAAGCCAAAAACCTGATAACCAGTATATTAAACCTTTTTATATGCCATTCTAGAATCCAAAATGGCTGACTTTTTTAACTGTTTCAATCACATTATAGTTAGAAAGAGAGTTGCACAGCAATTTGTGACATGCAGCTAAGTGCAATCATTGTGATAAACATATATATGTACAGCAGGCATGTGCACTAACATCTCTCTCTCTTTCTCTCATTTTTCAGGTGGGTTTTTGATTCCGTACATGATTATGTTAATTTTAGAGGGAATGCCCTTGTTATATTTAGAATTAGCTGTTGGACAGCTTATACGGCAAGGAAGTATAGGGGCCTGGAAGACAATAAGTCCTTACCTAGGTGGAGTTGGTATGTTGCTATTTTAATTTTCAATCTTTGTTGTTGTTTCTATTGAAATAGAGAAATAAGAAAATGCTGATGTTATTTTTTTTTCACTTTTTTCAATATTATACATACATTTTTTATAATTTTTTAAAAACGTTTTTGTTGTGTTTTGAGATCATATGGCCCAATGCAACTACACTTCTTAGGGACTATTTTTTCATCCACAATAAGCTCAACAAGTACTTTTGGATAAAATATCATTTTGCCACTGGTTGCAATGGCCCTGCATATCGTGTAGCTTGCCTCATGTATTATTTCATGTTACCATAAATTATTGATTGGATACAGACTGGAACAAAATTTTTAGGAATTAACCTCTCATCTGGGAGAAGGTCAGCAACTTTTTGTATGCAAACCTTCAATTGCCCCTGTCTCCAAAAGCCCTCCATTTTATATGCCTATTTGCCTAACTAAAATGGAGGTAAGCATCTTGGTGCTTCTGTTCCAATTATGCAAAGTATGCACTGAGTCAGACCTTCACTCTGGCTACCATTCATTAACCATTTACAGCACAAAAAGCAGGAAAGGCAAATTAGAATCAGTAATAAAAAACCTTTAAGTTAACTCCTTATTTTAAACCATTTTTTAACTCTGGTTCTTTTTTTAACTTGGGTTACCGAGCACCAATTTACAGAGCAGCTATCCACAGGTGTCTGAGGGGTTCTATTTGTGCTGTCTTTTCAAGTGCAACTACTCAAACCACACCCACCTCAAACTGAGGTAAATATACTGGATACATTTTGCAGCTTTTGGAAAATTTGCTGCTGTCCTTTAAGCCCAATCAAATGTCACTTTTGCACCTAGAAAGATAAATAGAAGACCTTTTCTTTTTCTTTATTCAAACACCGACTGTCAGTAAGTCCATACAGTACACAAAATTATACATTGTGGCTCTCTATGATATACAATTTTTACATTTTATTGTAGGCAACATTTTATTATTTCTTTTTGAATCTGCACCACCTTGGAATACACTGAAAAGTTTGTATACAGCATGGTGTATATGTTGTATATTGCATGTAAATAAAGTAACTAAACTTTCATCTCTTATACAGGAATTGCCAGTGTGGTTGTGTCTTTTTTTCTTTGTATTTATTACAATGTTATAAATGCTTGGGCCTTCTGGTACCTATTTCATTCATTTCAGGTATGTAAATATTATAAATGAGTCTTTACATTGTTTAATGACTGTTTACATAATTTTAGGAGGTTATTTGCTAAAATCCAAATTTATCTCATATTTTATCAATAACAACCAAGACTCCAATGCCCGATTTTAGCTTATATGTTAATAAAAAAAATCATTTTAATTGCATAGCGGAAAAACTAGATAAAAACAAGCGAAAACCCGAATCAAATTTTTTAGTCCTTTTTCTGAATAGCTCTAATTTTTCGGGCTTTTTTCCTAAATAGCTCGAATGTTTTTAGTTTTTGCCCGAAAACCCTAAAAAAGTCAGATTTTCATGATAAACCCAATGCAGAAAAACTTCAAATTGAAATAGGTGCCTCTCCCATTGACTTATATCTGACCTGGACAGGTCTGAGATGGCAGATTTTTTTATTCTGGCTTTTTGCTGCATCGGGGTATAATAAATCTCGAAAAATTTGAGGGTTTTTTTCCCTCTAAAAATTTGAGTTTTCTAGTTATGAGCCATTGGGTAATCATAAATAGAAAATTGCCATTTTAAAAAATAAGGGCCGCCCCCTGAGATCGTAAGATTCACTGTGCACACATACAAACCACATGTACGGTCACATGAGCCAATTAACAGACAGAGTTCTGCCTTTTGCTTCCTCACTTCTTCCTGTTAGAGTTAGTGTTGTAGTATTTCTGGTCAGGTGATCTCTGAGGCTGCACAGATAGAGTCACGAAATGGTGGCTCAAGGCAAGAGATGTAAAAGGGCAATATTTATGTAAATATATATTACAGTTTGGTAAGATTCTTTAATATGTCATTCAATTTGATATAAACTATCTATTGCTTAAGTATTCATTTTGGGGGTATAGTTTTCCTTTAAGCCCAACAGACCTTATTTAGAAAGCAGTCATTTACTGAGATCGTAATCCTTTTTTAAATACTTATAAAGTATATAGGTAAACATGTGGCTGTGACATAATTTACAACATTCAGGCAGCACAGAATGATTTGCACAGTGAAGGTATTTGCCCTGTACATGGTTATATTTATAGCTAGATAAGAATGGTGTAATTTCATGTGCAAACATAATTGCAAATTCTTTTTCACACTGTGAATGTCCAAAAGAGTTTTTCAAATATGGCAAAAATCGCAAATATTTATGAGCACACTCTGTTTGAATTGAGAATATTCCCAAAACAATTTTGTTAATTGCTAATTTAAGTTACTGTCAACATTATTTATGGGCAATGCAGACTTGCATTCCTTTTGAATGTTACTTTATAATAGATATTATTCTTCTGCTCTTTTCTTCTCTTCTATATCTTCAATATTTTTTCACCGGATTCAAATTTTTGTTTCAGTTTTCCTAAAATTCCAGTAATAAAATATTTTTTTTTAATTCCCCCCACCACAATCATACACATTTGCCAGGTCATATGCTGTTGCTGCTGAGAACTGTGTTTCATAGCTTTGAATCATATTACAACCACATAATTAATACCCTGACCTGAACCAATACAACAGCAAAGTGTTCCCCACTCGTACTTGAACAAGGCTCTGCTTTAATATCACTTAGTCGAAAAGGGATGACATGTTAAGGCCAGCATCAGCGGCATAAACTGAATTTTTGTTAATGCTAATAGCATACCTCCCAACTGTCCCGTTTTTAGAGGGACAGTCCCTCTTTTGACAGCTCAACACGCAGTCCCTCAGTTGTACTGGAAAGTCCCGTTTTTCTGTGCACTGAACAGCCAGAAAAAGAAACACATTTTCTAACTTAATTGGCTTTTGGCAGAGAGCCCAGAACAGCCACAGCTGCAGATAAGATACTTTTGTAGCAATTTCTAGATAAGCAAATAAGTAATTGTAACAATATAAGATAACAAGTCCCTTGGGAAAAGTGAGACTCACAGCTTAAAGGGCAATTCACCTTCATTAGCAAAACTGTAATAACTGAAAACAACCATAGAAATATGTTCAAACTTTCTTAACCTGCCAAATTTTGTAACATCTAAAACTTTTGCTCCTCTTTTTATTTCTAAAATGTTGGGAGGTATGTAATAGTAGCCATGTAAAGTATTATTTGGCATTTTATGCTAATGTGACTTGCTAATGGTTCTTTTACTGTTGCAGTAATGCACAAAAACATATAGATTTTTAAGAATTATGAATAGCCATGGCCACCATCAGAAATTACAGAAAACACATTGAGGTTCTCCTAGCCATTGATTGGATACCATCCTACATTGCAAAGTGCTGAGTACTAGGTCTCTGGAATAGCCTGAGAAAGCAGTGTAAATTGGCTAGTTTTAGCAAGCTTTTAGGGGAAATAGGGGGAAATAGCACAATAAACAACTTAATTCTCTTTTTGAAAGTGTATAATGGCAAAGTCTTCCCAGTTCTTCACACTATATGGCCCTTTAAAGTTACATAATTAAGCATCCAAAATAATTTAAAGGGAAACTGTCATGGGAAAACATGTTTTTTTCAAAACACATCAGTTAGTAGTGCTGCTCCAGCAGAATTCTGCACTGAATCCATTTTTCAAAAGAGGAAACAGATTTTATTTAATATATTTAATTTTGAAATCAGACATGGGGCTAGACATATTGTCAGTTTCCCAGCTGCCCCAGTCATGTGACTTGTGCTCTGATAAACTTCAGTCACTCGTTACTGCTGTACTGCAAATTGGAGTGATATCAACCCCTCCCCCCCAGCAGCCTAACAGCAGAACAATGTGAAGGTAACAAGATAGCAACTTCCTAACACAAGAAAACAGCTGCCTGGTAGATCTAAGAACAACAATCAATAGTAAAAGCCAAGTCCCACCGAGACTTATTCAGTTACGTTAAGTAGGAGAAATAACAGCCTGCCAGAAAGTAGTTCCATCCTAAACTGCAGGCACAAGTCACACGACTGGTGCAGCTGGGAAACTGACAATGTCTAGCCCCATGTCAGATTTCAAAATTGAATATAAAAAAATCTGTTTGCATTTTTGAGAATTGGTTTCCAGTGCAGAAGTCTGCTGGAGTAGAGCTATTGACTGATGCATTTTGAAAAAAACAGGTTTTCCCATGACAGTATCCCTTTAATGCAACATTGCTGTAGTTTCACTCTTATATTGACTTTGTGCAACTTTTAGAATAGTTCAACACAGCTATTCTTATTACATTCTGTCCATAATTTTGAAATACTATGGAAAAGCTGCCCCCCCCCCCATTCTTTCCCACCCCCGCTGGAACATACACCAAGCATATGGTTTTGCCACTGTGGTGACTCAACAGGCCCAAGTGAAGGGGGGTGGGGCAGGTGCAGTTGCACCCACTGCTCCTCTGGTAGTTATGCCAATCTTTTAAAGTGAAATCTGAGACAAATACTGTATGAAAAAAATTTGTGTGACATCACAACATATTGATGATCACTTCACTGGTAGAAATTTGAGAATCTCCAACCTACACTCCTCAAACAGGCCCAGCACAGCTGAATGGGTCAGAGCATTTTTTAAAAACTGTCTTTCATTTATGTCTGTAATCCCACTGTCTTTAAGTATAAAAAGCTTCATTGCCTATAGGCCGTTAGAATGAGGTATTGATGTATGATATAAAGCTAGATGGAGATCCAGCCTTTTAAAAGGGAGACTATAGGCTGCAACAAGCTGATAATGTAAACATATAGATGAGATGCCACATAATGGATTTCTGAAACATCAGGGGGCTCGTATACTGATAAAAAATAAAAATACATATACCTCCTATGTAGCTATATAATAGTGGTGAGTTATGGTGGAGGTGTCTTAGGCCAGGAAATATATATAAAAGGGGTTAGTAAAGCGGGAGAGTATTTTTGTCAGTATCTTTGTAGCAGCAAAACTGTATAGTATGTGTCATTTCCGAGGCCTGTTCCAATAAATGTCCTGTGAGTGAAGTCCATCAGCCATGGATTAACCTCCTTGTACTATACAGTAAAATATTTCCAAACAAGATAGGGACAACACTGTTACATTTATGTAATGATCAAAATAGAAATAGTAATATCCCACAAGAGGCACATATTACGTTCATATATAAAGAAGGGAATGATCCAACTGAATGTGCTAGTTATAGACTAATCTCCCTAATTTATTCGGATCAAAAAATATTTGCTAAACTCATAGCGACTAGGTTACAAAAATACTTACCTATGCTGGTGCAAAAGGATCAATGTGGATTTGTACCTAAAAGAGAAGGGAAAAATAACATCATTTGAAAACTAAATTTGATGAAGGTAATACAAAAAAAAAATCAGAAAGCAGTGATTATATCAATATATGCAGATAAAGCTTTCGATGGATTGGCCTGGGATTTTATGGAAAAGGTACTGCATTCCATGGGATTTGGAGAGCAATTACTAAGTAAAATAATGTCACTATATGTAAATCCGAATGCAAGGATAAAGATTAATGGCACTCTATCTGAAAGCATTAATATTACAAATGGTACTAGACAGGGATGCCTCTTATCCCCTATATTATTTGTTTTATGCATTGAAACTTTATCAGAGGAGAAGAAGACATAAAGGGAATTAAAATTAGGGGAAGACATCATAAAATAGCAGCATTTGCTGATGATTTACTATTTTATGTATCACAACATATAACAACAATACCCAATATCATGAGGTTATTAGATAGATATAGATCATTTTAAAATTTTAAAATTAATTATAATAAATCGGAAATACTGAATTTAAATTTGAAAAAGGAAGAAGTAGAACAATTAAAAAATAAACGCTAAACGGTCTTAAAAGGTCTTATACTGAAATTAAATATTTAGGAATGCAAATTACAGCCCAGGTCAATCAGCTTTATACTAGGAATTATGTACCATTATTTAAAATAGTAGAATGCCAACTGAATAGATGTAAAAATATTAATATATCCTGGTTTGGGAGAATGAATATTATAAAAATGATGGTACTCCGACAGATACTATATATATTTCAGGCATTACCAATATATGTATCAAAAGGATCCTTTAAAAAGATGAAATGTATTATGACGAGATTTGTATGGAAAGATAAAATACCAAGGGTGGCATATGCTAATTTAATTGGGAAGAAGAAGGAAGGAGGAGTAGGCTTCCCATGTCTCCATACATATTATGAAGCAGTTCATCTATCAAGGGTATTAAGCTGGGCTATAGAAGAGAAACCATCGTCTTGGATTAATGCTGAGAGAGGAGATGAGGAACTACAATTAGGATCTATCCTCTGGTTAAATAAAATACAAGATTTAAAAACAGTTAGTCCTACTCTAAAAATAAGTGGAAGAAAAAATAGAAAATTAAATATTATTACGTATCCATCGGCTATGATGCCTATATGTTAAAATCCCATCTTTGTTCCAAGACAAGAAGATAGATTACTGAAAAATGGGAAGAAATGGTAGGTAAAACAATGAGATTAAAAGATTTCCTGGATAAAGATGGGATAATTACCATAGAAACATTGATATCGAAATATGGATACCATCCTAGATCTGAATGGATACTAAACCAGATCAGACATTTTATTGTGTCATTAAAACTTGAAGACATTGTGAGACCTCTAATTTGGTTTGAGAAACTCGTAGACATGGGAGATATATCACAGCATAGCTTATCGAGGATTTACAAGGAATTAGTTAAAGGGTCTTTAAATAAACCATGCTTTTTCATAAAATGGGAAGAAGAACTGAAAATATCCCTGTCAGAGCAGAGTGGAATTATATATGTAAAGCACATAGAGAAATATCAAAGGATACTAAATTGCAAGAATTTAGCTATAAGTTAATATCAAGATGGTATTATACCCCGACCAAACTTCATAATATGGATGGATTGCCTGTATGTTGGAGATGCAGGAAATGTAAAGGAACATATACCCACCTATGGCTTGACTGTGAAGTTATTAGACCATTTTGGGAATATGTTCTAAACGTTCTAGAAAAAAGGGAATTTATATATCATTAAGGATGCACCGAATCCAGGATTCGGTTCGGGATTCGGCCAGGATTCGGCCTTTTTCAGCAGGATTCGGATTCGGCCGAATCCTTCTGCCCGGCCGAACCGAATCCTAATTTGCATATGCAAATTAGGATGGGGATGGAAATTGCGTGACTTTTTGTCAGAAAACAAGGAAGTAAAAAAAAGTCTCCTTCCCATCCCTCATTTGCATATGCAAATTAGGGTTCGGATTTGGTTTGGTATTCGGCCGAATCTTTCGTGAAGGATTCGGGGGTTCAGCCGAATCCAAAAAAGTGGATTCGGCACATCCCTATATATCATATAAAGACACAGCACAATTTCTACTCCTATATGACCATATAAATAAAAGAACAATTACAGATAAACTAATGATAGTCGTGGCAAGAAACATGATACCACGTAACTGGAAAACAGAAACACCAATCAATATGGGAATGTGGATCAAGGAAATTGAAGAAATAAGAGGTATAGAATGAATAATAGTAAAAAAGAGGGGTAAAATAAGTAAACACTGTAAATTATGGGAGCAATGGTATGAATATAATGAGAAAGTGTAATGGAATCTACCTCTGGTCTTCAAGATGGCGTCCAAGATGGCGTCCAAGATGGCGACCACCTGCTTCACCACATGGCTCCTGCTGGGCACAGGTCTATGACATCACCTTGTTCCCACTCCAGGATTGGTTGTCGGCGACGGAACGGACGCTGGCGTCAGAATCGGGCGCCGGCGTCAAGACGTCAGCGTGAGGACGCTGGCGTCTGCGTCTGACGCAAGCGTGTCAAAATTTGGCGCCAACCCAGAGACTATTTAAACTTACTTCCCCTGCCAGTCTTTGCCCAACTATAGGTTCCTGTTACAGAGTTCCTGGGTGTTATTGACTATTTTGATTCCTGTGTACCGATTTCTGCCTGTTCTTCGATTTTGCTTGTCTTCTGCCTGGTCTGACCTATTTGCCTGTATTTTGACGATTCTTTGGATAAACCCTCTTGTACCTCGAACCTGGTCTGGTCTCCTCTTTGGTCTACACTATTACTGTGCCTTCGGGCTCGTTACAGAAAGAAAACAAGTACATAAAAGAAAGAAGAAAAAAGTATGAATATAATTAAATGAAAATAATTATAAAAAATTGTAGTGATGGGAACTGATTTAATTGTGGTTCTTTGAGTCTCTCGGAAGTAATTCAAACACACCGGCTACATATAAGCAAAGTATGTAATTACATACGTATTACAAAAAATAGATGAAGAAGATATACTTTATACTATATATTTTTTCTTTTTTTCTTCTTCCTTCTCCTAATTTTCTTTGATGTATATGTATAATTCTTTTGATATATTGACTATGATTCTGTAATGACAAAACTCCCTTTGATCGCTCTATGCTTTATTTTGTATTTTCTTTCATAAACCGAATAAACAAATTAAATATACAAAAAAGTCCAACAGCCATGGAGGTCCTTTACCACTTCACATACACATTTACAAAATGTCACTGAAGTTGCAGTACCTCTGTAATTCCACGTTGCAACAGTGTGGAATGTTAATAAAAAAATCAAACAAGCATTACTATGTGTTCTTTTTCTTTTATATGGATGCTTTTTCATGTTTCTAATTCACTAGCACATATCAAATTCAAATAGGAAAATGTCATATCATGTTGACAGAGTATTATGTAAGGGGCATACTAAAAGGACTTTTTCACTGTGTTGGTTTTTATCTGTATGCTCTATGTTTTTGCTACCTAGTCTTACTTGTACAGCACACAAAATATGCTGGTATATTATGAATAGTAATGCAAAATAAATCGTAACAGTGGCAGCTTTTGGAGGGACTGATAGTTGATCTCCATTTTCATAAATTGTTCTTATTTTTCTGTGGTTATTTGCAGGAGCCATTGCCATGGTCTAACTGCCCACTGAACAACAACATGTCAGCTTATAATGAAGAATGTGAAATAAGCTCTCCTACTCAGTATTTTTGGTATAGAGAAACCATCAATATATCCCCATCCATTGCACACAGTGGAGGAATCCAGTGGGAACAAGCTGTCTGCTTGATTTTGTCATGGCTTGCTGTTTATGTTTGTATATTAAGAGGTACTGAATCAACTGGTAAGGTAGGTGTAAAAGAAATCCGTGGCTACAACATACAGTATATTATTTTGTATCATTCATATACATTTATTTCAAAGTATTTTTGTATAACTAAATATATTTGAAATCCTTATACAGGAGTGTTGTTCTGTCCTCACTTTGTGTTGCCCTAAGGTAGTGTCATTTGAGGTGATACTGACAAAAATGAAAAAGAAATGCAATAAGTACAGCAAATAATACTGCAATAGACACAATGAACAATAATTGATAGCATGCAATAAGCGAACGTGATGAAAAAATAACCTAACATGTCTAGATAAACTTGTTCCTTGCACTGCGCAGTCTACAAAATTAAGTCTACGTACAATACCATTGTTCTGAGAGGCAATCTTCCTAGTTAAAGGACCAGTAACATCAAAAAATTAAATTGTTTTAAAGTAATAAAAATATAATGCAGTGTTGCCCTGCACTAGTAAAACTGCTGTGTTTGCTTCAGAAACACTACTATTGTTTATATAAATAAGCTGTTGTGTAGCCATGGGGGCAGCCATTCAAAGGAGAAAAGGCTCAAGTTACACAGCAGACAGCAGATAAGCTTTGTCTGTCTAATGGTGTTATCTGTTATCCATTATCTATCCTGTGCCATTTAGCCGTTTTTCAATTTCCGCCATTGCTACACAGCAGCTTGTTTATATGAACTATAGTAGTGTTTCTGAAGCAAACACATCCATTTTACCAGTGCAGGGCAACACTACATGATATTTTCATTACTTTAAAACACTTTCAGTTTTTGGTGTTACTGTTCCTTTAACTTAGAGGGCTGACTTTAGAGGTCTCAAACTTTAAAGAGACTTTGCTGGATCTGAATGATTGCTAACAATAACAGGGGCATATTTACTAATGAGTGAATTTCCTCCTTGTCTAACTTCACCAAAGCTCATCAGAATTCACCAGATGTATTTTTAAATCACATATTTACTTAAAATTGTAAGTACGCTTTTGTGAGTGAAATGTTCAGACATTTCTTGTGGCATAAATCCCATGTGAAATGTCATCAGTGCATTCTCCCAATACAAATGTAGTAAGGAAAATTATTTTCCTTCTTTTTTTTGCCAAAGCAAAGAGAATTTTCAGTTCTTGTCATACTCATCTTTTAGTAAATTGTCATTGTCTTAGCAAAATATCTTTCTTGGAGAAAATATGCCAGAATGAAACATATGTCCCATAGAATGCATTATCAAAGTGCATGTAATAAAACACAGGGGAAATAATGCTAAAAATAAAGTCTCATTCACTATGTGCCAAAAACAATAATACACTGGGTCAACAATAGGTAAACAATTGTAAAATGATATCACTAGTTTGCTTATTTTCCTTTTCAAAAGTGCTAAGTAAAACGTTAATTTTAATTTAAAAAAAAAAAAATTTTTGTTTGTCCCCAGTTTGTTTGAAAATGTATAATATATTTCATATTAATGTGTTTTAAAAATGCACATACTCAATGCACTTTTTTTGCAAATTGTTAAACATAAAATAAATAAAAAGAATTGAAAAAATGTCTTTATTTGTGGAACAATTCCAGAAGTGCACCCTCTGATGGCATTTCACATCCCTCCCACAAGGTACAGGTTAAGATATAAACCTGTAGTACAGGAGCAGGAAGTACATTTGTTGCTTTGATGTACAGTACAATCCTCACAGAAGATCCAAAAAAGGCAACATAACACGGATTCCTGATTCGTAGTTTCACTATAAACCACCAATAAGGATATTTACAGTCATATGAAAAAGTTTGAGAACCCCTCTTAATTCTTTGGAGTTTTGTTTATCATTGGCTGAGCTTTCAAATTAGCAACTTCCTTTTAATATAAAACATGCAATTTGGAACCGAATCCTAATCCTAATTTGCATATGCAAATTAGGGGCAGGGAGGGAAACCACGTGACTTTTTGTCACAAAACAAGGAAGTAAAAAATGTTTTCCCCTTCCCACCCCTAATTTGTATATGCAAATTTGGATTTGTTTTGGTATTCAGCAGAATCTTTCACGAAGGATTCGGGGGGCTGGCCGAATCCAAAATAGTGGATTCGGTGCATCCCTTTTTTTCAAGGCTTAACAAACTAATCCAACCAATTTTGTGTTGCCAGTAATCAGTATTGAGCAGTTACATGCATTCAAATGCACAGCTAATTTTTCACATTTGATTTCATACAACTGAATACTGCTTCACTAAAAATATTTGTTCAGAAAACACCCCAGATGTTCCTGGGAAATGAAAGGCATACCACTGTTATCTTTTTTTTAGTAAAGTGGAGTAAATTATTATGCAGGCTGAAAGGAGTTCCCAAACTTTTTCATATGACTGTATATATTTGCATATTATGCAGAGCTTTTGGGAATAGTTAAACTTATGAATCATTATTTTAAAACTACATCACTGCCAATATCTTTTGAATCTTGTCAGACTGAATAACAAGATCAGATCCCGGCAGCTCAAACTGCATGAACAATAAAAAGTCATGTAGTTACAATGACATTGATATATTACACAAACCCATGACTAACATAAATATGAATTGCTAGTGAGACTTGTGTATCATAAAAAAATAATGATAATTTGAGATATAATTGTAGTGAGGCTTGTGTATCATGACAAATAATTATAATAGGAGTGTGACAGAGTTATGTCACTGAAATAAATTTTTCTTTTTTTTGTTGTTGAGATATGTGTGGAGGACAGTACTTTCTTACTTTCTTTCTTCTCTGTCTTTTCTACCTCTGCTGGCCAGCGCAAACTCTCTTTCTTAATCTGACTTTCATTACTTCTTGTGTCTGTCCTACACCATTCTCAGCCTTGAAACATATTTTTTCTCCTGTGTTCAACATGGTAACAACAGGGTTAAAAAAGCCATGTGAAAGCAGTCTGTTTTGCAGCTCTATAAAGTTAGAACATTTAAACATTAGTTTTTCCTCTTAGAAAAGCAACTTGCCACTAAAATATACCCTTCATATATGAGTTCAAACTTTAATATTTAAAGTTTAAAATACTTACCTGAGTTTCCCAAGTTGATCAGTCTGCACAGGGTTTGGAAACACATGGGTGTAGCCTGACTGTTGTCAGCTGTGCACAGACATTTCACAGCTTGGAATTTAAACTTTGTTTAAATGTGAGTTTCTTTTTACCTTTTTTATGTTGTAATCTATGAAGGCTAATATGTAAATGTATATGTGGAAATTGCAATTATTGTTAAAATTTAACATTTGTTTAATGTGAGATGTATGATGTCACAGAACCACAAAGCATTCTGGGAGCCTTGGGTATAAAAGGCCGCTCCCAGTCAGCAAGTCTCTCTGTCTGATGTTGGCTCTCTTCAAGGAAAGACCTAGAGAAACTGCTCTGCTGTTCTGATGCCATGCTGAAATTGAGCTGTGTAATACTTTTCCTTCTGCTTTAAAGAAATAAAGCTACATTTTTCATTGCCAAGCAAGCTTCAGCAACCTCTGTTAAAGGGCCCACACCACACTTGGTGTCAGAAGTGGGATGCCATTTCATTGCTGAAACTAAGCATGAACAGAGATTAATGCTGAAGTATGTTGAGAAGGCGTGCTCCTAAAGCTGGTGCAAAGAAAATAACCGGAGTACAATCGCCTGGCAGTATAGCTATTCGAAGGCAAGAACAGCTAGAAATAAAGAGAGTCTTTCAAAGAAAAGAGCTATGACTTCTGAGATTGATCATCAGGAAGAGGTTGCAATTGCATCATCCGAACCTGTTCCACTGATGGAAGAAACATCTGCAACAGGTTATGCACAACCTTTATTCCCAGATGTAAAGCCTAAAGTCACTCCAACTATCCACCCACAGACTGAGACTTTGCCTACTCAACCTCCAGAGGATCTCGCTAGCCTTCTAAAATGGATGGTCTTGCAGCAGCTAGACGCAGAGTCCAAAAGAAGGGAAGCTGAGGAGAAACACAAAAAGGAGGAACAGCAACGCTTTGCTGAAGAGAGACATCTCAGAGCTGAGCAAGAGAGAAGGTGGGAGGAGCACTTGAGAAGGCACCAGGCTGAGATCACTATGTTCCAGAAACAGCATGCCCAGCAAATCACAGAAATTCTAAAGATAATGAGCAAGTCCCAAGCCAAGCCTACAGAAGAGCTAGTGGTGAAGGGTCTCAAAATTCCCAAGCTTACTGCAGATGATGATATTGAGGCATACTTCACCATGTTTGAGCGTGTGGCTAAAGCCAGTCGATGGCCACCAGAGCAATGGGTAATACGTCTTGCTCCAAATCTGACTGGGAAAGCACAAAAGGCTTACAGCTCACTGAGCCTAGCAAATGCTGCAAACTATGATGCTGTAAAAGAGGCCATACTTCGAAGGTATGACATCAACTGTGAGACATTTAGAAGGCGATTCAGAGAATACCGTTACCGGAATGCAGATGGACCTAATGAAGCCTACGCCCAACTGGAAGAGCTGCTCCTGAAGTGGATCAAACCAACAGGAAAAAGTAAGGAGGAGATCCTGGATGTGATCGTCTTAGAACAATTCCTTAACATCCTGCCAGATGGTGTGCGCATCTGGATCCAAGAGCATCGTCCAGACTCAGGATCCAAGGCAGTAGCCCTGGCTGAGGATTATTTCCAGGCTAGGAAGAGAACTGTTCAGCAGCCTGTGGTAAGATTACCCCATGTGACTACCTCTCCACATAGTAGTGATGCAGGAGCAAAAGCTCTTACTGCTCCGCAGGTCTGTTTTAAATGTTGGGAAAAGGGGCATATTGCTCGCTTCTGTAAGAAAGCTAAAAACCCAAGTCCAGTATCAGTAGTGGGTGGGAAAGGGCTCTTGAAAATGGTTAAAGTTAATGGAAAACCAGTTGAGGCCCTGATTGACACTGGAAGCCCACAGACCTTACTGAGAAAAAATGTCTTGAGGCATTTGCCCAGAAAGGGCAAGACTTTTATCAAATGTGTCCATGGTGATACAAAGTCTTATTTAACAACTCAAGTGACTGTTGATCTTGGACATGAGTTACAGATCATTACTGTTGGAGTAATTGATAATTTGCCCTACTCTATGATTTTGGGTAGAGACTTTCCAGGGTTTTTTCAAATATTGAGTGAAGCTTCTACGCCTATTATAGCTGTGACCACACGATCTCAAGCAAAAGAGGCAAAAGATAAAAACAAGCTTTTGCATGAGATTTTTCCATTTGAAGGTGACATTTTCCAAGGTGAAGGGAAAGCCCGTAAGTCTAAAAAAGAAAGAAGAAAGCTTAAAAAAAAAGGGAGACCTGAACACCTTGTGAAAATGTCTCCTCATATTAATTGGGATGTTGATATTGGTCCCCTTGATGATAAAATGCATTATGATCTTTTAAATGTATTAAATAAACATAGAGATACGCTAGTAAAAACCCCTGGACGTACTTCTTTAATTGAACATACCATTTACACTGATGACGCCAAGCCCATTCGGCAGAGACAATACAGAATGCCTGAGAAATATAAGTCAGTGGTAGACCAAGAAGTTAAAAAAATGTTGCAACTTGGAGTTATAGAACCCTCAAAAAGTGAATGGTGTTCACCTATTGTCTTGGTACCAAAAAAGAATGGTGAAATAAGATTCTGTATTGATTTTCGTAAGCTAAACAGTGTATCTAAGTTTGACTCATTTCCACTACCCAGAATTGATGACTTAATTGATCAGTTAGGTGGGGCCAAATATATATCCACCCTAGATCTGACAAAAGGGTATTGGCAAATACCTCTGGACTATGAATCCAGGGAAAAGACTGCTTTCAGTACCAGGAAAGGTCTTTTCCATTTTGTAACTATGCCATTTGGCCTACATGGAGCCCCAGCAACTTTTCAGCGCCTCATGAATTCTCTCTTAGAGGGTCATAATGAATACTCAGCAGCATATCTTGATGATGTGGTGGTGTTCAGTTCTACATGGGAAAAACATTTAGAGCACCTAAGTAAAATCTTGTCTGTTATAAAGTCAGCTGGTCTCACCATTAATCCATCAAAATGTGCCTTTGCCTTTGGAGAGACACGGTATTTAGGCTACATTTTGGGTAATGGTGAAATTAAGCCAGAAATTGTGAAAACCAAGGCTATCAAAGATGCAAAGGAACCTACAACTAAAAAGAAGTTCGTTCTTTTTTAGGACTAGCTGGCTACTATAGGAGATTTATTCCTCAATTTTCCTCTATTGCAGCACCTCTTACAGAGCTAACCAAAAAGGCTAAAAACAATAAAGTTGAATGGAACAGTAAGTGCGACAAAGCTTTCTCCAAAATTAAAGAAATTCTTTGTGATGGTCCTGTGCTTAAAAGTCCAGACTTCTCCAAATCATTTATTGTTCAAACAGATGCATCTGAAAATGGTCTTGGAGCGGTTCTAAGCCAAAAGCATGATGGAGAAGAGCATCCTGTGCTGTATATTAGCCGTAAATTGTTTCCAAGTGAAACCCGATATGCAACCTTAGAGAAGGAATGCCTAGCCATAAAATGGGCACTAGAATCCTTAAGGTGCTATTTGTTGGGTCAGGAATTCCAGCTGATAACTGACCACCGTCCTCTCATGTGGCTAAATTCCATGAGAGACAAAAATGCTAGAGTGACAAGGTGGTATTTGGCACTGCAGCCCTTTCGTTTTTCAATTTTTCATAAAGCAGGCAAGGAACATAAAAATGCTGATTATTTGTCTAGATATGGAGCAGTCATAGACGAAACAGTAATGTAAATTTTTTCCTTGCTTGAGAAAGTGTCCTTTCTCTTAAGGAGGGGGATATGTGACAGAGTTATGTCACTGAAATAAATTTTTCTTTTTTTTGTTGTTGAGATATGTGTGGAGGACAGTACTTTCTTACTTTCTTTCTTCTCTGTCTTTTCTACCTCTGCTGGCCAGCGCAAACTCTCTTTCTTAATCTGACTTTCATTACTTCTTGTGTCTGTCCTACACCATTCTCAGCCTTGAAACATATTTTTTCTCCTGTGTTCAACATGGTAACAACAGGGTTAAAAAAGCCATGTGAAAGCAGTCTGTTTTGCAGCTCTATAAAGTTAGAACATTTAAACATTAGTTTTTCCTCTTAGAAAAGCAACTTGCCACTAAAATATACCCTTCATATATGAGTTCAAACTTTAACATTTAAAGTTTAAAATACTTACCTGAGTTTCCCAAGTTGATCAGTCTGCACAGGGTTTGGAAACACATGGGTGTAGCCTGATTGTTGTCAGCTGTGCACAGACATTTCACAGCTTGGAATTTAAACTTTGTTTAAATGTGAGTTTCTTTTTACCTTTTTTATGTTGTAATCTATGAAGGCTAATATGTAAATGTATATGTGGAAATTGCAATTATTGTTAAAATTTAACATTTGTTTAATGTGAGATGTATGATGTCACAGAACCACAAAGCATTCTGGGAGCCTTGGGTATAAAAGGCCGCTCCCAGTCAGCAAGTCTCTATGTCTGATGTTGGCTCTCTTCAAGGAAAGACCTAGAGAAACTGCTCTGCTGTTCTGATGCCATGCTGAAATTGAGCTGTGTAATACTTTTCCTTCTGCTTTAAAGAAATAAAGCTACATTTTTCATTGCCAAGCAAGCTTCAGCAACCTCTGTTAAAGGGCCCACACCACAATGAGATATTGGTGTTCCTTAATCAGTATAAAAGAACGAGCTCTCTGTTGCCTTGTGCCATAGTCATAAAATTCTAATACCCACATATTTTATCATTTGTATTTTTATTATTTTATTAATTATTTGTATTATTTGTTATTATTTATTATATTAATAAAACAATTTCAAGAAAAAAATGATGTACTTTATATTAAATACTAAAGAGGATATCCTTCATACCATATATACAGAGGATATCCTTTAACTGAAGGCTGAGCAAAAAGATGATAAATCACCAACTACCGTGAAGCAGAATATATTTACTAGGGATTTCATTGAGATATTTATTCAGGACTGATAACAATTCCGATTGTTTGCAAAAATTCAACTAAAATTTTAGTTGAACCAGTGTACAACAACCCTAGTTTATTGCATGTTTAGAAAGTGAAAACATTACCACTTAATACAGAGTTTATCCAGTGACTGGTCCAATTGACCTATATTTAATTACCTCCTGAGGCAAACTGAAGAGGCAACAGATTATTTTTTTCATCCTTCTCTGGATCAACTAAAAGGAGAATGAAATCTTCCCCCAACTCCAGCCCCCCTCCTTTGGCCCTACTCCCACCAGCCTCCCTGCATCACATGTGAAAAGTGTCCCTATGTGTGTTCTGATATAAAAATACAGAGTGGATTGACTTGTTCTATCTTGCTCTACTTTGGCACCTGGGTGTCTATTTTTCAACATAACAAAGAGAAATCTATATAGGGTTGCAGCCAAATGTAGAAAAGTTCACCAGTTGAGATATGGGGTACATGCCCCAAGACATTCAGCATGAGGGGGTAATTCAAACTAAGAAAAACAACAGGCACTCACTCAGATCCCGTAAGCAGGTGAATTCAAAGAAGAATTCTACTCTATTACAAAAACATAAGGTACCATAAGTAACTTTTGTTTTACATATGCCTGCTCATGGTATCTGTTAGTGCGAGCTGTTTTTTGGCATGTCTTTTTTTTAATCTTATCTACTATGTTACAGAGTAGTATCCCTCTTTTGTCTCCAGAAATGGTTAGTTAGTAATATAACTTCTAATGAAACTATATTTTATTTACACAGGTTGTATATGTTACAGCATCATTACCCTACCTTGTTCTGCTAATATACTTGGTGAGAGGTCTGACTTTGCATGGAGCTGCCAATGGGCTTGCATTTATGTTTACACCTAAGGTATGCAAAACTTAATCTATCTTCAAGATTTTTACTTGAATAGCAGCATTAGCAACAGTTACATTTATAGTTAATGTGTAGAAAAAAAGCACAAACATCACTTCTTCTTTTTTTTCTTGGAATAAATGTCTTTTCATGTCAGACTGGGGTGCCAGGGGCCCACCAGAAAACCTTTGATATGCACTGTATTTAGTGCCTGATATAAAAGTTTTATAGAAATAAAAGCCATACTGGTACATATAACCAATGCAATAAAACAAAGCAAAATATATTACAACCGCTGCCCTTCTTGAGCTATAATTAAACAAGGTGTGAAAATCCCATAGCAGTACCCAACACATGTGTTTTTGTTGAAGAAATAAAATTCACAGATCATTGTATATCCAAAGGGGAAAATGCCTTGACTCGTTAACTACAGCCCTGGATTTATTCCTGTCCAAGAAACTGTCCAAATCCAAACCATTAAGGTAATATTACCTAGCCTCTCATTCGTCAAACTGAAGAATAATTTTCGTGCTGCAGGTAAAAATTTTGTTCCTCAAGTCTGAATAGGTGGCCTCTTGTCCTTTGCTATTTTCTATGTAAAAAAAGATCCTCCATTATTTGTCTGTAATGTACTTTTATTTTTTATTAATTTTATTTTAAATATTTTTTAAATACAACCCCTGATATGTAATACAATTACAATGAGTAATACAACCCCTGATATGTAACATTTGCCTTGCAAATGTCACTATATATAGTACTGTAATACCTTCATTGTCTGTATTTAGTAGAAAATTGCCATTGTTACTTTAATTACCCAACAAATTAAAACCAAGATGAATTGTGGTACAGTCATCACCAGCTTTAATATAAAAAATCCCAAACATTGCTTTAAAAACAAAGATGATTTCTTAAATCAACCAGTCTGCAGATACTGCATATTTTTGCTTGTATTTATAGTTATTTGGGACAATGTATTTATAGGACAATGTATTTATAGGACAAACATAAACAAAGATATAAAAAAAATGTAACTCCTCAGCTAAGCAGTTATACTTTTGAAGACATTTAAGGGCAATTTATGACCACCAAGGCAATGTACAAACTGCTCAATGCACTGTTTTTGGCACTTTGCACACTACATGCAATTACAGATCTATCGCTGGCCTCTGCACTCGGGAATGGACCTGCCCAGGCCCGGATTTGTGACAAGGCCACAAAGGCCCAGGCTTAGGGCAGCATGCTGCCCAGCTGCAATTCAAGGAGCACTGGGGACACTATAAATGATCATTTATAGTTAATTTTTTTATTCCTACTTTTGTTATCATACAGTATTTTTTAATCAATCACCTAGCAAAGAGATTCGGTCAGAATAATATTCCTAATCCTTTTATCAAAGTTGTAAAGTACTAATTTAATTTAAAATCCATTAAGTTAATAATTGTCAATGTGCTACTGTATATATACCTCTGCATGCATACCCAAGGTGAAGCCTTGCCTGGGCAAAAATGTTTTAATCTCTTTTTTTAAATACAAAACAATACTAGGCTATTATTGCAAGGACAACTACCTGCCATATCCCATTGCCCTAGAAATGCCCATTTGTGAAGGTATCATTCTTGAAGCATGTGAGCACTCTAGTTTATAATGACTGAATATTACCACAATAACTGGCAGTGGTAGTGGAAGATTAGATAGGGAGAACGAACCTCTCATGTTTTGCACTTAATTTCACGGCTTAGTTAATTAATTTGTTATCAGCGGAGACCATAACTGATCATATCTGCTTTTTAAAAAGCATTCCAATTATTAATCACAATAATAAAAGCAGTATATTCTCAATTCATTAACTCACTATAATTCAATTTGATATCAGATGGGGCAATATAATTTACAATGTGAATTTCATTAAAACCAATGTGGAATATTATACCAAAAATGTCCAGAGTTTATAAACTGTGCTTAGTATCTCATTACACAGTTCATTAGTACCAGTCATTAGCAGGATTACACCTAGCTTCTTAGGTAAGGTTTGAATATGAGGAAATTTGACTCATAACTAGCCTTCTCTTAAGCCCTTGTATGCTGATGTGGTCCTTATTATGGACTAAAAGCCCCATGATGCACAGAAAGTCAATTGCATAACAGCAGTTATACGTTACAGCCTCCAAGACGTCAGTCAGTATATGCTTCTTACCACTTGTTCTAAGACAAGCACCAATGAGCCGGACTGACTCAGAGCTTGTAATACTGGATCACTCATATGCTCTTGTGCACTTAACTGGCTGGAACTGGGTGTGTGGGCTTCAACTTGGATTTCTGCCAAGCAATTGAGGAACTGGGTGAATTACACTGTAGGGTCGTTTATTTTATAGAAGGCAGTGTGCAAAGTACAAAAAAATTCTGCTACTTGCCATTTTTTTGCACCTTGCATTCTGCATTCTGCCCTTCGTGCAATCCATTAGTCAGCCCTGTATTAGTGAGGGTCAGTAGGTGGAGGCACAGAAGCAGATGGTAATGTGCTATTGCAGGTGGTAAGGACAGTGCTGGCCTGCGCCCCCTTACATTGATCTGTGCACGAGCACCAGCTTTTTAATCTGTTGTTTGGTGCAGAGTGCAGCATTCCCCTGGGCACAAGCGATTGTTAAGTTAGCACTATGGGGAGCAGTTTTGAGCCCCATAGCACTAGGGGATCAGTAAATGACCCCTTTTGTATTTTGTTAGTGTGTACATAGTAAGAAGCTTGTTTGTAACACTGTGCTTGAAATGTTGTAAATAATGAATATTACCTGTAAATTACTGTGTAACTTCTTAGCACTAATAATAATTTCTCTTTAATTTATGCAATTCTGCAGGTTTAATACAATTTGAGATAATAATTTGCATATTTCTCTATTTCTATAGCTGCTACAGTAGTAATTGTTCTTTTTATTGCTTCAGTTGGATCAACTAGCAAATCCCAAAACATGGATAAATGCAGCAACACAAATATTTTTCTCATTGGGCCTTGGGTTTGGAAGTCTTATTGCATTTGCCAGCTATAATGAACCAAACAATAACTGTGAAAGACACGCCATCATTGTCTCCCTAATAAATAGTGGAACATCTATATTTGCAAGCATTGTCACTTTCTCTATATATGGGTTTAAGGCCACCTATAATTATGAAAATTGTATTAGCAGGTAAGAAATTCATTTTTATCAGATAATATAACAAAATAAGAATAAAGTTCACATATGGTTTAACTCATCAAATCAAATAGTTTCTTAGAGTGTTTAAAGAGAAACAAGAAAACAATTGTGATCATATTGATAATTGATTTTCAACACTGTTATTCCTCAGTATAAATACAGAAAAAAACACCAAGGGGCATATTTATCAAGGGTCGAATTTTGAATTGAAAAAACTTTGAAATTCGAATTCAAAAAGTTTTTTTTTTTGGGTCGAATAGGTCAGTTTTCGATCAAATAGGTCCGTATGACTGTTAAGGAGAACAACAGAAGGAAGAGCAAAAACAGTGGAGTAGGCATTCCTGACAACAATTGTAAGCAATGAAACATATAAAGATTTAGAGATATTCATATTAGGAGAAAGGTGTAACCTTAAAGAAAGTTCATAATATAGCTCATTAATATAGCTCATTTACAAACAGCAACCTGAGCTGTATAAATGTCATGTTAGGAGAAAGGTGTAACTTTACAGATACAGAGTTGATAACAGAACTCATTTACAACCACTTAGAGAGGCCATCTAGCAGAACCAAGATGGCAGCCATGCCAAAGGAAAGCATGCCAGCCTTCTATGAGCCAAGAAGAGATGGTAAAGTAACGCTGTGAATTTTTGCCCGCTGTAAAAGATGAGGTTGATAGCATTCATAGGGGAGGTGACGATGTCAGTGTGGAGGTGGAGAGGGGCAGGAAGGAGACAACAGGGGAATAGAAAAAATTAGGTCTGACAATGGGTGTGATTTTAATAGACAATTCCACAAATTAAAATTGATTTCTGGAAATGTTTTACCTTAAATAGGGGGTGTTGTTTAATTTTTTGTAAGTGAAGTTGAAGTGAAGTGTTGAACCTGACACTTTTGTTGTCTTTTTCCGATCTAAATTAACCAGAAAACATTGTAACAAAAAATCATAAAATACTACTTATGCCATAAAGCCAGACTAATTATAAACTCGTAAATACATTTTCGTTTTTAATTAGTATTATTGTTGAAGTGCCTTTGTTTACATTTTTACAGAGATATACTTTTGTTAACCAACACTTTTGATTTAGAAGAAGGATCAATAACTGCAGAAAACCTTGGAGATATGAAAAACTACCTGAATGCAACCTTCCACCAGGAATTTTCTGCTATCGTTCCACAAATTAGAAATTGTAGCCTTGAAAAAGAGTTAAGCACGGTATGTTGACACTGCTTTCAAAATTTAGGATTTTTGGATTGGTAAAAATTGGTAAAGGATAAAATGTTGTGTTTTGTCCTTGGCACAGTTTAAACAAGACACAACTTTGTCCTGAGTATCTTTGAAGTGTAAAGGCCCCTAAAGAGTGCTTTTTTTTAAGTTTTTGGGTATGTTTACCTTTAGGAGTGTACAAATGATGGATGGTTGAAAGATTACAATTTTGCCTTAAAGATAGACAAAATTAATCATTTTACGGAATAACGCTTGACTTAGAATCAAAATTGTAGGTGAGAAAAAAGCACATTGGAAAAATGGAATTGGAAGAATCATTTGATGAGGCAAAGAGAATTCGAAATGGTTTTGCGAGTGTGTGACTGAGACAGTTTTAGAATGGTTTGTACCTTGGCAGTGTCCATTTGTAGACTCTGCAAATGTAGAAATGCACGCTGAGTTATGTCAAATCTTTTTGTATATAGAGTAGCATGGTAGCTCAGTAGTGATTCTGCCTTTGAGGGCTGGGGTCCTGAGTTTGAGTCTGGCCTAGGCAATGTATGTTCTACCCATGTCTGCATGGGCTTCTTTCAGGTACTTCGGTCTTCTCACACATTCCAAAAGCATACAGGCATAGATTAATTTGCTTCTGATACATTGTAGGTTGCAGTTATCTTAAATCAGGGAATATGATTTCGAGCTTTCTCATAGGGCACCTGTTGGGCAAAAATATTATCCCCACCAAAGGTATTAGTAGTCTTTTTTTTAAAAACATTGCCCCCTGCCAGTGCTAGGACACTTGCACTGGGAGGGAGCTCCTGGTGCAATTGGCCATGTTGGTCAGAGCGCATGGGCATAATGTGCTTCTGACATCACACACATGCGCATGATGAGCAATTTGCAGCATTTACTCATTAAGCTAAAGTGTGTGCCCCAACATGGCGCTCGTACCGGGAGTTCTGGCAGAGAGCAATTAAAAAAAACTACTGTTACCCCCAACCAGAGTGCTGACTCTATAAGCCGGCACCTTTGGTTGGGGATAATATTTTTGCCCAACAGATGCCCTTTATTTAACAAAATCCTTTTTATGTCCACCAATTAAAGGTCTTGTGGGAAAGACCTGGGGAAAAGAGGGGATTAGCAAGAATTGGTGGTGTGGGAAGATTTCATACAGTTAAATGATTTCCTAAGCATTTATACATTTCTTGACTGGCTGTTTTAAATTTATATATATATATATATTTTATTTTAAAAAGGTGAAATAACTCAATAAATGTGTGACAAATGCAAAAGCTGAACAATGAGTAACAGTATTTCAAATGTGTATACAATGTTTACTAGCCACGTTTGCTTTAATACAGCATGATATACTAGGGCTCAACAGCAAACATAGTGCAATGTGCAAACTGCTAGGGGCCGATTCACTAACTTCGAGTGAAGGAATCGAAGTTAAAAAACTTCGAATTTCGAAGTATTTTTGGGCTACTTCGACCATCGAATGGGCTACTTCGACCTTCGACTACGACTATCGAAGGATTTGAACTAAAAATCGTTCGACTATTCGACCATTCGATAGTCGAAGTACTGTCTCTTTAAAAAAAACTTCGACCCCCCAGTTCGGCAGATAAAAGCTACCGAAGTCAATGTTAGCCTATGGGGAAGGTCCCCATAGGCTTGGCTAACTTTTTTGATCGAAGGATATTCCTTTGATCGTTGGATTAAAATCCTTCGAATCGTTCGATTCGAAGGATTTAATCGTTCGATCGAATGAATAATCCTTCGATCGAATTTTCTGCGCTAAATCCTTCGACTTCGATATTCGAAGTCAAAGGATTTCAATTCCTAGTCGAATATCGAGGGTTACTTAACCCTCGATATTCGACCCTTAGTGAATCGGCCCCCTAATCTTGATTTTCAGTGTAATTGCTGGCGCCTGTTAAGTGGGCGTCATTGCAACTTTCACAATGCACTAATATAATCACAAATTAGTAAATGACACACCACAAGTTGTGGCACACGTTTCCTCCTGCATTTGTGTTAGAATTGCATCATTTATGGTGCATGATGACAATAATGCCATTAGCATTTAATTTACTTGTTGCAAGCCTGGTACAGCTATTGCTGCAATCCAATAAGTGAACCCTAAAAATAGCAACAGGTCCAGGTTGACAGTAGTTCCAGGGTTAAAGTGTGTGCTCTCTTTTCCTATATAATCACAAGCGAGGTAAGGGAGCACCACCTATCAGTTGAGAAAACCAGTAGATGGTGTGCAGGGTTAAAGAAATATGTATTTAGAGAAAAGAAAAAGTTAACCCTTAAAGCTGCACCACCCCATCATAGAGCCTTATAACTCACGGAACAATATTAAAACTTAACTTTTACTAATAACTTAATTAAAATCATTAGTCAAGGAGAACATTTAAAACAAAGTTAGGAACAGGGAGACAAAGAACCTTGGTTAGGTTAAGCGATAATTGCAACCCCTAGGTTGAATATAAGGCTGATACACAAAGTCTGTAGCGAACCACTACAGTCTGTAGTAAACAACTACAATAATAGCGTGGTGTAGTACACAACTACAATAATAACGTGGTGTAGGGCAAAAAAGAACAAATGTCACATAGCCTATAACAGGTATAGGTAACCTCTTTAATTGCCACCCTTTCCACCATCAATCCAGTTTCCAGCCTTAGTTATTCCGCCACCCATTCACCCTCCGGCGCACCCTCCCATTATCTTGGAAGAAATACTATGTCTAGGTGGCATCAAAAATTGATCCACTAATTAAATGTTAAGAGTAAATAATGGTACTGCAGAAGCTTGCATTTAAGCTACCCCAGAGAGAGAGAGAGAGAGGCTCCGTAGATCGCCCACCCCTTCACCCACAGAGCTTCCCTCCCGTTTGTGCCGTGAAGCAGTGGCCTAAATTCTTGCAGTTCAGTCCCCCTGCCTAACTAAACTAAAATGCGTCTGACACGCGTTTCACCCGCGTCTGGAACTGGAACTACCTGTTTTTTTACTTCGCTGTCAATTAAAATCTGACTCCTACTCCTGTATTTAGAGAGACAGAAAGATACTGAGGACTATTTTGATTATTTCAGAAACTATACAGAATATTTGACATCTATATTTCCAACAAGATATAATTAATAAATGAGCAGCTGTAGGGTATGCAAGGTCTATTGCATCATTTGCTTTGTAGAAATGTGATTGTTTAAGGGCAGATGCCGAATACTTAGGTTACTGGAATGTAATAATCATTGATTGATATTTGTTTCTAAAACCTCCCCTGTTTTTTCTGCAATTAGGCTGTTCAAGGGACTGGGCTTGCATTTATTGTCTACACAGAAGCAATCAAAAACATGGAAGTTTCACAACTTTGGTCAGTGATATATTTTCTGATGTTACTCATGTTGGGATTAGGAAGCATGTTGGGAAATACTGCTGCAATACTTACTCCTTTGACAGACAGCAAATTTATTTCCAAGCATCTACCAAAGGAAGCTGTATCAGGTAAGATCATATTTTAAAAAAGTTTTCTGCTTGATACTTGATGTTTGCAGATATTTTTTCAAACTATATTTTTGTAGATTTCATTCAATGTTATCCATTATACATATGATATTAAGCAGCTGGTGCTTACAGGGTTTTGGGTAACTTACCTGAAATGATTTTATCTGGCAATGCTGGCTTTGCCACTGCACTTTTTGTCCCTTCTCCAAAAAATGCATGTTCTTTTTGAAGATCTAAATTACGGAAATATCCGTTATCCGGAAACTCCAGGTCCCGAGCATTCTGGTCCTACACCTGTAGTAGTGTGCTGGGAGGTATCCTTAACTGAAAAGGATCTGGGAATTTTTGTATATAACAAATTGCCTACAAACCACGCCAAATGAAGACTATATTCCAGCAGGTCCCGAGTGTCTCGGTAATTGACTATGTGCAACAAATAGTGATGGGAGAAACTATACCGAAAAATTTGCAAAAAGCATTGAAGTCAATGGGTGTCAAAATAATTTTGATGCGAGCGATCATTTCTATACGCACGTTTATTTGGTCCAAATGCATTAAAGGCAACGGATGTCTAAATAATTTTGATTTTAATTCGGATTTTTCGCAGGCGAATTTTCGACGCAGTTTTCACTAAATTTTTCGACGCAGTTTCACTAAATTTGCTGTGAATTCATGTCTGGCTAATTTTTTTGCCCATCACTAGCAACAAATATAAAATATAATATAAATTTTATTTACACTCCACTTAGGTTAAAATACCCTATACCATATAAACAAACAAAACAGAGCACAGCACTTGCAGGGGCCCCTCAGAATATCACATTCTTATAGGTTTTTAGTTCCCAATGGGGAAAACTACCATATAACTGTTTTATTAGCTGCAGCTAGTGTTGCAAACTTATTCATTGATGTTAGATCTTGTATTTCCCAGTATCATTAGGTGCCTTTAAGGAGTATTTCCCAAGGGTACTGCCAAATTGGTATCAAAGTCAATCTGTATGACAGTATTGTTAAATAATTGTGTTCTTCACAGTGTCTCCATACCCCAAGCTTTCAGTCAGGCTATTGTTTCTCCTACTCAATGTTACTGAAGCAATTGTGATTTGGGTGAGCTGTCCTCGATTTTTACTATTGAGTGCTGTTCTCATATCTACCACTACGTAGGACATGGGAGCATTTTAGCAATGCAGGTGTCAGGGAACTGTAATGTGGTTAACTTCCCATTATTCTGCTGGGGGAAAGGGAGGAGCATAATATCACTCCAACTTGCAGTGCAGCAGTAAATAGTTACTGTTTATCAGAGCACTAATCACACATTTAAAGGCACCCGGGAAACTGACAACATGTCTAGCCCCATGTAGGATTTCAAAATTAAATATTAAAACATTTGTTTACTCTTATTATGGATCTGTCAACCACCAAGAATCTGCCATTTGGGTGGTCACATATTGCTTTAGTAAAATTATACTCCTTTGCACAACTGTCACATTTTCTTGGGTTTTATTTAACGTATTAAATGTTTGGGAATCAATATTCGGTTCTTTTTCACTTACCATACTGAGTAAAAAGGAACTGCAGAACAGGTCAGCCAAGTTGTAGAACAGCTCCTCTGATGTCACATTTTGTCTCCCAGCATGCCAGGTCTGATCTGCCAGGACAGGGTTTATACCCACTCATTCTAGTTTAAACTACATTTTCATTGTGTCAACATTCTATATTTTCCCCCTGGATGTTCTCCTCACAGAAGTTTCTACTGCCAATAGCAATTTTGCCCATGAGTTAATCATCTGGCAAGCTACTAAGGACAGTGGAGGATTCTTCCCTTACATAAAAGACTATTACCACTTAATTAAAGTATTTTAAGTAATTAACATATAATACAGTATACTGTTAGCGTGCACTGGTAAAAGCTGTGTGGTTGCTTCAGAAAAAAATACTATATTTTATATAAATAAGCTGCTGTGTAGCCATGGGGGCAGCCTTTCAAGCTGGAAAAAAGGCACAGGTTATATAGCACATAACAGACAAGCCCTGTCCAATACAATGGTGTTTTATCTGTTATCTGCGATGTCACCTATGCATTTTTTCCAGCTTGAATGGCTGCTCCAATGGCTACACAGTAGCTTATTTATATAAAATATAGTATTTTTTTCTGAAACTATAGTAGTCTACCTGAAGCAATCACACAAGTTTTACCAGTGCAGAGCAACAGTACATTATATTTTAATTATTTTGATACACTTTCAGTAGCATTTGGCAATATCTGTGCCCCTGGATTCAGGGATTCGACTGAACCCTGAAAAGCAGGGTATATAATCACCCGCCTGACTGGGAAGGCTCTAGGATGGGCATCTCCCCTGTGGGAAAATGAATCGCCTCTAATTGACAATGCCAAGGCCTTCATCCAAAAGTTCAAGACCATCTTTGACGCACTAGGACAGGTTGCTTCTGCCTCTTCGCGGCTGTCGCAGATACGTCAAGGGAGCCGCAGTGCTTCCGAATACGCTATAGAGTTCCGCACGCTTGCTGCTGAGACTGGTTGGAACAATGAAGCTTATCATGCCACCTTCTACAATGGGCTCTCCGTTCGCCTTAAAGATGACCTGGTCTCCCGTGATCTGCCGCTGCTGCTGGAAGACCTTATTGCTTTGGCCATCACAGTGGACTCTCGGTTGAGAGAGCATCAGGCTGATAGGGAGAGGAGTAAAAAATTTTAACCATTATTGGCTCCTCGCTTCCAGAAACCCTTGCTTCCCAGCATGTCACCCTCATCTTCATCTGCTTCTCCTTCAACTTCTGCTGAAGAACCTACTGTATGTAGATTGGACGAGCATGACTCTCTGAACAGGAGAAACTTACTGTGGGGGAAAATCCCATTTTGCCCATTAATGCCCTGTGAAGCCGGGAAACTCCAACGCCTAATTAAGTTTGGGGAAACTTACCTGGGCGGGATCGATTCTTTTCCCCACAACTCCTTTCACAGATTTCTTCTACCGGTACAGATTCAACTTCCCACCAAGACCATCCATTCACAGGCGTTCCTTGATTCTGGTGCGGCAGGGAACTTTCTGGATCGAGTCTTCGCTGAACAACATGTCATTCCTCTGCAATCCTTATCTGAACCGCTTCAAGTCTTGACAGACCATTATCCTCTGCTTTCATCTCTAAGTCCCCTCTCGAATTACCCTTCAAGGTTGGTTCTCTACGCTCTGAGAGAATTTCCTTCTTCGTCATCGATTGCCCCTCCACACCAGTGGTTCTAAGATTGCCTTGGCTCCGTCTTCACAATCCTGTCATAGACTGGTCAACCACTCAAATTTCACATTGGTGTCCCTTTTGCCAACAGAACTGTATCCCCAATAATCCTCTCCTGAAACTGCCCTCTGTTGGCATGGATCTCTCCTCACTGCCTACCAAGACTTCTCTGACGTTTTTTGCAAGAGATGAGCCGAGACTCTTCCGCCTCACCAGCCATATGACAGCCCTCTTGAACTGATTCCTGGTACCATGCCTCCTCACAGATGTACCTATCCACTCTCCCCTTTTGAGACCAAGGCTATGAAAGAGTACATCCAGAAGAATCTCCTAAGAGGGTTCATTCGTCCATCCTCATCACCAGCTAGAGCAGGTTTCTTCTTCGTCCAGAAGAAAGATGGCAGTCTACGACCCTGTATTGACTACCGGGGTCTGAACAAAATTACTTCCAAGAACTGTTACCCCCTTCCCCTCTTCACAAAGTTGGATCTTCGCAGAGCTTACAACCTGATTGGCATTCGTGAGGGCAACGAATGGAAGACTGCTTTTAATACGCGTAATGGACATTACTTAGTTTTCCAGGAGTTCGTAAACGATATCCTTCAAGATCTACTTGGCCTTTGTGTTGTGGTTTACTTGGATGATATCCTGATTTTTTCCAAGTCCTTAGAAGAACACAGGCTCCATGTACAAGAGGTCCTTTCCTGTTTAAGAAAGAATGCTCTTTTTGTTAGTGCTTATTCGAGACTTCCAAGCTACCTTTTCTGGGCTATATCATCTACCAAAAAGGTTTCGAGATGGATCCAGCCAAGACTACCGCCATACAGGATTGGCCTCTTCTGACCAGCACAAGATCCATACAACGTTTCATCAGCAATTCATCAAAGGTTTTCCTTCAAGATTGCACCAATTTTATCTCTCATCCGCAAGGGTGGAAAACCTAATTGTTGGCCTCCTCAGGCATTGGAAGCCTTTAAAACTCTAAAATACTCTTTTTCTACTGCTCCAATTCTCAGACACCCAGATCATCTTCTGCCGTTTTTTATTGAAATTGATGCCTCAGATGTAGGGGCAGGAGAAGTTCTTTCTCAGAGACTTCCATGCGATGGGAAATTACGTCCTTATGCCTTCTTTTCTAAAAAAATTCTCTTCTCTGGAACAGAGCTACGATGTGAGGAATCATGAACTTTTGGCAGTGAAACTGGCCTTGGAGGAATGGAAACATTTATTAGAGGGTTCTACAGTTCCAGTGACCATCTTTACTAACCACATAAGTCTGGAGTACATTCAAACCCTTAAAGGAATTATTCAGTGTAAAAATAAAAACTGGGTAAATAGATAGGCTGTGCAAAATAAAAAATGTTTCTAATATAGTTAGTTAGCCAAATATGTAATGCATAAAGATAAGAGTGACTGGATGTCTAACATAACAGAACATAACCCAACTTCCTGGTTTTCAGCTCTCTTGGTTTCCACTGACTGTTTACCCTGGTTACCAGGCAGTAACCAATCAGAGACTTGAAGGGGGGCCACATGGGTCATATCTGTTGCTTTTGAATCTGAGCTGCATGCTGAGGATCAATTGCAAACTCAATGAACAGATAAGTACCATGTGGCTCCTCTTCAAGTCGCTGACTAGCTCAGAGTTAGAGAGCTGAAAAGCAGGAAGTGGTGTTCTAGCTATTATGTTACACATCCAGTCACTCCAGCATTTATACATTACATTTTTGGCTAACTAACTATATTAGAAACATTTTTTATTTTGCACAACCTATCTATTTACACAGTTTTTATTTTCACGCTGAACTATTCCTTTAAGGGTCTGAATCCCAGACAGGCTCGGTGGCCAACGCACTAGGAGTTTTTTTCCTGAAGAACCCAGTATTGAGAACGCCCAACCCATTGTGCATTCTACCAAAATTGTAGCTGCCCTAACTCCTTCCGTAGCTTCACAACTGCTGTCTGCACAGTCTTCGGCACCACCTAACACCCCCGTTGGTGTAGCATTCATTCCTCCAGAACTCTGTCAGTCTATTCTCAATTGGTCTCATAGCTCCAAGCAGGCTGGTCATCCCAGAATTCGAAAGATGATGGACCTGTTGTCTCGTCTTGTCTGGTGGCCTTCTCTCCGGAAGGATGTTAAGGACTTCATCTCATCCTGTGCTACTTTTGCTGCATCTAAGTCCGGACATTCCCCTCCCAAGGGACTTCTTCTTCCCCTGCCCATACCCTCGCAACCCTGGACCCATCTGGCCATGGACTGTTTCCCTGGGCCATACAGTCATTTGGGTGGTGGTGGATAGGTTTAGCAAGATGGCCCACTTCATTCCTATTCGCAAATTACCCTCTGCCCTGGAACTTTCAAAATTGTTTATACAACACATTTTTTGCCTTCATGGATTTCCTGCTGAAATTGTGTCC
Organism: Xenopus petersii; assembly: GCA_038501925.1. Lineage (NCBI taxonomy): Eukaryota > Metazoa > Chordata > Amphibia > Anura > Pipidae > Xenopus > Xenopus petersii. The sequence continues at coordinate 97,529,759 of CM076682.1, read as the reverse complement.
AACAGACGGTCCAATGGTGCAGCAGAGCGAGTCAACCAAGCACTCGAACAGTTCCTGTGTTGTCATGTGTCTTCATGTCAGGACAACTGGGCAGACCTCCTCCCCTGGGCTGAGTTTGCTAACAACAATGCCTTGCACGCCTCCTCTGATAAATCTCTTTTTTTCTGTGTCTTCAGTCAGCATCCAATGGCCTTTCCTCAAGATCTTCTTACCAACATTCCAGCAGCCAATGACCAAGTTGCCCACATGTCGGCCATCTGATAGAGTCTGGCTTTCCACCCGGAATATTCATCTCAAGATTCCTACCCCCAAACTTGGTCCCAAATTCATCGGTCCTTTTCCTGTTATCGAGGTCATCAACACAGTTGCAGTTGTCTTCAGCTTCCTCCAGAGATGCGGATCCCTAATGTCTTTCATGTGTCCCTTCATCTTCAGAGTCTTCTTCCTCTTCTCCCACTCCTGTTCTTGTAGATGACCATCAGGAGTTTGAAGTAAGAAGAGTTTTGGACTCCCATGTCAGCATCAGAATGAACGCAGCATCACGACACCGGCGACAGAATGAACGCAGCGTCTTGATACAATCACACTCGATTTTGGCACCAAATGATGACCATTTAAAGTGCCAGAACACTGCAGTCAGTGCCCTTATATAGGTTCCACATTGTGAGTTCCTGGGTGCGCTATACTACTTTCTACTGATTGATTCTGATCCTGACCTTGCCTGTTAAATCGTGTATTGAACCTTTACCGCCTGAACTGACCCTTTTTGCCTGGACCTGACTTTGCCTCTCTCTTAACCCCTTGGATATCTCAAACTGGTTGGACTGTGCTTCTTCCTTGGTCCACTACCCCTGGCTGTGCCTTCGTGCCCCTTACAGGATTGTCGCACTGTCGCCGCTTCAGAAGAGGAGTGCATGTTTCAGAAGAGGAGCGCATGCAGAGAATTAGTAAGTAATTTCTTAATAAAAGCTTTGCGAATTAAAAGTTTAAACTGTATTGGTGTTTTTTTTTCGTTAAAAAGAAAAAAAAATGTATTTTAAAAAAAATTACTGTTACTGGTCCATTTACCTTTGCTCATCTATATAGTAATTTTTTGTTGGGTTTATATTCATTAAAATGTAAAGCTGTTGTAAACTAATATTAATTCACATCATAAATGTCTTTTTTCTTATTTCTTTCCAGGATTACTTTGTTTTACTTGTTGCATTATTGGACTCATTTTCACTTTGGAATCTGGGAGTTATTGGTTTGATATCTTTAATGACTATTCAGTCACACTTTCACTACTTCTCATTGTTTTTGCGGAAATCATTGGCATTTGTTATGTTTATGGACTGAGGAGGTAATTAGCAAGTACAGCACTATAGTATTTACATCATACTATAATATCAGAAAGAATAGTGCAACATACAGCACATTCATTTTAATGTAATGATACTTTACTGTATTTAAATGTAAAATATGCACCCTGTTCTACACATGCTTACTGAATAAGCTCATGTCAAAAATGCAGGCATAGTTTCCCTTCTTCAAACAGAATGGAATGCACAACCATTAGCAGGCCTGGACTGGGAGTCAAAATAGGCCCTGCCATTCCAAGTCCACAGAGGCCCAAACAGCCCCCTACCAGCCCAAACAGCCCCCTATCAGCCCACTTTATGGTAACTTTCTATGGAGCCGTACAGCAGCCCCTCTGGCATTTGCCACAACCCACAGATTGCCATTCCAGGCCTGACCATTAGTATGCAGAAATCAGGGTGCTAGTCTGAGAAGTACTGTATGTAGACAAAATGCAGGGATTGACAGCACTCCACGTAAATACATCAAGTCAATAGTTCAAATGAAAGTGGAGATTTGTTGGCGATCCAACATTTCGGCTCCGCACAGGAGCCTTCGTCAGGGAAAGAAAAAAGAAAAAAAAAAAAAATATATATATATACATATATATATATATATATATATATATATATATATATATATATATACGTATATATATACTGTATATTTATATAAAGAGTCAGAAGTTGAAGGCAAATAACTGATAACTGTCTCAATTCAGTTCCATCCTGAAGTGCTGGCTCCTTGTCAAAGCTCAGAATCAGGTGCAATGCACATGCACAATGCACTGGAATGGCTGACTCCAACTTGTTGGTTCAAGAATAAAATTTTAAATGGTAGAGGGAATTATTTGCAATGTAAACAGTGTAATTTAGAAATAAAAAGTAAACCATAAAAATGTATGGACTGTATTTAATATACAGTATAATGAAGCATAAATAATTGCAGGCAATACGTATGGAGGCAGCACACTAAGGGCAGAGACACACGTGGAGATTCGGAGAGATTAGTTGCCCCGGCAACAATCTCCCCAAACTGCCTTCCTGATGGCTAGAAGCTAGAATCTAAAGAAGAGGTGATTTGTCGCCGGGCGACTAAATCTCCCCGAATCTCCACGTATGTCTCTGCCCTAAAAGAGTAGCAACTGAGTAATAACAGAGGTAAGGAATATTATTTTGACATTAGAAAGGTATGCTCATGGATATATTGTAAAGCAAAGCAAAAAAATAGCAGAATATTGCTATAAATATGTGGTGTTTAAACAAATGGACTGTAGGTGTCACTGTGCACAAGAGTTATACTGTGTACATAGTACTTGCTGCTTAAAATATACTGCTTAAAAGTATTAGATTTGAAGCTACATAGTTACATAGTTAAATTGGGTTGAAAAAAGACAAAGTCCATCAAGTTCAACCCCTCCAAATGAAAACCCAGCATCCATACATACACCCCTCTCTACTCTTAATTAAATTCTATATATCCATACCCATACTAACTATAGAGCTTAGTATCACAATAGCCTTTGATATTATGTCTGTCCAAAAAATCATCCAAGCCATTCTTAAAGGCATTAACTGAATCAGCCATCACAACATCACCCGGCAGTGCATTCCACAACCTCACTGTCCTGACTGTGAAGAACCCCCTACGTTGCTTCAAATGAAAGTTCTTTTCTTCTAATCTAAAGGGGTGGCCTCTGGTACGGTGATCCACTTTATGGGTAAAAAGGTCCCCTGCCATTTGTCTATAATGTCCTCTAATGTACTTGTAAAGTGTAATCATGTCCCCTCACAAGCGCCTTTTTTCCAGAGAAAACAACCCCAACCTTGACAGTCTACCCTCATAATTTAAGTCTTCCACTCCTCTAACCAATTTAGTTGCACGTCTCTGCACTCTCTCCAGCTCATTTATATCCCTCTTAAGGACTGGAGTCCAAAACTGCACTGCATACTCCAGGTGAGGCCTTACCAGGGACCTATAAAGAGGCATAATTATGTTTTCATCCCTTGAGTTAATGCCCTTTTTTATGCAAGACAGAACTTTATTTGCTTTAGTAGCCACAGAATGACACTGCCCAGAATTAGACAACGTGTTATCTACAAAGACCCCTAGATCCTTCTCATTTAAGGAAACTCCCAACACACTGCCATTTAGTGTATAACTTGCATTTATATTATTTTTGCCAAAGTGCATAACCTTGCATTTATCAACATTGAACCTCATTTTCCAGTTTTCTGCCCAGTTTTCCAGTTAAGACAAATCACTCTGCAAAGTGGCAGCATCCTGCATGGAACCTATAGTTCTGCACAATTTAGTATCATCTGCAAAAATAGAAACAGTACTTTCAATGCCCACCTCCAGGTCATTAAAGGACCAGTAACACAATTTTTTAAAATAAAAAAAAACAAATTCATACACATTACTTACCTCCAATATGCTGATCTTTCCTGCTGTTTGGATAAGACATAGGAGAAAACTCAAACCGGCACTGTCCCATGGCATCCAAGGGGTCTCCGCCATCTTCTTGCTTGTTCCCCTACGTGCGCGCTGCTGTGTGTCTCTTCCGGATTCATGACGTCACTTCTGGATGCTTTACCCTGCTCACGCTGACAGAAACTCTGCCATTCCGTTACGTTCTCTCCCCACTCATTTGCCCAGCAGTTATGTTCCCTCAGCCTTTCCCTCCCTTCTGCCGGCATCCATTCTGCCCCCGCAGCCTTTCCCTCTCCTCTGCCGGCATCTGTTCTGTCCCCCGCAGCCTCTCTCTCTGCAGCCTTCTGCCCCCGCAGCCTTTCCCTCTCCTCTGCGGCACCCGTTCTGTGCCCTCAGCCTCTCTCTCTGCACCTGTTCTGCCCCCGAAGCCTTTCCCTCTCCTCTGCTGGCATCCATTATGTCCATCGCAGCCTCTCTCTCTCTCTGCAGCCGTTTGATCCCCTCCCGTCTGCCGGCACCCGTTCTGTCCCCCGCAGCCTCTCTCTCTCTGCAGCTGTTCTGCCCCCGCAGCCTTTCCCTCTCCTCTGCGGCACCCGTTCTGTCCCCTGCAGCCTTTCTCTATCTGCACCTGTTCTGCCGCCGCAGCCTTTCCCTCCCTTCTGCCGGCATCCATTCTGCCCCCGCAGCCTTTCCCTCTCCTCTGCCGGCATCTGTTCTGTCCCCCGCAGCCTCTCTCTCTGCAGCCGTTCTGCCCCCGTAGCCTTTCCCTCCCGTCTGCCGGCACCCGTTCTGTCCCCCGCAGCCTCTTTCTCTCTGCAGCTGTTCTGCCCCCGCAGCCTTTCCCTCTCCTCTGCGGCACCCGTTCTGTCCCCTCCAGCCTTTCTCTATCTGCACCTGTTCTGCCCCCGCAGCGTTTCCCTCCCTTCTGCCGGCATCCATTCTGCCCCCGCAGCCTTTCCCTCTCCTCTGCCGGCATCTGTTCTGTCCCCTGCAGCCTCTCTCTCTGCAGCCGTTCTGCCCCCGTAGCCTTTCCCTCCCGTCTGCCGGCACCCGTTCTGTCCCCCGCAGCCTCTCTCTCTCTGCAGCTGTTCTGCCCCCGCAGCCTTTCCCTCTCCTCTGCGGCACCCGTTCTGTCCCCTGCAGCCTTTCTCTATCTGCACCTGTTCTGCCGCCGCAGCCTTTCCCTCCCTTCTGCCGGCATCCATTCTGCCCCCGCAGCCTTTCCCTCTCGTCTGCCGGCATCTGTTCTGTCCCCCGCAGCCTCTCTCTCTGCAGCCGTTCTGCCCCCGTAGCCTTTCCCTCCCGTCTGCCGGCACCCGTTCTGTCCCCCGCAGCCTCTCTCTCTCTGCAGCTTTTCTGCCCCCGCAGCCTTTCCCTCTCCTCTGCGGCACCCGTTCTGTCCCCTCCAGCCTTTCTCTATCTGCACCTGTTCTGCCGCCGCAGCCTTTCCCTCCCTTCTGCCGGCATCCATTCTGCCCCCGCAGCCTTTCCCTCTCCTCTGCTGGCATCTGTTCTGTCCCCCGCAGCCTCTCTCTCTGCAGCCGTTCTGCCCCCGTAGCCTTTCCCTCCCCTCTGCCGGCACCCGTTCTTTCCCCCGCAGCCTCTCTCTCTCTGCAGCTGTTCTGCCCCCGCAGCCTTTCCCTCTCCTCTGCGGCACCCGTTCTGTGCCCTCAGCCTCTCTCTCTGCACCTGTTCTGCCCCCGAAGCCTTTCCCTCTCCTCTGCTGGCATCCATTATGTCCATCGCAGCCTCTCTCTCTCTGCAGCCGTTTGGTCCCCGCAGCCTTTCCCTCTCCTCTTCCGGCATCCGTTCTGTCCCCTGCAGCCTTTCCCTCTCCTCTTCCAGCATCCATTCTGTCCCCCTTACTTACCTAATGGGCTGCTCTGTGCTCTGACTTCCGGTTCTGAGTACAGGAACAGTGTCGGGAGTGCGCACGCCATGGCGACAGGTCGCCTTTTCGCCGTTTTCCAATATCATGGAGAAAAGGTGTTTTGAAAATTTTTTTTAAAAAACCGCTAGGTGTGTTACATTAATTTATTAGGTCATTCCCATTAATTTTAGCATATAGAATGGATTTTTTATATAAAATTTTTTGATGTTACTGGTCCTTTAATAAACAAGTTGAAAAGCAAGGGACCTAGTACAGAGCCCTGCGGTACTCCACTAACAACACTGGTCCAATTAGAAAATGTTCCATTTACCACCACTCTTTGTAGTCTATCTTTTAGCCAGTTCTCTATCCAGGTACAAATACTATGTTCCAGGCCAACATTCCTTAATTTAACCAGTAACCTTTTGTGTGGCACTGTATCAAATGCTTTAGCAAAATCTAAGTAAATCACATCCACTGCCATCCCAGAATCGAGGTCTCTACTTACATTCTCATAAAAAGAAATTAAGTTAGTATGGCAAGATCGATTACGCATAAAACCATGCTGGCACAAACTCATAGTATTATGATTTTCTATGAAGTCCAGTATCTTATCCTTTATTAACCCTTCGAAAAGCTTTCCTACCACTGACGTCAGACTAACTGGCCTATAGTTTTGAGGCTGAGAACGGGATCGTTTTTTGAATAGAGGCACCACATTAGCAATTCGCAGTCTCTCGGCACTACGTTTGAAGTGTAATGGCTGCATGAACCTGCTAATAAAGCACTGTTATACTCATCCACGGCTTCCAAAACATAACAGAATACTCTTGAAAAGAAAATCGAAAGTTCCCAATAAATTCATAAAGATTTATGATAAAGTCTTGGTACTACACTACTGCAGTCATAAAACTTGGAGTTAAATACATTTGTGTATCATCTTGGCAGAAATGGAAAGTTGATCCAAAGAGTGTATTAATCACAAGATATGAACAAAGTGTAGATTGTGAAGTGGTTCTAATGCAGATACTTGTATAGTTTGCTGAAAAGTCTCTTTAAGTAATATACTATTGTCTAAAAGGGAATGAGGTTAAACAATTTAAAAAGAGTTGAAATACTTAAATCATCATACTGAATTTATATTGCACCAGTGAGTTTAAAATATAACACGTTCCAATATGCTGAAATTTTTTGTTTTTACACAGATTTGAAAAGGATCTTGCAATAATGACTGGACGCAAGCTAAGTTGGTACTGGAAAATCATGTGGGGCTTTGCAAGTCCTTTGCTCATAATAAGCTTATTTATATTTTACTTAACTGACTATATAATGGCAGGAACCTTACAATATAAAGCATGGGATGCAACACTGGTGAGCTTTGGTTTGTTTGTGTATGTGTGTGTATATATAAGAATAATGAATATCCTGTAAATTAAATCCTTATAAATGGCTCTTAGTGATGCCATCACCTGTATAAAAGTATGGGACTCCTCAATGACTTATAACATCCCTATATTTTACAAAAGAGGTTACATTATTCTATATATATATATATATATATATATATATATATATATATATATATATATATATATATATATATATATAATCTGTCGGTTCAGTGAACGCACTCCTTCCGGATTAGTTACAATCGATGGTGGTGCGTTGGTCAAAGTGTGATACAATTCAGTAAGCAGGACCCGCACTCATTCATATTCAGTGAAATAAAAGTGTCTTTATTCACAGGTTCATTTTCCAACGTTTCGGTCCTCACTGGGACCTTTTTCAAGGATCCTTGAAAAAGGTCCCAGTGAGGACCGAAACGTTGGAAAATGAACCTGTGAATAAAGACACTTTTATTTCACTGAATATGAATGAGTGCGGGTCCTGCTTACTGAATTATATATATATATATATATATATCATATTATACCCCAGTAGTATAACCTTACATTTATATACATTTTAGGGAGTTATTTATCAATGGTCAAGTTTTTTTTTTTTCCCCTGAGAAATTCGAGTTTTCAAGGGTAGTTTCAGTAAAAACTTTAATTTTTCAGGTCTAAAAAAACCTTGAATTTTTCAAGATTTATTATGTCCCAAAGCTGGGAATAGGTTGAATCTGAAAATACTCCAGCTAAAACCTGTTAAAATCAAGTAGAAGTCAATGGCGGAGGTCCTTTCAACCATTTGAAGATATTTATAGCCCTCATGATGTTCAGGTTTTTTTTCAGTGGGGTGTGCTTGAAAACTCAGTAAATTCAAGCAATTCAAGTTTTTGTTTAGCAGAGAAGTTGATAAATTTGATTATTAGGGTTTCCCCTCAAATGCATTGTTTTGTTTTTTTCATAAATAAGAAAACATGAATTGTTCATTTATTTGAGGTATAAAAAAACCTCACAAACTCGACCTTTCATAAATAACCCCTTAATCTTATCTGCTACTTTGTTGTCTAAAGTATACGTTTTTCCAGGTCCTTCTGCAAGGATGCCGCATCCTGGATGGAATGAATTGGGCTGCATAGTCTTGTGTCATCTGCAAATACTAATACATTACCTACAATACCCTCCCCAAGTTGTCAATGAAAAAGTTGAATAAAAGTGGTCTTTATACAGAACAACACCCCACTAAGAACCCTAAGTACAAATTATACCCTCTGTGTACAATCCTTTAGCTAGTTTCTTATTAAACGAAAACTATACCCCCAAAATGAACACTTGAGCAACAGTTTATATCAAATTAAGTTGCATATTAAAGAATCTTACCAAACTGGAATATATATTTAAGTAAATCTTGCCCTTTTACATATCTTGCCTTGAGCCACCATTTCGTGATGGTCTGTGTGCTGCCTCAGAGATCACCTGACCAGAAATACTACAACAGGAAGAAGTGTCAAAGCAAAAGACAGAACTTTGTCTATTAATTGGCTCATGTGACCTAACAAGTATAGTTTGTTATGTTTGTGTGCACCGTGAATCATATGAGGGGCTGCCCTTATTTTTTAAAATGGCAGTTTTCTATGATTACCCAATGGCACATGCTACTAGAAAAGTATATTATTATGAAAATGTTTATTTATATAAAGCAGGGTTTTACATATGAGCTGTTTTATGCAATATATTTTTATAGAGACCTGTATTGTTAGAGGGATATAGTTTTCCTTTAATGTAAACAGTATTAGCATGACCAATAGAGCTTAGTTTAGAAGGTAGTCTTTTGAGTGACATAAAGCCATGCTGATTCCTACTTCTAGTGCCATTCTCAAGAACATAATCTTGAATGTGATCTCTTAAAACTTTTAAATAACTTGCCAGCACAGATGTCAAATTTACAGGCCTATAACTGCCGCTTTCTCTTTTAAATGTCTCTCTATCTGATTCAGTTATACAGTGATTCTGATCAGTTATATTGGTGACCATATTGGCCTAGCGACATGTTTGCCAAATGTATTAATTATCTGCCCATATTTTGCTCCTTTGCTCTTAATGACCAAATTCATTAAGGGTCGAATATCGAGGGTTAATTAAAATCCTTCGACTTCGAATATCGAAGTCGAAGGATTTTGCGCAAATACTTCGATCGAAGGAATAAACGTTCCATCGAACGATTAAATCCTTTGAATTGAACGATTCGAAGGATTTTAATCCAACGATCGAAGGATTATAACATTGAGCTCGGTAGCTTTTAGGTGGCGAACTAGGGGGTTGAAGTTTTTTCTTAAAGAGACAGTACTTTGACTATCGAATGGTCAAATAGTCAACCGATTTTTAGTTTGAATCGTTCGATTCAAAGTCGTAGTCGAAGTAGCCCATTCAATGGTCGAAGTTACCAAAAAAACACTTAGAAATTCTAAGTTTTTTTTTTTCTTCTATTCCTTCACTCGAACTTAATGAATGGGCCCCTAAGTATATCACATATGCAGGTAAAGATTAAACTAAGATATTCATATTATGATGTGTCTAAGAATGCCAGTTATATAAGCCATGAGGTAACATTCATTTCTTTTATATTTTTCATTATAGGGGCAGCTGGTTACCAAAGATTATCCAACATATGCCTTGGTTGTAATCGGACTTCTTGTTGTTGCACCTTTTTGTTGCATTACAGTAGTAGCAATAGTGAACATTGTCACTAGCAGGATTAAAAGAAAAGAAAACTGTAATAGCATACAAACATAAAGCAATTTATTTTTCTGGATTTATTTTAAGCGTAATCTTGCTTGATGTAAACATTGTAATGCCATAACAAGCAGCTAATGTACTAATCCTGCACTTTATTATTTTTCATAGTGTGTACAAACACACAATTATACAAATTATAGCAGCATTCTCATTGTCTCTTCAAATCTATTATTATGACTGCTGTTTCTAAAACATTAATAAAGGATATCAGGATTTATGAAATATACTGTACACAGCAATCGGGATAATATAAGCATGTGGACTCTTAACTAGTGCCTTGACATATATGAATATCTATATTGTGGTATTGTTTATGTAGTCACGAGATAAGAAAATAATGCACAACAATAAAGTGCAATGAAGTTAAACAACTAAATGAGAATATATACGATTGATTATATGCTATTTAAAACAATAACCTAGAAATAAGCATTTCATAAAGATCAAGTACTACGAGATGTGATGGTTTGAATATGTTTTAAATTATACAATTGGCACCATAGCCTTTTAATGAGTGATAAAGTAAATGATTGCAAAGTGCTAGCTGTCTCCTAACATAATGTTACTTCATGTGAGCCGTCAGCTAGGACAGTAGTACTCACTATGTATGGACTGATACAATGATCCTACATGATGCCTGCTTGGATTTTGGTTTGTCATTACACTGCCTGCTAGCATGGCTGTCCTCTCTGCTGTTGCTGCTTTCTAGACTGATGTTATTTCCTGCAATGATTATTTATCCCATTATTATAACTCTGGGAGGCACATTTATCAAGGGTTTTGAATTAATGTGAGGTTTTTTTTTTTAAACTCCCATAAACTCGATGAAACGAAATGTGTTAATGAAAACAAATTTCTAAAAGTCAGGTGAATAGAATTGACCCAAAAATCGAATTTGTTTCGAATTTTAAAAAAACGATTTGAGTTTTTTCTCTGAAAAAAAACTTGAATGTCAGGAAGGCTGCAAACAACTCCTGTTGATTTAAACAGCAATTTGGCAGGTTTTAGGTGGTGAATAGTCGATTTAGAGTTCTCAAAAGGCCTTATGTATGTGGGTTTCGTCCCAAACATACAGAGATTAATTTGTTCCTGGGGGGGGGGGAAATATGGTCTTTGGTGATGAACAAAGAAATGAATCAAGGTTAAAGGTCTCAGACTGAAACTTTAGTTCAGTAAACTTATTTTATCACCAAAAGCTCCACTGGGGCAGGGACTAATGTGAATGATGTAGAATCTTTAGAAAGCTCAACTGAATATGTCAGGGCTTCATAAATAGCATTAGAAGAAAAGCTGCCTCACTTCAGGATGGAAGAAGAATTTAAGGCACCACCACCTGCAGTAACATCTTTCCAAGTTTGGTATCTTAAGTTTCCAAAATGCCCAATTGGTAAAAGTCAGCGAACATATCAATACAGGACCATGTTGCTGCTGAACAACTACTCCACCAGTCATGTTCTTGCATGTGCAAGAGACCATCCATTACCTTTGTGGAATCAGCCAACACCTTTAAGTTCAGTTTTTAATTTTTTTCACCAGAAATAAAGACTCATTTGCTTTACATTTTTTTTTATCACTTTTCTAAAATTTAAGTTTAAAGTCCCTGTATCTGGTGTCTCAATCTGGCAGCTCAGTAATCCAGGTACAGATGCTGAACCGTTACAATTTGCTACATTACTAGATACATTTCGCACCGGCATCTTAGCAACTATTGTATCATTATAACAGCTGCCTTGAATGAAACTGGGATTCCACTCAGCAGGGGCAAAGATGAATGTATCAATTTAGAACAATTTACAGAGACTGTAACTCCCTCTGAGAGCTGCTTTAGAAAGACTTGAGGAGAAAAATGAACTTCAATCAGAAAAACAGCAACAAAACGAAAATAATTGGGGGGAAAAAAAGTATTAACTACTGGTGAAGTATCTGAAATAACTGAAAATAAGGGGCATATTTATCAAGGGTCGAAGTGAAAATTCAAGTTTTCAGGTTTTAGTGAAATTCGACTAGGGAATAGTTAAAATTCAATTTGAGTTTGCGGGTTAACAGTCAGCTTGTGTGAAATACTGCCTCTCTCCATTCATTTCTATGGGATTTTTAAAGGAGTATTTATCAAATGGTGAAGTTTCACCCTTTGATGAATATGCCTTTAAAAATGCCATAGAAATTAATAGAGAGAAATGTCACTCTAGAGGACTGTGGTGATCTTTAACTTCACTCTTTGATAAACATACCCCTAAGTAGTATTTAACATACAAATAAAAAACCCTAGCATGTTGGAGGTCGTATTTGTATAACTGGTGATCCAAGATACAAAACTGGTTTATGGTCATGTAGTAATAGTTGTTACACAGACTCTGTAAAGAAACAAGATTTATGAAAAACCTGCTTTATTAGGCTTTCAAATGCAACTTAAATGCATTAAAAACAAAGAAAAAATGCCTCAATTACAAAAAACAAACTATGCCAATGTTTTATACCAATTACCGAATTACAGTTGCAGCCCCCAAAATTTATTTGCCGCGTGAATTTAAATAGCAACCTGAAAAATACTTGTGTTTGCCCAATGCAAGGAAAACACAAACAAGCTATAACTGGGGTGAACAAGCAGAGAAGAAAATCACATCAAAATGACTTCTATAACTCTGCTGCAGGGATGCAATGTACACAATTGGGACATTTTACTAACACTGGGCAAAGTGGCACCTGTGCAGTAACACATAGCAACTAACTGCATTTTTTTTTTCTACCTCCAGTAGATCAAAACTAATTCTGTATGGCTACTGCACCAACACACATCACCCTGCATTAGTAAATAAGCTGCAATGAGTACTTAACTAGTACAGTGTACAAGTAATATCAAGTATATGTGTGCATTTGGGTATGGAAAAAAAAAAAACATCTTCAAATGGTGACATTTTCACATTTATTGGTTATCTCCTTGGACCTCCTCGACCTCTTCCTCGGCCTCTGCCTCGACCACGGCCTCTCCCTCTTCCTCTTCCAGCAACTAAAAGAAAAATTATGACAGGATCCGTTTTAAGTAGAAAAACTAACAAATCCCTTCAAAAAACAAATGTCACAAGTAACAACAGTTTCCAATATACATTCAGATTCAGATATGTATTATAGAGGCATTACATTGTTTTGTAAGACACTTGCAACCATATCAAAGATGGGAGTAGGCGTTATGAAAGAGTACTAAGCGGACACCAATCACTTCCACACTCTAGCCGCACTATTACAAAGGGAAACAAATCTTTGTAACTAATGAATGTACCAATCCAATCACTTTAGGGAGTGAATTCCACAGCTTGGGAAAAGGATAGTCTGTCCATATTGCTGCTTGCTGAAATAAGTTTTTTTTTTTTTTTAACTCCCATATCTTCAAAATTCTAATTAAAAAAGACAAATTGAAATGTATCAAAAAATCTTTTTTTTTTTTGACTGAATAGGTCAGCTTTCATTCTAATGTGAATGGTACGAATCAAAAGTAACAGCGCATGTGATCAAATTCGATTCAAAGTTTTTCCAAAAAAAAAAAAAAAAAAAAAACACACGTTTGATTTTTCAAAGTCCACCATTTGACTCCAAATTGGTTCTAGCAGGTCCCACATTGGCTAAAACAGCGATTTGGCAGGTTTTAGATGGCGAATGATCAAAGTCAAATTTTTAAAGAGCCAATACATGATAAATTTCGATATTGGAACTTTTTTTCAAATTCAAATTGAATTTGGACCATTCCCTAGTCTAACTATACAAAAATTTGCTCGAAATTTCTATTTTTTTTTTTAATTCGAATTTTCACTTCGATCTTTGCTAAATCTACCCCTAAGCAATGTTAACAACTACTTCAGGACATTATCTACCTACATTTTACCAATTTTTGATAAACCTGAGAAATTTTAGATCAGCTTTTAAAGAACATGCAAAGCCTACATTTTTCTACCATGTATATAAATTGGGCAGATCTCCTCCCAACCAAGCCACATCATTTGTACTGCATTTACCCTCCGCATTTGCCAGCACCATCACATTTTCCTAAAACAAATAGCAGCTTTTACCCAGCGCCCATTTTCCCTCTGACTCATCATCAAGAACATCTGCAAACAGGACATGTGTGCTGGAAAGTTCAAGCAATGCAGATTTACACAGACACAATTCTAGTAATACAACTACTGATGCATGGTTCACACATGATGAAATTCAAAAGAGACTAGAACATGTTAAGATTAACAAAGGTCCAGGGCCAGATGGTATTCATCCCAGGGTAATTAGCGAGCTTAGCTCTGTGAGTTCTATTAGCTCATTGAGATCTGGTATAGTGCCGAGAGACTGGCTAATGTGGTGCCTCTATTCAAAAAAGGAGCCCATTCTCAGCCTCAAAACTATAGGCCAGTTAGTCTGACGTCAGTGGTAGGAAAGCTTTTCGAAGGGTTAATAAAGGATAAGATACTGGACTTCATAGCAAATCATAATACTATGAGTTTGAGCCAGCATGGTTTTATGCGTAATAGATCTTGCCAGACTAACTTAATTTCTTTTTATGATAATGTAAGTAGACACCTCGATTCTGGGATGGCAGTGGATGTGATTTACTTAGATTTTGCTAAAGCATTTGATACAGTGCCACACAAAAGGTTACTGGTTAAATTAAGGAATGTTGGCCTGGAACATAGTATTTGTACCTGGATAGAGAACTGGCTAAAAGATAGACTACAAAGAGTGGTGGTAAATGGAACATTTTCTAATTGGACCAATGTTGTTAGTGGAGTACCGCAGGGCTCTGTACTAGGTCCCTTGCTTTTCAACTTGTTTATTAATGACCTGGAGGTGGGCATTGAAAGTACTGTTTCTATTTTTGCAGATGATACTAAATTGTGCAGAACTATAGGTTCCATGCAGGATGCTGCCACTTTGCAGAGTGATTTGTCTAAACTGGAAAACTGGGCAGAAAACTGGAAAATGAGGTTCAATGTTGATAAATGCAAGGTTATGCACTTTGGCAAAAATAATATAAATGCAAGTTATACACTTAATGGCAGTGTGTTGGGAGTTTCCTTAAATGAGAAGGATCTAGGGGTCTTTGTAGATAACACGTTGTCTAATTCTGGGCAGTGTCATTCTGTGGCTACTAAAGCAAATAAAGTTCTGTCTTGCATAAAAAAGGGCATTAACTCAAGGGATGAAAACATAATTATGCCTCTTTATAGGTCCCTCGTAAGGCCTCATCTGGAGTATGCAGTGCAGTTTTGGACTCCAGTCCTTAAGAGGGATATAAATGAGCTGGAGAGAGTGCAGAGACGTGCAACTAAATTGGTTAGAGGGACGGAAGACTTAAATTATGAGGGTAGACTGTCAAGGTTGGGGTTGTTTTCTCTGGAAAAAAGGCGCTTGCGAGGGGACATGATTACACTTTACAAGTACATTAGAGGACATTATAGACAAATGGCAGGGGACCTTTTTACCCATAAAGTGGATCACCGTACCAGAGGCCACCCGTTTAGACTAGAAGAAAAGAACTTTCATTTGAAGCAACGTAGGGGGTTCTTCACAGTCAGGACAGTGAGGTTGTGGAATGCACTGCCGGGTGATGTAGTGATGGCTGATTCAGTTAATGCCTTTAAGAATGGCTTGGATGATTTTTTGGACAGACATAATATCAAAGGCTATTGTGATACTAAGCTCTATAGTTAGTATGGGTATATAGAATTTAATTAAAAGTAGAGGGGTGTATGTATGGATGCTGGGTTTTCATTTGGAGGGGTTGAACTTGATGGACTTGGTCTTTTTTCAACCCAATTTAACTATGTAACTATGTAACTTTGATAAAAAGTTCTGCTGGGGTTGAGCACTGTAATGGTTACTCTGAGCTCAGGAGAGGTGGTTAGGAGAAAAAAATAGGATCAGCCAGCTAGAGTTTCTATGGGAACCAGCAATGCTATCTCTTCATTGGCTGTTAGACTGGAGGGTGTGTTTAGTAATCTGAGCTGAGAAGAACTGAGCTTGCTCATAAATGCCTAAAGGAAGGGGGTAGAGTGGGTTAGAGGAGGAGAAGGATTTCTAAAGGTAGGTATTTAAAGATTTCAAAGAGGTTGTTCACCGTTTAATTTTGTGTGTGTGGGGAGGATTACATGTCCTTTAAAGCCAGCCTAGTGTTCCTGTATACCACCCCATAGCAAAGCGAAGAGCCAAGTGTAGGCAACAGTTACATATTCAGGCCTTTAAAAGTTTTTGTATTGGTGAATACACCATGCTGTGTGCACCCCTTTAAAAGTTCAATATTTGAAGACTTACAGCAGTCCCCATGATATAGCTTTAAAACAACCTTATTTCACATCTGGCACCATCACAGCAATGTTTAAGACTCAATGGCTCAAGTATCACACTGCCCCCATTTTGTTTTGCCCATATCGAAGTAACACTGCCCTAGCCAATCTTTTTTTAAACATTCTAACACAAAATTCTACTAGCTGGTCATGGGCTTTCAGATATCCTGTCATTTTCGCCCCTCAAATTGCAAACAAAATCTTTAAAAAAAAAAAAAAAATCCAGAATGCACAGAGCATTGCCAGCATTGCCAGAAAGGTACTGCTGAACTATGCAAACTAATTCAAATGAATGCAGTAAGATTTGCAGCGTTAGGGGACTAGATAAATCACTGAATGCTGAAAAGATTTAATGATTGCTTAGGGCGTTAGCTGCAAGGAAATGGGCATTGTCCCCTCATCATGAACAGAATGAATGAGAGCAGGCTTAGACACTTATCTGAGCAGACTCTCTGCCTCTTATAGTAGATACAATCACTGCAAAGAGTGGCCCAGCCATATAACAGATTGTATTGTTCAGCTCCTTTGTACAACAGTGTGTCCTCTATAGCCAGTCAGTGCAATGAGCTTGTACTGAATTCTTTACAATTTTCAGCAATGATCACAAAACCTGGACATGCATAACTCAGATGCACCATTTGGTGCCCAGAGTAGTTTACACTGCACATCCCTTTAGTCCTGATAAAAAGCCAAGATGCGTGGTGGGAATTGTATGCTGAACATTGATCCCTATAACAGACGGTATCCGTAAACTACCTCTATGCATTTTAGTAAAACACCATTAAAGTAAATAACCTGATCCCACCTAAGCACAGACCTTTCTTTTTAATCTTTCCTCTCAAGCAAATGCAATGACTTAAGTACTCTCTGCACTCACTAGATTTTTCCAAGGTACCAATTCACAGTTCTTATATTAATCTTACCTGCAGCCTTCCCTCTAGGAGATAGACTTCACGATTTAATGCCTATAGGCACACGCCCTACCACTTATTATTATGTTTGTGGGAACAAGTGTAGCCACCTGTATAAAGAATGATATTCCCCTTGTCACCTCCTAGCAGAAAGGGAAGCTGCTAAAGGAAATGCAAAGCCCTATTTAGCATTCCTTTTATTAATAGATGTTATAAAAAAAAAAAAAAGCTTTTTAGAACATGCTTGTTTTATCTGCGTTGCTTGAGAATAGTACTGATGAATATGATGACAGGTGTAGAAAATGATTCAGTATAATCACTTATTTTTTCCATCATCTCACTGCAAGTCAAGGTGGCTTATACACTGTTGTAAAAACAACTTGCTGTGGCAAAGTTCAGCTTATAAAAGCTACCTCACTTAAGGGTAATACTGGGGAATCCGTGTTCTCATGGTTAAATCTCTTTACATGATGTAAAGGCCTTGGAAGATGACTTAGTAGCATATTTGTGGCATATATGGTTTAGTAGCATATACAGTTGAACCCCCATTTTACGCTTTTTTTCAGGGGACCAGAAAAAAAGTCTAAATCAGGGAAATGTATTATGCAATGTAATATAGTAATTTAGGTTAAAAAAAAAAAAAAAAAAAAAAAAAAAATTTACTCCATCAAGGTCAAGCTTTTGTTCTAAATTAAACCTGCCTGCAAGTTGCATAGATGCATCTTTAATCAATCAAAAAATAATGTAATGTTTTATAACATTGATCTGTTTTGGCATTCCAATAACGACACTTTTCTTTATTCAATGGAACAAAAAAATAAACAGGAAAAATATACTTACCAGCCTCCCTTTTCTTTGACTTTACTTTTGGCTCCACGTCAACAAGTAAAGTGTCAAGGGGCAAACTGTCTGGAAGAATGAAGTAGCGTATATTATTCCCTCGAATACTCAAGGTCTCCAGCTGAACAGGTTCTCTGTTCTTCACGGTCATTTTAACGGCTTTTAGATGTGTGTTCATGCTCACATCTACCCCTAAATGAAACAAAAACAATTAAAAATCAAGGTGTCACTGTGTACAACACACAACGACAAATAAAAATTTGCCACCTGAGAAAAAAAACCCCTAAAACACAGGAACGATATAGGCTTTATTTACTTCTAGAGTACTAAAGGAAATGGCATTCGCTTCTCGCGAAGGAGAGCCTTAAAATTGCTCACCTAAGTAAATAGTATACAAAAAAATATTTTCACACAGGATGATGGGTGGGTGTTCCCCCCCCGAAACGTTTATGTTTGGTGGCTGAATAAAAGGGGATATTCCCCGACTGCATTAATCGGTGTGTGTGCGGATCCGTTTCTTTTACACATTCTCCTGCCAATAACCAGCAAATATAGTGCCGGTTATGAAATCATGAGCATATATGGGACATTTACATATTAAAACTGACAAAAAAAATCCATTATTGCCCAACAGCAACAAGTAAGACAAAATGGTTATGAATATTATCAAAAAGGAATTACGCCGAGTCAAACATCAATAAAATACCACTTGTAGTATGTATACGTGTGTTTGGCTCTATGTAATTTCTTTTTTATATTAATAATAGCTATATAAATAAAACCATACCAATAAGTCAGTCTTGTTTGTGTGCACATTGGTTTATATACTGTACTATTTGTAATCAAATCAGGCTACCATGTTGTGATATAAGATTCCAAAGGTCCAGTGACATGGGTACCAAAATCTATTTAAAGGAACAGTAACTACATTTTTTATGTAAAAAATTAATTCCAACCCCTTAAATAACAAATCTATCTTTGACAAAGTTAATTATTTTTATTGCTTTATACATAAATGTCAAGCTAAAACCCCACTTCTGGTTGTGTGCTGCAACCCAGACAGTATGCACAGACCAAACGCTCTTTTCTTCTATCTAACCTTTTTAGAAATAAAACAGGCTAAGGATAGAGCTGCCACACACCACCTCCCAGATACAAATAGAGAATAAGATGTGTCAAAACCTTAGTTAAGCAGAAGCCACTAACTTTCAGTTTTAAAGAGTGTACACATATGAGAATGTATGTCTCCGCCATCACCTTTTAAATGCAGCACACACCAGAAAGAGGGATTTTATCTAGTTATTTATATATAAAACAAAAATAATTAACTTTGTCCAAAATAAGAGGTGTTATTTGAGGGCGGTGAAATTAATTTTTTACATAAAGTGTTACTGGTACTTTAAGGAGGAAAACAGAAATATTTTGT
Organism: Xenopus petersii; assembly: GCA_038501925.1. Classification (NCBI taxonomy): domain Eukaryota; kingdom Metazoa; phylum Chordata; class Amphibia; order Anura; family Pipidae; genus Xenopus; species Xenopus petersii. The sequence continues at coordinate 97,510,434 of CM076682.1, read as the reverse complement.
TCCAATGAGACTAACTGAACAAATATGTCCCATGTAGGCCCCTTCAAGTCAGTGACTAAAGGTGGCCATAGACGCAAAGATCCTATCATACGAATTGAGGATTCGTACGATTTTCGGACCGTATGTGGAGAGTCCCAACATTTTTGGTCCAGTGGAGATTGGTCGTTTGGTAGATCGGACAGGTTTGATTTTGTCCCACCGGAGCCCATTGTGCTCTCATCATAATCTGATTGTTAAGCCACAGGGCCAAACGTTCAAATTACCCCTGATATAGCCATGCCCGTTAGTGGCATATCGGCTCATTTGGCGATGTCGCCAAACAAGTGGATCTATTCGTTTATGGCCACCTTAAGAGGTTAGCTACAAAGCAGGAAGTTGGGTTCTTTTATGTTAGATATCTATTCCCGCCAGCTGTTATACAGATTACATTTTTGGCTAACTATAGTGATTTCTTTTTTATTTTGCACAGCCGGTTTACCCAGTTTCAGTTGTGAAAACGGTTCCTTTAAGAATCAAAATTTTCTGGGTCTAACTTATAAGGGTACAAATGTAAGAGAATACCTATTTTAGTAACTCAGCCATGGTTCCATGACAGGAAAAAGTTCACTTCAACTCTCAGCTTAACTACCATTCAGTGTACGGTTTTCCAGATGTATCTGGCTCTCAACCTGCCCGCTTTCCCCCAGAAGGGCAGTGCAGTAGTTTGAGTACCATGCTCCAAGAGTAAAGACATATTGATAATATATAAAGCATGAGGTTTATTATTTGAGCTGATACACAGTAACATTGATGACAGTGGTTAGGTGCAACATAAATAGCTTTGTGAGCGCGCTGCCACATAACCCGTGTGCGTACCTGTGATTGTGCCGTGCACTTGCGTGCCATTCTTCAGTTCCACTGTCACAGTTTCATGACTTAATTTCATCAAAAACCTGTGTACAAAAAAAAAACCAAAGACGTTTACAGCAAATCGCTCGTGATTAACCGTGATTCCGCAGTTTATATTACAACGCAGAATTATTATACAATCGAACCTTCACTTCCCGCCGTAATTGAATTCTCCCACAAAAGCTCTGAAACGCAAGCCTCAATCCATAACCATCCTCTGTGCAGGAACACATAACAATCGAAACGCTTACCTTACTAACTTCATGACTTCTTATCGCGAACGCGGATCCAACTTTTAGGGCAGAAAAGAGTAGTGGGACTGAGAAAACAAGACACAAAAATGACTATAATTCCCTCCACAATCTCATTGAATCAAATCAATGATCCGGCGGAAATGAGCGCCCGCGCCAGGACCCGGAAGCGGAAACTAGAGTGGATGGCGGAAGTTTTTGTTCCACTTTTAATGGTTGCAATAATAATGAGCTAGCAGGTCTGCATGGCGAAAAAATAAAATACAATTGTGAGGTCCATATACGTGCTTAGGTAGAATGATCAAAGTTTCTTTCCAGGTGGGCTAATGCTGTGCGCCTGCGAAGCCTTACATGCTTCCGTCTAGTTCTCTTCTGAGCTGCTGAGCAAGATATTTATTATAGACACAAAGCAGACAGTGGAATTAAAGTCAACTGGTGCATTTAACTTGAATACTATTTGTGCAGAGTATGTTTAATGCATGATTGATGCGGCCCTCAGACGATATAACACAATGGGGGCGGGGCTGGAGCGGCTGGAGCGACAGACAGCTTGGCATTAGATACAGCTGAGTTATGTTGTCTAATACACTTCCATTTTAAATAAAGGGAAATCAGTCAGTACCCTTCCTCCCGGGCAGAATGATTGCTACCCGACTGGTAAACAGTATGCTACATGTTACTAATAGGTAAGAAAGACGTAAATATCTAAAAGCTGTTTTTTTTTCCAGAAAATATGACAATCATAATGATTATATAACTAAAATCCCTGCCTCAAAGCAAGATAATTCTATTGTTTGCTAGAAATAGTCCCTATTACCAGGGAAAAGTTTCTCCTGTCAAAACACGTGCAACAGCATGAATAATTTTTCCACCTCTTTTTTTTTTTTCACTATTAAACTTTACAGCATCCCTTTAATTTAAGATCATGTAATATATGGCACTTCTGGGTTTCGATAGCTTTCAATCCGCATCCTTCATTGTTGGAACCCCATAGACGAGTGCTGAGGTCTGAATCTTAGAACCCAATCATCTTAGGAGTAGAATGGGAACAGCAGGAGTGCTCTGATAACACAGGAGATGCCTCCTGTTGCCTGCATTACCCGGCCAATGTTCACTCCTTTACTGTCTATTGTGTACTTTGCGTTGGAATCTCACCTGCTGCCTTCAAGAGTCCACTGCCACTCCTGATCCTGTGATCTGCTTACTCGCCTGCTAAAGGCACTATTACATACATACATACATAATTTTAGACATGTTAATATATTTTATTGGTTTGCACATTTCACTCTTTTGTTGTTACACACAGCTGAAGGTGGTCATGTACTGTGCATATTGAGACAGGGGAGTCCTGGAGCTTTTGGCACATCGTGATGAAGCGATAGCTTTAGGGTTCCGGGCCCGCCATACCCAAAGTGGCAGTCCTGGTAAGGTCTTAAAATTATCGACCACACAATTCACCCAGGAAAATACAACAGCTTGCAGAAAATTATCTTGAGTTTTGAGCGATATACAGAAAAGGGTTCACCAAATGGGTCTAAGGTTTACACTAGCAAATACAACAGACAGTTTCACATTGATGAAGGATATTCATTTGTTCTGCTGCAAGTTATTTTTTACTGAAGTTAACTGTAGTCCATCTATAGTCTTCTGATGTGGACACTTTACATATTGTCATCAACAAAGTGCGGGCAAAAATTGAGGTAATATCAAGAATTTGATCTGTAGGAAAAAGTACAATTATACTCTCTTGAAATTGCAATAAACAGAAATCCTGCTTTTTTTTACCCAATTTAATTCCAAATTCCAATGTGATCAATGAATGCCTGAACATTAGAATGCTAAGAAAGTTGTACCAACTTTGACTTTTAATTAGTCTTTACATAACTGCTGAGGAATTTATCCATAGCTGACAAATATGTCAGTATCCACTTTATCACCAGGGTTAATTATTCCACCTAGGCATGTCAGGTTTTCAGCTTTGACCTTCCCAGTATTCATGGGATCAATGCACATTCCCATGACTCCTGTTTTATAAGTAATTTAGTATATATGCAAGTGCATGTATTTACAAAAGCAGGAATTTTTAGTTACAAAGTTATGATCATAAAATTGGTAAGCCACCATACCACATCAAGGTAACAATTTATCTTCTGTCATAGTATTGGCATCTCCCTGCATTGTAGCATTTATTTTAAAGGAGAACTAAAGCTTAACTAAAGAAGTAGGTTAGAAATGTTGTACATTATGTTTTGTGCTTCTGTACCAGCCCAAGGCAACCACAGTCCTTTAGCAGTAAAGATCTGTGTCTCCAAAGATGCCCCAGTAACTCCCCATCTTCTTTTCTGCTGATTCACTGCACATGATCTGTGCTGCTGTCACTTACTGAGCTTAGGGACCCACTCAAAATATACAGTACACATAATATAAATGTCACAATATAAGGCTAATTAGTAATTAATACAGATAATTAGTACATGGCAGCACAGAAACCAGTGTAACTAGCATCATAATTTAATAATCATCCCTGTAATGTCAGCTTATTTTTCTGCTTGATCATTTGTGACGACCCCTAGCTTCTCAACAGCTGCTCAGAGCCCATTGAGCATGATGGTGACCCCCCTGTGACATGTTTGAATGCCTGGATCATTGCTGCTATTTTCAAGCTGAAACTTTAGGCTGGTGCAATAAGTTCATTATATAAAACATGGCATTTTTATCCATATTCATTTTTAGGGTTTAGTTCTTTAAGTGTCTCCTGACCTAGGCATTGGTTTCAATCAGAGGGCTTAGTTCCCCACCCCACCATTAGCTTTAGCCACAGCATTGGTTCCACAGGCTTAACCCCCCCCCCCCGGCTGAGTGAAAGAGACTGCTCAGACCAACACCAATCTTTTAAGGCATAAACCTCCATTTAGATGTAGATCAACTAGCAGTCAGGCAAATAAGCATATATTTTGTGATAGGACATATGCTTTAGTAGATGTATTTAAGCCAATGTCACAAGGCTGATAATCCAGTCATATTTGAGATCCTATTTTGTGTTACAATGTAGTTTAAAGAGGAAATGGGCTACAAAATCCAGAATTGGATCGTTAGCATCCTAATGACGTGGAGTACCATGACATAATGACTATGAAGATTTTCATTCATCCAGAGCATAGTATATCTAGTATAGGTCAATCTAAAAACAACTGGACTTGCTGAGTAATCAATGAAGACGTTTCACTACTCATCCGAGCAGCTTCTACAAACTTGCTTTTTTGGACTGTTTGATATGTATCCAAGAGGGGGGTAACTTGAAGACGGAAGTATACAGGAAACCCACTCATATGGATCAATATCTGTTGTTCGATTCCCACCATCCACTGGAACACAAACTGGGTGTCATTCGAACCGTGCACCACCGGGCAGAATGTGTGGCAACTGATACAGAGTCCAAAGACAAAGAGCAAAAACATCTCAGAGGAGCTTTGAAAGCGTGTGGCTACCCAGACTGGGCCTTTGTCAAAACAGCAGCAACCAAGCCCAACAGGAACACCGTAGAAATAACCGCCCGGAGACATATAGTAGGTGTAACATAGTCATCCCATATGTAGCTGGAGTGTCAGAGAAACTCAGGAGGATTTTCAACAAACACCATGTCTCTGTGTTTTTCAAACCTAGCAACACACTGAGACAAAAACTGGTACACCCAAAGGATCAAACACCAAAAGAAAAACAAAGCAATGTGGTATACGGAGTCCAGTGTAGCGAGGAGTGCACAGATCTATACATCGGGGAGACAAAACAACTGCTCTCCAAGCGAATGGCTCAGCACAGGAGGGAGAACTCTACAGGGCAAAACTCAGCTGTCTTTCTACACTTAAAAGACAAGGGACACTCCTTTGAAGACAGCAAGGTCCAAATCTTGGATAAAGAAGACCGCTGGTTTGAACGAGGCGTGAAAGAGGCGATTCATGTCAAGGTGGAGAGACCATCTCTGAACAGAGGTGGGGGCCTTCGACACCACCTGTCTGCTACATACAGTGCTGTTCTAACATCTGTACCCCGGCGGATTCAGAACACTTCACACATCCATTCATGCAACTCTCACAAGTAACACCTGTATCTAGGAGTTGCATGACATTGGCTAATCCTATCACAACTACACAGAATCAACACCTCTGTGAGTTTCTTCAGATGTCACCTCTTTGAAGAGTTACAATGTGCCATTGTAAATGGATTAGTGGAAGAGTTTATATGCCGAGAAGTTCCCACACCAGTCAGTTTAACTGAAGAAGCTGCTCGGATGAGTAGTGAAACGTCTTCATTGATTACTCAGCAAGTCCAGTTGTTTTTAGATTGACCTATACTAGATATACCATGACATATTATTTTGTCATAGGTATAGATTTCTGTTAGCTTAATTAATGCAAGGTAACATGTTAATGCAAGAATTGCTTATTTAAACGGGAAAATGGTGTTCATGTTACAGAACTTTCTGCATAACAGAAGCCTACAAGCATTACTCTATTTTCATTAGTATTATGTGAAATGGATGAGGACAGCTGGGTGTTTCTAAAAGGAAAACTGAACCCCCAAAATGAATACTTAAAGGACCAGTAACATCAAAAAATTCGTTAGAATACAATGAAAAAAAAACACCAAGACAAGTTAAACTTTTAAATTGCAAATCCTTTATTAAAGAATAACTTACTGAAACTCGACTTCCTGTCCCCTACAGAAAAGGCAAAACGGCGACCATACATACTGCGATGCTTGATTTCTCCTCCCTGGCTATTGTAGTGACAGTGTTTGAAGGAGGCTGAAGCTGTAGGAGTGTCGGCTGGCGGAGCAGGGTTTGTTCTTCTCCCCAGTCCATGTCTCCTGCACTCAGCCCTCGTGGTTCAACAGAGTTCAGACAGCAGCAGCATGTCGAGCGGCAGCCCCCACAGTATCCCGTCCAACAGGTCTGTCAATCTGGAGATTGCAGAGTCTCACCACTCGCACCAGCACCACGGCTTCAGCGTGAATATGCCTCTTCCTGCAGTGTAGTTTTCCTGTGAAGCACATGCGCTGCTGCGCACCAGTGACCCGTTTAGTCTTACACAGGAGCCGGATACTCGGGAAGATCCACCAAAGTACTTGAACAACTATACATTGGTGATATAATAACACTCGCCCCCCGTCAACCACCGATACCGTATCACCCCCGTTTCCGCCCCAGAAGGGCCCGCGCCCTACAGGAAAATACTATTAATGAGGCGTCATGGTCACCAGGTACCTGTAAGGAGCGCTTACATAGTGCTGACAGAAGCGCCGAGTGGCGGGGGAGCTCTAAATAACGGCTGTGTATCGGTGGTTGACGGGGGGCGATTATTATTTTATATTTTTATTATTATTTCAACGGTGCATAGTTGTACAAGTACACTTTTGTGCATCTTCCCGAGTATCCGGCTCCTGTGTAAGACTAGACGGGTCACTGGTGCGCAGCAGCATATGTGCTTCACAGGAAAACTACACTGCAGGAAGAGGCATATTCACGCTGAAGCCGTGGCTGTGGTGCTGAGACTCTGCAATCTCCAGATTGACGGACCTGTTGGACGGGATACTCGACATGCTGCTGCTGTCTGAACTCTGTTGAACCACGAGGGCTGAGTGCAGGAGACATGGACTGGGGAGAAGAACAAACCCTGCTCCGCCAGCCAACGCTCCTACAGCTTCAGCCTCTTTCACACGCTGTCACTACAATAGCCAGGGAGGAAATATCGAGCATCGCAGTATGGATGGTCGCCGTGTCGCCTTTTATGTAGGGGACAGGAAGTCGAGTTTCAGTAAGTTATTCCTTAATAAAGGATTTGCAATTTAAAAGTTTAACTTGTCCTGGTGTTTTTTTTTCATTGTATTCTAACAAATTTTTTTGATGTTACTGGTCCTTTACACAACAGAATTTATATATCAAATTAAGTGGCATATTAAAGAATCTTACCAAACTGGTATATATATTTAAGTAAATATTGCCCTTTCCTTGAACCACCATTTTGTGATGGCCTGTGTGCTCCCTCAGAGATCACCTGACCAGAAATACTACAACTCTACCTGTAACAGGAAGAAGTGTGGAAACAAAAGACAGAACTCACGTGCACCGTGAATCCTAATATCCCAGGAGACGGACCTTATTTTTTAAAATGGCAATTTTCTATTTATGATAAGCCAATGGCACATAATACTAAATATAGAATAGTATATTATGAAAATGGTTTATTTACATGAAGCAGGGTTTTACACATGAGCGGTTTTATGCAATATCTTTTTATAGAGACCTACATTGTTTGTGGGGTATAGTTTTCCTTTTAGCATGCGAGCCATACTTAAACAGTTGAAAGCTTCAATAAGTAAAGTCTGACAAAGGATATGGTTAGAAAAATTATATACTACATGGACAAAAATACATAAACACTTCATCTAAAATGACATGTCCCCAGTTGCACAACTCAGGGAGTTTTGTTTATTAAAGGCCGAATTGTGTTTTTCCCAAAAATAATGTGAGTTTTCAGTAAAATTTTTCGAGATTTATTATGTCCCAAAGCTGGAAATAGCTTGAATCTGGAAATACTCCAGCTAAAATCTGTCGAGGTCAAGAAGAAGTCAATTGCATGGGTCCCTTGATTCATTAGAAGATGTTTGTAGCCTTCATGATGTTCAGGTTTTTTCTATGGCATTCGCTGAAAAACTCGATAAGTTTGAGTGATTTAAGTTTTCCGCCAAAAAATTGATAAATTAGAGTATTCAGGTTTTTCACCCTGATTACACTGATTTGAGTTTTTACGTAATTAAGAAAACATTCAAGTTGTGTGTTTATTCAAGGAAAAAAAAAACCTCACAAACTCGACCTTTGATAAATAACCCCCTCAATCCTGAGTTCCAAACGGTCTCTGGAAGCACAAGAACTATTCACAGGGAGAATGGGATTTTCAAGGGTGATTAGAGGCAAATAAACCTAGCATCAGCATGTGCCAATACCAATAGTTATACTCAGGGCTGCTAAATGTTATTACATGTTTGGTAATCTGAAAATTATGGGTTTCGGCAGATGCCAGAAGAACACTATCTTCCTTTTGATTCAACCCTTAGTTCCACCAAAATGTGGCTTAGCTGATGCCGTCCCCATGCATACTTTTTAAGCACGGGGGGAGGGGAGGCACCATAGCTTGGAACCACTTTTTGGGGTCACTGGTAACTTGCTGAGCACTGCTGCCCAAGAGCAAGTTTATTTTTAGCTCACCTCATGGCAATAGAGCCCCTGCATAATACTGAAGATAAAGTTGGGTGGATGGTATGGAGTGGTTTTCTGTGATTTGGGCTAAGGTCACTGTCTCCATTAAAAACAAACCTTAAGCATAACTATATGCACTTATTTATTAGCCCAGAGGTACAGCAGCACTATCACACTGAAACCTGGCACCCATGAATGTGGAGTTCCTTGATGAGACATTCTTAGCAAAATAAGATTTATTTAACTGATGTAACCTACTTACTACCTACTATAATATTTAGCCTATTACACCACCCAGAATTGAAAGTTAGAAAGCACATCTGTTTAGGAATGATAAAGGGACACACAAATACTGCTTTCAATTACATTTACAAATCACATTAAGACCATTGAACATTTTGGAACAAATGGGTCTTCACCAACCGTAAAAGAAAATAATTCTTTTTTCCAATATACATTTATTAAAATGATTAAAGCTATTTAATGCAAATGTAATTGCAATTGAAAGAAGTAGCTGTCAGTTTTCATTTTTTGTGGTCCTGGCTCTGACTTCTGAAACAATGTTGCTGACCAAGACCCAGAGAAAAACAAGGGATAAACAAATAATCCTTTCAACTGCTATTACATTTACAAATAACCTTAAAGTTACTGAAAATGTTAAATGTTTTTAATGAGCTCATTCAGTTGTACAAACGCTATTTGAACAAAACACACTGCAACATGATAATCTGTCTCTGATTTGTAGGAATCATTTCCCAATTCTCCCTAGGCTCACAATTCAACCCTTTCCTCTGTGATGGATTCTCTGTAAAGCAGATAGTCCCCGTGTATCATAATCCATAAAAAATATCTCTAGAAAAAAAGCAGAAAAACCCAGGTGTTGCTGCATATACAGACAGTGTATATATATATATATATATATATATATATATATATATATATATATATATATATATATATATATATATATATATATATATATATATATATATAATCCATTATTGAATGAATTTTGGAAGTTTGCTTAGAATGACATTTTCTTTCATGAACCAAAATTTTATTTTTGGGTTTCTTCTCCTTTAACCAGGGTTGTAATATAAATATGCTGCAGGGATGCACAGCATAATCACTGCTATAGACCAAAGTATGTTACAAACAGTTGATCTACTCAGTTTGCTTATGTAGAAAGCAATTGCCCCTAGACTGATTTATCTGTGAGTGACTGCCTCACCTTAGGAGGGTGCATTGCTAAAATTTGTAATGTTTGCGACTCAGAGTAGTGTGTGGAGCCATCATATAACATATCAAGTAATTGGCATAATTAATATTTATTTAAAGCGCACTGAGAGATCAGGGACAGAAGAGTTTGTTTCACAAATATATTAAAACCATGTTTTAGTCTGGAGCCCAGTAGGCTCTCTAGCAGATGATGGGCATGTGGACTTAATGGCTTTGCACCAAATCATTTCTAGCTTAGTGCTCATAAACTCTCCAGGCACCTATAACAGACATTGGTGAGCCCATATTAGTCCAGTGTGAATATGGTCTTAACATTACCTACATAAAAACATCAAAGCCTGTACCCGCAAAACAAACTGCTACATCTTATTGAAGGTAAAAATTCTCAGAAAACAAAAAAAATCTAAACAAGCTGCTCCTTTGTGTGCTCTATATAATATATATATATATATATATATATATATATATATATATATATATATATATATATATATATATATATATATATATATATATATATTACACACACATTATATTTATATTACAACTGTACTATATGGAATGTCGATACATTTTAAGGGGATATATATTCATCCTGTTAGAATTCCTAAAAACAAGTACATTTCTAATATATGTGCATTTTTTTCTTAATGTTGTAAAGATAAATGTTCTGGTTTCCCCTGCTCTAACAGGCAGCCTCAGCCAAACTTACCTAAGTTGTACAAGATTCTCAGGCAGTCGTCGGCTGTCCTGTTCGCTCAGCGCAGCAGGACCCTGTCAGAGAGAGAATACGCATCCAGCGACATGCATACTTGCTTTCTATTGGCTCTTACTGCAGTAGGCGACTGATCTGATTACTTCAGAAACAAAGCAGGCACTGACTGAGGCTGCCTATGGCAGCAGAGGAAACTGGGGTGTTTACAACAGTAAGAAAAAAATGCATACATACAGGTATGGGGCACTAATTTGGATAGAATGAAAAATTATTTAAAAATTAAATAAACCCAATATTATTGTTTTGCCTCCAATAAGGATTAATTATATTTTAGAATTATTTGATGAAAATGGAGGGAGATGGCCTTCCTGTGATATTTTTTTTTTGCACTTCGCACACTGTGTGGGGTATTGTAAATATGGCCTAATTTTTTTATAGAGCAGTGTAAAAAAATTCAGAAATTGTATTTAAGAAGTTATGAATTTAGTAGAATATTTTCTGGAATCAAAAACATTGAACAGTCACCTTAATTATACAGTTTTATCTAACCACACTTGTGTTAATCCCCCCCGATATCAGAGTAAAATAAGAAATAATTCAGTCGTTACAATGAAAATGAATGTATAATGAAGATTATCTAATCATTTAAAAGCCGCAGCAATATATTATTTCATTACAGAGATTTACACTGCCAACAATTGATAAATTCGAGAAATTAACAAAACAATTAACAGTATTTTGTAGTTTTAAGGGCATTCAAACCATCCTTAATATCATTTGAAGAGAAAATCAATAGATACATTTTAATAGAAATAGTAAAGGCAAGTAATTTAAACAGAACAGCTGCATTTTCAGTGCTTGAGTATGTGCCTTTATCTCCCATAACACCGGAGAAACCTGAAACTTGCGATGTCATTTCCATCTTGGCCAGCAAGAAGATGCAGCTCTAGAACCACCAAACTGTTTTCCATTCCAAATTATGTAATATTCCTAAAATGTTTCCATGCCTACATATAAATGAAATGTGTGTATATGTTAAATTGGTGATGTCATGTCCATTACCAAAGCAGTAAGGAGAAAGCATAACTGTGTTGTGGAAAGCAGGTCAATAAAGACTCCATACTGGGTTTACCGAACTGTCACTGCTAAGTTGCTTTCCACACACACAAATTCAGTCCATCTTTTCCTTCTGTACCAGTTTTGGGGCATCAACAAAATCTTTGCCATTGTACATAATGATAGCGCCTGTTCCAATACTTGCAGTGCCCCAGAAAAGAACATACGCCAAAGTCTCTGTCCAAGTGTCACCTGAGAGATAAAAAAAGAAAAGAAGTTTAAATACTGGTAAACACCCATTTTTTTAGTGCTAAATAGTGTGAAGGAAAGTGTAACATGATACTACTATTGGCCCCATACAGTTCTCCCTGCCCAAATCACACTATAAAGAGTCATGAAGACAGCCTTGCTCTTGTACATGACTTCTAAACCAAAGCTGTGCAGCTGGGTTGCCATACTTCGCTTTGTCACTTGACGTTTCTGGCTCGCTAGGTCTCATTGCTGGCTAGGAGCAAAGGCATTGGAAACCAGGAGGAGAATGCCTTCTAATGCGCATGCTCCTACTCGCCAATGAGGTGGAAACAGGAAAGTGATGTGGTTGAGCAGAGTAGCTTCAAACCCCAACTTGCAGCTTTGCTTTCATATGTAGGGAAGCAGAGTGTCTTTAGGAATGTTTATTTTTCAATTCTGGAGGGTAGTCTTGTAAAGAGGGCTAACCTATTATTAAAATAGTATTAAAATATATTTTATAAAACCAATTAGAGAAAGCAGAATTTGTAGGGTGTGGAAATGGTGGGAAAACAAATAAATAAAGTGCAATACAAAACAATTACTTACCTGCCATTAGTAAACAGATAATGCACATGGAAAAGGCAACCACCATAATAATAGGTAACTAAGAAGAATTAACAGAAAGCAAAATGTTAAAAGAGATTATGCTATTTCATATTCCAAAACATCTAAATAGTGCTGTTCGCCTCAGCTCTCATAGTTTCAATAGCCATGGCTTAAACTATAAAGAGAAATCAGAAGTGAGTATAACCAGGGTTGGACTGGGCCGTTTGGACACCAGGAAAAAAACTGGTGGGCCTTGCGCCCCCCCACCCAGGTCCCCTTCCTCCTTTGGGAACTGCAGGTGCTCCCCCCCAGCAATCGCATCCTCAAGGAGTAAGCAGTATGTGTAAGGTATGTGGCATGTGGTGGGCTTGGTGGCACTTGCGACTGGGATGGAGGCTGCCAGTCCCGGTGGTCCTCGAACATCCCAGTCTGACACTGAGCACAACGTAATAAGATTTGTGCTTAACTGAACCAGAGTAGCTGCCAAAAGCAACCAGCCATTTGTTTTGATCCAACTACTTCAAGTTACAAAATTAAAAGCAAAGATCCGAATGGTTTCTGCAATGGAGTGCAATATCTTTCTTAGCTTTAACTGCACTCAAAGTAGGTAAGAATTATGTATATGACTAACTCCATTGGGAGCCAGTGGCATTACAGAGCCTTTGTAGTTAAATTGAGATTAAACGTGCTATAACAGCAAAAGGAATAGGGATTCCTTGGATTTAAAGAATACAACTCTATTAATCTTCTTATAGTACAAGCTCCGGGTATTAAAGGAGTTGTTTACCTTTAAGTTAACTTTTAGTATACTGTAGAGAATTATATTCTGAAACAATGTGCAATCTGTTTTCATTTCTTATTTGTGGTTTTTGCGTTATTTGGCTTTTTATTCAGCAGCTCTCCAGTCTGCAATTACAGCAATCTGGTTGCTAAGGTCCAAATTACCCTAGCAACCATGCACTGATTTGAATAAGAGATTGGAATATGTAAAAGAGATGGTAAGAGTAATAAAATGTAGCAATAACAATACATTTGTAGCCTTACAGAGCATTTGTTTTTAGATGGGATGAGTGACTCCCATTTGAAAGATGTAAAGAGAAGTATAAGTCAAACAATTAAAAAACAAATAAATAAAAATAAATAATGAAGACCAATATAAAAGTTGCTTAGAATTCGCCATTCTAGAAGATACTAAACGTTAACTTAAAGGTGAACCAGCCCTTTAAGGTCTTATATGATATACATAGTAAAACTTTGTTTGTCTGCAAAAATGGAGACTCCAAGCTTGGCTGTAGGTTTTGCAGAGTTTGTAAAACGTAAGCTATTTAGAATACAATAGCTCTATTCATTTATTGCTGATGAACAGGGTCAAACTAGGGTATTATTGACCCTAGTCTTACATTTAAATGTACTCATAAATGACCTTTTGGTTGATTTTTGTTTCTGTGCTTGAGCTTAATATGAAATAATACGTTTTACACAGTGATTTGATTAAATTGGGGGACCTGGCAGGAAACTGCATTTTAGTGACTGATTTAGTTTGTTAGCTAAAACAGGCTGGAGTGACTGGATGTCTAACATAATGGCCAGAACATTACTTCCTGCTTTTCAGCTCTCTAACTCTGAGTTAGTCAGTGACTTGGAGGGGGGCCACATGGGACATAACTGTTCAGTGAGTTTGCAATTAATCCTCAGCATTCAGCTCAGATTCAAAAGCAACAGTTATGATCCGTGTGCCCCCCCCTCAAGTCACTAATTGGTTATTGCTTGATAACCAATCAGTGGAAACCAAGAAAGCTGCAAAGAAAAATTTGGATTATGGCTATTGTTAGATATCCAGTCACTCCAGTCTTTATGGATTAAATTTTTGTCTAACTATATTGAAAACATTTTCTATTTTTCACAGTCTATCTATTTACACATGTTTTACTTTTACACTGAGCACTTCCTTTACAGTGAATTAGCATTAATAGTCACAATCTGAACTGTTAAATGTTATACATGAACAATACATACTGCAAGA